>CM035166.1:82303110-82863568 GCA_020205615.1 Panax quinquefolius
CTATCTTCTTAATCTCAAGTCTTTAATGGCTTTCTAGAATTGATATGAAGTGCATGTTGGTGGTTAGTTAGGGGTTTCATGATGAATCTTTAGCAAACGAGTGAAATAAGGAAGGTTTAGTGGACTAAAATCGCTAAACTTTACTTGTTAAGTAAAATTAATGACTAGGTAATATACCCATGAATTAGGTATTTTTAGACTTACTATTTTGTTTGTTTTTAAGTATTTTAGACATTTTAATTGTTTAGTATATATTTTGTAGGTTAATGCAGCTAAAGGAGCAAATATGGCAATTTTGGACGAGCAGTGGCAGTTTTGTAAATAAGTGGAAGTTGAATGCTGGGGCATTGGGAGTCAGGAAGTAGACGAAAATTCTGTTGACTGGGTCAATTTCTATTAGGATTTAGAGACTCTAAGCCTAATTGTGATGGGGGAACTTCGAGTATAAAAAGAAAAAGATCTTCTATCGAAGATGTGACGCCCCCAAATCCGGGTCTCTTCCAACCCGACATATGGTGCTCCACGGTGCTACAGTTCACACAAACTTTCAATTAAAATGCCTCAAAAGAACGAATATGTTTTATATATATTCCAAAACAATACTAGCATTCCCCAGGTTCTTTATAACCGTTACATTTGTTCTTGTCATAATATCAAATATTATCATTACAAACCTATACTAATACATAAGTAATCGACAAGTTCGCTTTAGCCTTCCCGTTATCCTTGTTGAATCCTTCGTTCCATTCGGTCTAAGCTGCATTCATATGGTTTAAGCAAGAGTGAGCATAACAAGCTCAACAAGTACAACAATTTCTTTTTTTTTTATAAAAAAACATGCTTGAAACATAGTAATTTTATATCTTCAATAACTGGATAATAGTTACAAAGTACTATCAATAACTTAAAATAGCATTCATTTTCCTTCAAAACGTTTTACCATAACAATATTCAGTAAAACACCAAATCTGGTCCAAGACCATGAGCATTTCATAATTTCTTTGAAAAGGACAACCCGACACAAAATCCGTAAGTCCAGCATAACTTACGAGCACTTCTAGGTGGTCAGCCTATAATACTCTATGTTGATCAACACTACATCCATTAAACGTGTGTACGTTTAAGTTGTGGCAACCTCACGTGCCCATCGAATACTCAATGAAAAATACATTTGTTTATTCATATTCAGGCTTACCTTGAATCTGTACCAAACAATTGGTGTAGGATAGCGTTAGTAGTTCTATATTGAAAGACTTGTAAATAGATCAATCAATCTATCAAGATTTGTCTAGCCGAGTTAAAACTGGCATAGACTCTTTCTTTAAAACCATACATGCATCTCATAACTTGAATCATTTGAAAACCTGGCTAACACGAAGGTTAGACAAGCGTTTAGAAAAACTTGCCTTCAACGTCTGCTACAGAATAATTACTTTTCCTTTGAGTCTTTACGATTTCTACAACACATAACCACATAACATAGCACATTAGGTCATGAATGAACATACATAGCTCTTAAAGAATCTTACCCTTCTTCTGAATCTAATCATATATTAGATTTGTTATTTATTGGTTCCGGCTTGTCATCATTCTTTTACATCGTTCTTAATAACTTCTTTCCTTTCTATAACTTAATTGAAATTATTCCATTATTACAACTCAGTTCGAGTTAATTGTCTTTCATCGTGGCTTACTAACTTTATTATTAATCGAAACTCGATCACCATTGGTTTAGTATACTTATTGCACACCGTTCATGTTCACATTCAATTGGCTTACCTCCTACCTTTAGTGTTATACTTAAGGTTTATAATATCCTTAATGAGGTCACATTACATCAATTAAGAAATTAATTCACCCTTCATACGCTTCTCCTTCACTTTACATTCAAAACTTTTCTTCTCTATCTACTTCCTAGTCTTTGGCATTGCATTTGATTTTACTGTACCTCATGACTGCGGCGTAACATTGGTTCCTAGAATTGATCCGCGGCACAAGGCGCCTACACTAGTGTATTTGGCGGCGCTACTGGCCCGATTAACGAGGGCTATGGTCCGTCTCATGTATTATGGCCTATTCTTGCCTTGAGTCATGTCGCAAGCCTTGACTCATGCATCGAACAATTTTGATGATTTTCTTTTAGGTGAGATTCCCGAGCTCCTAACTTCTTCGTTATAAGTCTGAATTGGCTCGTTCAAGAGCCTACGGTTCACAAATTACATACTCTACGTGTTCATGAAAGAATTTTATCTATTTGACTTCGTTAACTAATAATTCACCTATTAGTCCATTTTTAACGAAAACGATAAACGTTCGTGAACGTTCAACGCTCATTTCTTCGTTCTAAGTCGGAATCCGGACATTTTCGAGTTCGCAACTCTATAATGCCAAATAAGATTTGTCTCCATTGAAAACCAATGTTTCTAAGCTCAATATCAAAATTCGACTTCCATTCCGAAAATTTCACGAATTCAACGATTATCGTCCAATCGTGTGAATTCTGGCAAAACTTCGTTACTTAAGATTTGTTCTTTGTTTCACATGGATTCATTCCGTCATACTAACATCTTAACATACTTATTTCATTAACTTATAATCATGATAAGTTTTTACTTGTTCTTTATGAGTTTATAACTTATAAAAGTATAAAATACTTATGTTTCAATTTCTCATGACTTAGAATAGTTTATAACTTCTAACCATTATTCTTGCTTCTTGTTAACATACTAACTTCATTTGTGTAAACATGTTACAAGTTCATATACGTTCATTGTAAGTTCATAGCTTAAATGATTATGAATAGTTTATTCATGACTTATACGGCTTATTAAGACTTAAGCCCTTTAATTCATCATTCTAACTCCTTCATAGCATACATGTTCTACTACTACTCACTTCTCTGACAATGGAAGAGAAAGAGATTCATGGCTTAGAATTGCTTACCCTTGATGTTCACTTGGTTATGCCTTGTTATTCTTCTTGCTTCTTGAATTGAAAAGTCTAACTTTCTAGCTTATTCTCACTTATTCTCTCAAGCAAATAAGCTATAAGTTGTTGGGGTTTTTGAACAAAGAACAAATGAAGTCCAAGGCCCTCTATTTATAGGAAAGCCAATGTGACACCCCGAAATCCGGTCTATCTTCACACCCGGATTCCGTACATCACGAATACATCATTCATCCAACATACATCATTATATAATGCAATATAACGACATACACTCTCAAATCCCAGGTTCTGGAACCTTATGACTTCTTTTATTACAAATAATGATAATTACATTATTTATTTCATCTTACAAGAGTGACTTTTATCCGCCACCAAGGATACATAACAGTTCATTAACTAGTCTATAATTAAATTCTATCTTTTTACAATACAAGTCTTCACTTGATCTTCTCGTTCATTCACCTTCTGAATGGTACTTCATCTGGATACCGTCAGCTTGATCTTTACGGGATCCTTAAGTTCTTCTAACCTTGTTCGCTGAAAATTGTTTTTCATTAAAAGCAAGTGTGAGCATTCAATTGCCCAGCAAGTCATAACAGTTGAACAAACAACTTCAGAATTAAAACATTTCTTTAGAACTTCTATAACCGAACAAAGGTTATAAAGCAGCTTGAATAATAGGAATAGTCTCGATTCCTATCATCTTAAAACATCAATTATTTTAACTTTGAAATACTTTCATCCCTCTACCTTTTTCATACACATCCTGTCTGGCTAGAATCATTAGCACAGACTTAACAATAATGGTTCATGTATAAATAGAACATACTTGTATTGAACATCTCAATCACAGAACAATTCATATCATAGAAACACAGAAGTGTTCAAATTGTGGCTCAAGGCCTCATACATTCTAACACCTTGTACAAATATCACACATTCAAGATATGCATGTAACTTCTCAAGTACAACATCCGAGAAGTTTAAGAAACTAACATTCATATAATATGAATGAAGTTAGAAACTTGCCTTATGCCCGACTTGACTACACGCCTTTAACTGTTCATTTCAATTCGTATATAACACATAAGGAGAAAACATAAACACCAATTAGTCATATATTGAACTTACGCATTGGTTTACTTAACTTTACTTCTTAGGGTTCGTATTCTTGCAATATAAGTTTACGCGACTAACTTCCTTTACCAATTTACGGCTTTATGACATACGGAGATGTCTTACTCAAAACGTTCACCATCCTAGATGATTTATATTCTTATCTTATTCTTATAACTTCTCTAGGACTCAGCACACATCGCGTCTCTGCTAGTAGTCCATATGGTACTCTGAGTGGTTTCCCACAAACAACCAACAAACAAGTTCCCGTCTCATCTACCTGCCATCACAGTGAGTTAGATCGGTTGCCAGTTTTGTATATACCTTCGCTCTCTGAAGGAATTGTTTAGCCCAGCTCCCATATGTCAACCATCAAAGGTTACGATTGTACCACAACCTAACTTCTCATAACTTATACGAACTATTAAACTATAATGTTCGAATAAGTCAATTTCTTATTCCTTACGGCTTTCTGACAACTAAATGTCATCCCTCCGGATTCATTCTTTATCAAATCACATTCGGCTTTCATTAATCTTATTACCGTTCATTAAGGCTTTCTTGCTAAATCATATCCTATTAATACTTTCGTTATCCTTTACATGAACCCCATGTTCATTACTCGTTCTTAGTGTCAAAGCCATACCGATCATTGTATGCTACCAAGCGTCCATCGCAACAACGTTGCGTTCACAGCGTCTATACGCTTTACACTTATCTCTCATTATCATGATATAACATCGAAATGTTATTCATTACCCTCGTCACTCAACGTCTAAGGAATCACAACCATAGCAATTCCTCACGTTCGTTCATCCCGACTACGATCCCCGGATACCGGTTACGTAACTCGCGATTATATTCTTTGTCATTTAATCTTGTTTAATCTATACGTTCAACCTTTAATAAAGGTTTACATCACTTGATTAAGTGTTACATTAGTTGAATATTATATTCTTTATCGTCCCTTACATTTCCCCCAAGAACTGAGCAGTTAAAAGATCATCTCTGGCTTTTTCCCAACACTGGCGCCGCGGTGCCACTCTCTCCTTTATCTCTCGCGCCGCGGCGCGAGCTTGTAGTACCCGGCTCTCTGGTCTGGCGCTGCAGCACCACCTTACAAGGCATGGTTGGCGCCGCGGGGCCAAGCCCTAATTCTTGAAAAATTCTTCTAAGTCTTTGATTGTTCTGAGACACTTACTTCCTACTTCCATAACTTATTTGTTATAACTCGAAATGAGGTCGTTCCAAAGCCATTCTCTTCCTTATCTTACGTACTTCAATACCCCTCGGACAGAACTTTGTTCTGAATTCGTTAACGTGCCATTCAATTGGCTTGATCTTCACCCTTCGTTCATTTTTACGTTTTTTAACGCTATTCGTTTGTTCGTCCGTAATTCGATCATTCGAACTCGGAACTCGTTCGTTCTTGAGTCCACGACTCATGTTTTCTATGTTCTCTTACATTCTTATGAAACCCTACACGTTCGGGTTCATTTACTAACTTTCTAATTCTCGTTTGACTTTTACGAAATTTTGCCATAACTTCGTTATAGCTAAGTTTTAATCCATTCTTCATGAACGTTTCTACCGTTCCTAACCAAACAATACACATCTAACTTATACGCGATGGTTTTAAACTTGTCCATCAACAACAATTACACTACGATGGTTTTAAATTTGTCCATCAACAACGTTCTTCGTGTTCTTCGTTCGTTCTTCATTTTAATCGATATTTTGGATTACGATTCCACTTTTTATTGGAATTTGATGTTATAGAACATTATTCCTTACTTAATTCACCTACTCGTTCATAATATTCATTCGGATCGCTCAAAATCCTCACGAATCTTATACTTGCTTAAGAAATTTATTTACTAAACTTTAAATTCTTATTTCTTCATTTTCTTATGATTTCAATCATATGAAATCATCTCTAACCTTATCTACTTCTTATCTTCATTAAGTTATGTTTTTAAACATAAAAACTTAAAGAAAATTTAAAAGAGACTAGGTTCCGGATTACCGTTCTTCTTTAATCTTCTCCCGTCGGACAAAGTTTGTACACGGGCTAGCCTTTCCTCTTCCTTCTCCTCCCATCCAAACTCTCTCTCTCTCTCTCTCAATGTTGTAGGATTTTCAAAATCCAAAACAAATGAGCTTAAGCTTCCTATTTATAGAAAACTAAGGCCAAGGGTATTTTAGTCATTTCGCCCCCAACCTCCTTACTATTCACACCTCCTCAATACACCTCCTTACTATTCACGTAGCTTCCCTTGGAAGCTTGGTGGTTCCGTCTTTCGGATTTCGTCTGACAGTTCGAAAACTGCAATTCTCGAAATCCAAATATTTTTGGATATTTCGTCTTTCCTTTACCGACTAATTATTACGTATTCTTCGGATCTTTGAAAAACTGAAAAACACTTTTCGATTTTAAGCGTTTTCCTTCACGTTTTACCCTAACGTAGCTAAATGAGTGAAAAGTACATAGCAGTACTTTTCGTCATTTTTATTTCGTCCGATTTCTACGCGTTTTTCGAGAAACATTTATCGGCTTACTTAATTTTTCACAATATATTATCATCAAATCTTTCGACGGAATGTCCTTTCGACATACCGAACTCTCGGAACGGCCTAGGTTATTCAAACCCTAACCCTTAGGGTTTTGTCAGGTGAATATTGTCTATTTCGTCTTTTCCCCGAAAAATATCTTGTTCTCGGAAAACTTCTATTTTCGTCTTGAAAATTCTTACTCAATCAGACTAGCTCGTAGCCGGAATACTCCCG
This sequence comes from Panax quinquefolius, assembly GCA_020205615.1. Taxonomy (NCBI): domain Eukaryota; kingdom Viridiplantae; phylum Streptophyta; class Magnoliopsida; order Apiales; family Araliaceae; genus Panax; species Panax quinquefolius. Next base: position 82,309,963 of record CM035166.1, read on the forward strand.
ACTTATAATCATCCTAGGTTATAGAACGATTAATAAACACATAGCACAGAATAGTATTAATAAAAAATAGTTTTATTAATAACTAATTCTTTAAACCTAAATTCTGGACAATCCAAAATTCTGGGTCGTCACAGCCAAGGTTAAGGCATAAGGGTCATTAATCCACTTCCACCTCCTTAATCACCTCCTTACTATTCATTACTTCCTAATTAAGTTAACCACCACCTTTACTTAGCCACCAAGTCACTTGCTCACCACTTATCTTAGCCATTAAGCTTACTTGATTGCCACAACACTTAGCCATTAAGTTTCCTTTACTTGCTCATCACTTTGATCACCCATAGGTTGACCCATGGTTCATGCTTACCCATTGGATTAATAGTTTGGCTTAAGGTTTAATTAAACTAACTTATGCTTTTGGGCTTCCATTAATTTACTATGGGTTTCACATTACAAACACTTGGGCTTGCACATTTAATTTACATTGGACTTAATCATTCCTACATTTGGGCCTTATCAAATCTCATTGGACTTTAATATTTCTTACACAATCCTACAAATCCATTTCTTTTGGCTTAAAGCCTTATAACGTATAATTTACGTATAATTCTCGTATTCTAACTCATATACTTATTCATCATATACGATATACTATCATTCATACATACTCGTATAATACCTCGTATCATACTCGTATTCTCTACCTCGTATAATACCTACGTATTATACAATCATTACACTAATTTCTTAACGCTTGATTTTTCCAACGTTCTCAAATTAAGTCCACAGGCGAAATATTACGTTTTCCATAACTGAAATATTATTGGATATTCCATCTCACCTTGATATTCTACCGTTACGTATTTCTCGGAAGTTCAAAAATAATTCCCGAGCAAAAATGCGTGAATAGTGTTTTTCAGAAAATTTCTCGGAAAGATTTTATTTTCGTCTTGGAAATTCAAACACTTTAATTCTACCACATAGCCAAAATCCTACGATATTCTGACATATCTAGGTCATAGAACGACCTTCAATTAGCTTACTCCATAATAATCAATTAAATTCATTTAATCAAATAAAAATTTAATTCTCAAAAAAATTTGATTTTCTCGGGCGTTACATCCTTCCCTCCTTATATTCTGTCCCCAGAATCTCGCTATACTTAAATAAACAAATGAGGAAAAAAAATTCTTCATTTTAATCTTGAGTTCCCACCATGCTTCTTCGACATTGTGGTTTCTTAAATTCACCTTCACCGAAGGTATTATCTTATTTCACATGACTTATTACTTCCTATCAATAATTTGAGTTGGTAGTTAAACACTTATTAACATATTACACTTTTTCTTTTATTAGTCCTTATTTTAACTTGGAATTATATAAAACTCAAATTCCTCCTTCAAAACAAAACTATACTTAGTCTTCTATTTATTCTGCGTCCTCTTCTTCATTCGCTTGCATTCTTCATTACCTAGTAGTACTTACTTAACTCGTTTCATTTCGTGGATTGATTCTACATTGTGCATAACATTTCAACCCCATAATTTAACTTCTAACTATGTTCTCGCCATCGCCGTTATTAACTCATTCTGAGTCGTTAACATTGATAGCTTTTCCCTCCTACTTAACACGTCGGCTTCTACATTTACCTTCCCCGTATGATATAAGATATCACAGTCCTCTCTCTACCGCATATTCAACTCCTTCTGTGTGGAGATATATTTCAGACTCTTAAAGTCCGTGTATATTCACTTCTCCCCGTATAAATACTATCTTCAAATTTTTAATTCAAAACTTCAGCTGTCAATTATAGATCATAAGTATGATAGACCTTCTCATAATCCTTTAACTGTCGCGATGTATACACATTGACTTTGCCATGCTACATGAGCACGCAATCATGTCATCTATGTGAAACATCGAGATACACTACAAAATTCCCCGTATTATCTGATAAAGATAATATAGGTACTTCACCTAAATTTCCTTTTTAGTTATTGAAAACTATTTTCTCACTCCCCATTCCCAACATACTTATCATTAACAATTCTGTCTATCTTTTTAGCTAAAATTCACACTTAGTGAATTCTGTATCCAACTTCTCCCTCCGCAGTGTTTCTCACACCACCTTCAAATGTTCAGCGTGATCTTCTGGCGTCTTGAATTAGACTAGAATATCACCAATGATCATTACGACACCCTCGTCCAAATATTATTTGAACACTCTATGACGCTAATGGGACCTTCAACCATAGCACCTCACAAGAATACATATCAATTTTCCATCTTCTTCCTTATTTTCTACCAACGATATCCGGTACACAACTCTATTTTAGAAAAATTCTTTGCCCATTTCAACTGATCAATTAGATCATCGATCCTGGGCCATGGGTATTTATTCTCAACCACTAACTTACTTCTATTACGATAGTCGATACGCAACCGTAACTACTCATCCTCTTCCTTAACGTCTTCCTAACTTGTGTCAAGGTTAGACAACAAGAGCGTCGCGATATTTTATTAACGTAGATTACTACCTTTGATTTTCTGAGAAAACTGAAAATTCATATTTATCTTATAACAATTTATTAAAGTTCCATGGTTAATCAACCCCTTCATACCGAGAATTTCTTCAAATTCTCTCAACATTAATAGTACTTATCTACCGACACGTACTTACCTCTTATTATTCATGAAACAATTTCCACGAATATAATTAACGAAAGTTATTTCTTCCTCCTATACCCTAATGTTTAAAGGTACTTATACTTCCTTTCAGATAGACTCCTAGATGAGTCTTTCCGCATATCTTACACGCTCCGATCCTACGCTTAGGATCCCCTTGTCCCACTCTAGTATTCCCAGAGTTAAAAATTCTTTAATTTTGGCATACTGCCCCTGGCATTCTCTGCCTTGGTTTTCCCTCTTCCTTGCTCTCATTCTTTCCCTCTTTGTGGTATTGAGTCAACGCCTCACTACCACCTTCTGCTATAATCACCTTCTCCAGAAAGGTCTCATAAGAAACCCTCTAGAACACTGCAATCCTACTATAGAGCCAGGGTTGCAGGCCCTGCTCAAACCTACGAGCCTTCATCTCCTCAGTGTCCACTTAGCGTGGAGCAAACCTTGCCAATTCATTGATTTTGGCCATGTACTGGGGAAATGTTATGTCCCCTAGTTTAAGTTCTAAGAACTTAATCTCCATCCTCCCTTTCATGCATGTAGGGAAATAATTCTCGAAGAAAACCTTCTTGAATCGTTCCCATGCTACTGCATATGTTCTAGCCCCACCCTGGTGAGCCTCCAACCAAAAGTTGGATTCTCCCCTCTCATCATGTAAGTCACAAAAGAAGTCTTTTGCACCTCACCTATGCTTGTAATAACAAACGCCTTCTCTATTTCCTTTTACCCTTGTATGGGCCTCTATTGGGTCCGTCATTCCTTTGAACTCCAGCGAACCTACGCTTTTAAACTCTTTAAAGGTAGTCGTTCTGGATACTCTAGATCCCGCGGGTAATCTACCCCCGGTTTAATTTAATGCAGCCGTTAATAAATTAACGAACTCTTGCATAGGGTTGTTCAGACCCCCTTGATTATCATTATGTGATTCCGCTTCTGGATTACGTTGTCTTCGTCTTCGCTAAAATTTCATTATTATCTATTTAATTACTTCATTATTATTCGTCACATAACAACTCATACGTAACAAAGCACATTAAATGAAAACTTCATTATATTCATATGCTTCTTCATAGTTTGAAACTATTTATAATTTGTTTTCATAGCCAAAAGCTATTACATTTCTATCCTGCAATTGTACTTCACAAAAGTTAGGATTTACAAAAAAACTACCCTTTTATACAAAAGAGGGTTTTACGCCACTACACACATATTTATAACTCTATATTTCTAATAATGCATAACAGCGTCCTCGTATTTCTCATTCACAATCTTCTCTACAATATCCCGACTAATAGTATGTCGAGTCTGTCCCAACTCAATGGAATAACAAGCAACTTTTAGCTTGAAATCCTTATGAGCACTCATAAGGATGTAAGACATCCGTGCTATCTTCCGGTCCTTCTCCCTAGTTCCCTACGAAGCTCATCGGCTGCCTTCTTAAAATCCCTAGCCTTATTTATCATGAGCACCTTCTCATCATGCTCTGACTCAAAATCTGCTTCTATAGACTCCTTCGCTATATAAAGAGCACTAATCTCTTCATTTTGTTTCTGCACCACTGTACTCAGTTGTACATTCTTGTCATGCTCTGCCAGATATAATGATCTCATTGCATCTGGAGGTGATGACTCTTGTGTCGGTACCACCGTATCAACAGATGTTACTTCCATTCCTTCCTCCACATCGCTCATCATATCCAGGTATGATGTCCAAGCTACATCTCCCTCGGAGTAGTCTTCCTCAGAAAAATATTCCACTGTCTTCGACTCCTCTAGAATCACTAATGGTACCTCCACCACTGGCATGAGTACAGACTCCACTCTGTTCACAATTTCTTCGTTCACCGCGTGTATATCTTTATACATCAAACTATTGATCAGCATCCTACAATAACACATAACATGTTGATTAGTACATAACACACAATAGTATAAGCACAAATCACATTTAATTTATTTAGGGTTACTTTCCATCTTTTAAATCTTTCGGTACTGAGTTTCCTCAATACCTTATTAATTCATTCATCTTAAGTAAAGCTCAAGTTTACTTTCTTTGGACTTCTCTTCCTTAACGAGGTTATTAGCCTAAGGTTCTTCGCCCCTTAATTTTTATAACCTAATGCTTTGATACCAACCTGTGACGCCCCCAAATCTGGGTCTCTTCCAACCCGACATATGGTGCTCCACGGTGCTACAGTTCACACAAACATTCAATTGAAATGCCTCAAAAGAACGAATATGTTTTATATATATTCCAAAACAATACTACCATTCCCCAGGTTCTTTATAATCGTTACATTTGTTCTTGTCATAATGTCAAATATTATCATTACAAACCTATACTATTACATAGCTAATCTACAAGTTCGCTTTAGCCTTCCCGTTATCCTTGTCGAATCCTTCGTTCCATTCGGTCTAAGCTGCATTCATATGGTTTAAGCAAGAGTGAGCATAATAAGCTCAGCAAGTACAACACTTTCTTTTTAAAAAAAAAACATGCTTGAAACATAGTTATTTTATATCTTCAATAACTGGAAAATAGTTACGAAGTACTATCAATAACTTAAAATAGCATTTATTTTCCTTCAAAACGTTTTACCATAACAATATTCAGCAAAACACCAAATCTGGTCCAAGACCATGAGCGTTTCATAATTTCTTTGAAAAGGACAACCCGACACAAAGTCCGTAAGTCCGACATAACTTACGAGCACTTCTAGGTGATCAGCCTATAGTACTCTATGTTGATCAACACTACATCCATTAAACATGTGTATGTTTAAGTTGTGGCAACCTCATGTGCCCATCGAATACTTGATGAAAAATACATTCGTTTATTCATATTCAGGCTTACCTTGAATCCGTACCAAACAATTGGCGTAGGATAGTATTAGCAGTTCTATATTGAAAGACTTATAAATAGATCAATCAATCTATCAAGATTAGTCTAGCCGAGTTAAAACTGGCATCGACTCTTTCTTTAAAACCATACATGCATCTCATAACTAGAATCATTTGAAAACCTGGCTAACACGAAGGTTAGACAAGCATTTAGAAAAAACTTGCCTTCAGTGTCTGCTACAGAATAATTACTTTTCCTTTGAGTCTTTATGATTTCTACAACACATAACCACATAACATATCACATTATGTAACGCCCGAGAAAAATCAGATTTTTGAGAATTAAATTTTTATTTTTATTAATAGAATTTAATTGATTATTTATGGAGCAAGCTAATTGAAGGTCGTTATATGACCTAGATATGTCAGAACATCGTAGGATTTTGGCTACATGGTAGAATTAAAGTGTTTGAATTTCCAAGACGAAAATAAAAGCTTTCTGAGAAATTTTTTGAAAAACACTATTCACGCATTTCTGCTCGGGAATTATTTTTGAACTTCTGAGAAATACGTAACGATAGAATATTGATGTGAGATGGAATATCCAATAATATTTTAGTTATGGAAAATGTAATATTTCGCCTGTGGACTTAAAACCTAACATTTAAGGAAAATGATTTACGGGAAGGAAAGGTAATGCGATTAATGAATTAAACGATTATCGTATAGTACGTAGGTATTATACGAGGTAATGAATATGAATATGATACGAGGTATTATACCAGTACGTACGAAAGATGGTATGACGTATATGTTGAATTAGTATACGAGTTAGGTTACGAGAATTATACGTATAGTATACGTTATAAGGCTTTAAGCCAAATATATGGAATTAGTAGGATTGTGTAGGAAATGGTTAAGTCCAATAGAATTAATGTGCAAGCCTAAGTGTTTGTAATGTGAAGCCCAAATTAAGTTAATGATCAAGCCCAAGTGTTTGTTTAATTGCAAGCCCAATATATAAGTTAAGATAGTTAAGTAAAATTATGCTAGAAGTCCAAATGATTAAGTAAGTTAATTAAGCTAAGGCCCAATGTAATTATCCAATGGGTAAGAACCATGGAGCAACCCATGGATGATCCAATGTGATGAACAAGTAAACCTAGAGGCTAAGTGGTGTGGTGATCACACAAAGTTCTTATAAATGATGATCAAGTTTACTTAGTGGCTAAGTGTTGTGATGGCCAAGTAAATTATTTGGAGAGCAAGTAAGCTTAATGGCTAAGTTAAGTAGCAACCAAGAAATAAGAGTGGTGAGCTAGTGTTGTGGGGAGAAAGTTTACTTAATCCTTAAGCTATGAATAGTAAGGGGTGGATTAAGGAGGTGGAAGGTCCTAATGACCCTTATGCCCTCACTTTGTGATGCCTATAAATACCAAACTCCATTTCAATTGTTGGTTGTTTAAATTTCATCCAACTTCTCTCAAGCTAAACAACTTATTTGGTTGAGAGAATAAGCAAGAAAAGTAAGAAAGCTAGTCTTTCATATTTCAAGGATCAAGAAGGAGATTAAAGATTGAGCAAGGCATAGTCAAGTGAATATCAAAGAGTAAGTGATACTAAGCCATGATTTTCTTTCTCTTCCATTAGTAGAGAAGGGGGTATTGGTAGAACAAGCGTGCTAAGAAGAGGTTGGAATAATGAATCAAAGGGCTTAAGTCTTATTAAGCCGGATAAGTCATGAATAAGAAATTCAATTGTAAATAAGTTATGAACTTATAATGAAAGTATAAGAACGCGAAGAACGAAAAAGGTAATATTTTATAAACGTTAGTCTTCATCTTTTTCAATTTCTTTCTAGTAGAGAAACGTAGATTGGTGGAGCATGTTAGTGAGGAGGAATAAAGATGACTATTAATAATGAAAACATTGATAAGTCATGATCAAATGGAAATCGTAAATGTTTACGTAAGTTCAAAACCATAGAAATCGTTGAATGTTAATATGGTTGTTGATGGACAAATTGAAAACCATCATAGATAAGGTATGTGCATCTTGATTGGTTAGGATGTAGATAATGAATCAATGGAGTGTTCCATTTGATTTGGCTTATAGAACACGAGTAACGAAGTTATGGCGAATTTTGCGAAAATAGACGTTAAACGTCGAAAACGTAGAAAGCCCGGATTAAAGGTCAAAAGTTGTCGTGTGACTTGAAAACATTAGTTTCCAATGTCAACACGTGAGATAGGGTGATTAAGAGTTGTGGGTTCGAAAATCATCGAATTTCGACTTAAAACAAAGAAAACGAGCATTGAACGCTCATTAACATTTCTGAACGTCTAGAAAATGAACTCAGTAGTGAATTTTGAGTTAATGGATTCGAAAGTGTCGAATTCTTATATGAACACGTAAAGGATGTAATTCTTGACTTGTAGGAATTCGAATGGGTCAATTCAGATGTAAAACGAACAAATTAGGAAGCCGGGAGTTTCGTTAGAAAACCAAAACTATTTTGGCCAACCGGTGTGCAGACTTCAAATAGCATGACCAAAACCAATACTAAATGGTGGTGCTTGCGGCCGCGGACTCGTAAAGTACCTTACTAACTTTCATGGCCGTAACGCCACTAAAATACAAAGGGTGCCGTGTAATGTCAATGCCGTGATGGGGAAAAAGTTGACGAGTTAGGTTTTCATTCCTTTTGAATGTAGACCAAATGTAAAACAATGAAGGTACTTAATATACATAATAAGATTGACTTTAAATCACTTATAAAGTGATAATGTTAGAAGATTATGTATGGTTTAACCATAATTAAACGAAGAACGCAAGAGGGTAATAAGTAAACCGCGTATGATGTTCATCTTTGGTACTTCACCAATGATGATCGGGGGTTGGTTAATAAACGTAAGAACGTTAATGAGCCATAACGAAGCATGGAAAGTCGATTTGACTTTATTGATGAAATAAGTATGATTAAGTATACAAGATGAAAGATAGTTAATTGATGATGAATTAAGTAACTTAAAGTAGCATCTTCGATGATGACAATAACGTTGAGAGTTACAACTAAAAGTTGTTGAATAATACGTGAACGTGAACGGTATGCAATAAGTATACTTAACCAATAAACGATCGAATTTCGATTGATAACGAAAGAACGTTAGTAAGCTGTGAGGAATGATGATTAATTCAAAACGAGTGGTATTAATGAAGTAAATCCACTTACAACATAGAAGAGAAAGAAGTTGGTTATAAACGGCAAGCCGAAACCAATAGTAAACAATCTAATAAATGATTAGATTGAGAAGAAGGGTAAGATTCATTAGGAACCATGTATGTTTGTTCATGACCTAATGTGGTATGTTATGTGATTATATGTTGTAGAGACTGTAAAGACTCAAAGGGAAGGTAATTATACTGTAGCAGACGCTTAAAGGCAAGTCTTTCTTAACTCTTGTCTAGTGTTATGTGATGCCTGTTATACAATGCATGAATGGTTTTACAGAAAGAGTCGATGCCTGTTTTAACTCGGCTAGACCAGTATTGAAGAATGAATGGATTTATTTATCCAATTTGTTTCATATAGAACTGTTAGCATTATCCTATGCCAAGTATTTGGTACGGATGTAAAGATAAGTTTGTCTATAAACAAACAAAAAGTATTTTTCATCGATATTTCGACGGGCACGCGAGTTTGCCAAAATATTAAACGTAAATACGTGTAATGAATGAGTGTTGATCAACATAGGGAACTATAGGCTGATCACCTAGACGTACTCGTAAGTTATACGGATGAACGGCCTTAATGCTGTGGACTCCTTTTCAAGTATGAAAACTGAAAGTTACTGTTCATGGTCTATCGACCGGTTCAGAATTCCTAAGCTATTATATATATACTTTGGAATTATTGTTATGATATGAGAAGTACCAGTCAAATGTTTCATAGTGATTCGTAGTTAATTGTTCAGTTAACGGGAATAAAGCATGAAATTGTTAATGTGATAGTCGTATGATTCGTTGTTAAGACTTGCTGAGCTAGTTATGCTCATTCTTGCTTGAACCATATGTTTGCAGCTAAAGCCGAACGAACTGAGAGTTCTAAGAGAGATAAAGGCAAGGCTAAGATGGACAAGTAATCATCCTGTAATAGATTAGTGTAATTGTATGTAATATACTTATGAAGAACAAAGAATGTATTCGGTTTATGAGCCTAGGAAAGGATTTATTACTAATGTAATACAAAGATAGTAATTACACTCATTTTATTGTTATTTCAATGGAATGATTGTATGGATTGTAGCATCGTGGAGCACTATTTGTCGGTTTGGAAGATACCCGGATTTGGGGGCGTCACACATTAGGTCATGAATGAACATACATAGCTCTTAAATAATATTACCCTTCTTCTCAATCTAATCATATATTAGATTTGATATTTATTGGTTCCGGCTTGTCATCGTTCTTTTACATCGTTCTTATCAACTTCTTTCCTTTCTATAACTTAATTTAAATTATTCCATTATTACAACTCGGTTCGAGTTAATTGTCTTTTATCGCGGCTTACTAACTTTATTATTAATCGAAACTCGATCACCATTGGTTTAGTATACTTATTGCACACCGTTCACGTTCACATTCAATTGGCTTACCTCCTACCTTTAGTGTTATACTTAAGGTTTATAATATCCTTAATGAGGTTACATTACATTAATTAAGAAATTAATTCACCCTTCATACGCTTCTCCTTCACTTTACATACAAAACTTTTCTTCTCTATCTACTTCCTAGTCTTTGGCTTGCGGCTGATTTTACTCTGCACCTCGCATGTTGTGGCGTGGCTTTGTTAGTTCTAGAATTTGATCCACGGTATTGCTTATTTCATGCCTAGTGTATTTAGCATAACTGCGCTATGGCCTTGAGTTAACGAGGGCTATGGTGCGGTCTCGCCTCTTGGCCTTGACCATTCATTCGCCTTGAGTCACGTCATGGCTTGCGAGACTCATGCATCGAACAATTTTGACATATTTTCTTTTAGGTGAGATTCCCGAGCTCCTAACTTCTTCGTTATAAGTCTGATTTGGCTCGTTCAAGAGCCTACGGTTCACAAATTACATACTCTACGTGTTCATGAAAGAATTTTATCTATTTGACTTTGTTAACTAATAATTCACCTATTAGTCCATTTTTAACGAAAACGATAAACGTTCGTGAACGTTCAACGCTCATTTCTTCGTTCTAAGTCGGAATCCGGTCATTTTCGAGTCCGCAACTCTATAATGCCAAATAAGATTTGTCTTCATTGAAAACCAATGTTTCTAAGCTCAATATCAAAATTCGACTTCCATTCTGAAAATTTCACGAATTCAACGATTATCGTCCAATCGTGTGAATTCCGGCAAAACTTCATTACTTAAGATTTGTTCTTTGTTTCACATGGATTCATTCCGTCATACTAACATCTTAACATACTTATTTCATTAACTTATAATCATGATAAGTTATTACTTGTTCTTTATGAGTTTATAACTTATAAAAGTATAAAATACTTATATTTCCATTTCTCATGACTGAGAATAGTTTATAACTTCTAACCATTATCCTTGTTTCTTGTTAACATACTAACTTCATTTGTGTAAACATGTTACAAGTTCATATACGTTCATTGTAAGTTCATAGCTTAAATGATTACGAATAGTTTATTCATGACTTATATGGCTTATTAAGACTTAAGCCCTTTAATTCATCATTCCAACTCCTCTTTAGCATACATGTTCTACTACTACGCACTTCCCTAACAATGGAAGAGAAAGAGATTCATGGCTTAGAATTGCTTACCCTTGATGTTCACTTGGTTATGCCTTGTTATTCTTCTTGCTTCTTGAATTGAAAAGTCTAACTTTCTAGCTTAGTCTCACTTGTTCTCTCAAGCAAATAAGCTATAAGTTGTTGGGGTTTTTGAACAAAGAAAAAATGAAGTCCAAGACCCTCTATTTATAGGAAAGCCAAGGTTAGGGTATAAGGGTCATTAATCCACTTCCACCTCCTTAATCACCTCCTTACTATTCATTACTTCCTAATTAAGTTAACTTAGCCACCACCTTTACTTAGCCACCAAGTCAGTTGCTCACCACTTATCTTAGCAATTAAGCTTACTTGATTGCCACAACACTTAGCCATTAAGTTTCCTTTACTTGCTCATCACTTTGGATCACCCATGGGTTGACCCATGGTTCATGCTTACCCATTGGATTAATAGTTTGGCTTAAGGTTTAATTAAACTAACTTATGCTTTTGGGCTTCCATTAATTTTCTATGGGCTTCACATTACAAACACTTGGGCTTGCACATGTAATTTACATTGGACTTAATCATTCCTACATTTGGGCCTTATCAAATCTCATTGGACTTTAATATTTCCTACACAATCCTACAAATCAATTTCTTTTGGCTTAAAGCCTCATAACGTATAATTTACGTATAATTCTCGTATTCTAACTCGTATACTTATTCATTATATACGATATACTATCATTCATACATACTCGTATAATACCTCGTATCATACTCATATTCTCTACCTCATACAATACCTGCGTATTATACAATCATTACACTAATTTCTTAACGCTTGATTTTCCTAACGTTCTCAAATTAAGTCCACAGGCAAAATATTATATTTTCCATAACTGAAATATTATTGGATATTCCCTCTCACCTTGATATTCTATCGTTATGTATTTCTCGGAAGTTAAAAAAAAATTCCTGAGCAAAAATGCATGAATAGTATTTTTTAGAAAATTTCTCGGAAAGCTTTTATTTTTGTCTTGGAAATTCAAACAATTTAATTCTGCCACGTAGCCAAAATCCTACGATGTTCTGACATATCTAGGTCATAGAACGACCTTCAATTAACTTACTCCGTAATAATCAATTAAATTAATTTAATCAAAAAAAAAATTTAATTCTCAAAAAAAATCGATTTTCTCGGGCATTACAAAAGAGGCGCACATAATTTGAGACAGAGATTAGATAATTGGACTGGGAGATTCAAGGGAGCACACAAGGAATTCAGATTGGAGATTGAAGACTGGAGTCATGAATTATTGAGTGTTTATTCTTCTTCTTTATTTGTAATTTTATTGTGATGTTTTCCATGGGATTCTTGGTTTTGATTTTTAGTATGAACAATCTTTTAATTAAGGCTACAATTAAACCTTTTATGCTTATGAATTGATTATCTATATTAAGCCAATTATTGATTCAAATTAAGTTGTCTATCACATTTTGTGCTTATTGATTGATTGTCTGATGAACAATTACCTTGTTACACTAGATGAATTCAGGAAATGAAATCTAGAGTTAGAACTGAATGTGATAACATGTATTCTTAGTTATTTGCATGCGATAAATAATTAGGGTTGTGAATTGAATAGGGACATCTCTTTTCACTGCATGTAATAATTGGCTTATATTGCATAATATGGGATATTGTAGTCTTAAATCTTTATCATCTGAATAAATTCTTTGTATGCATTAGTTTTAATTAGTTTTTAAAAATCACAAAATTCGGTTGTTTAAGTAAAGTTATATTGATATAATACTAGTAGTTGGGATTTGTTGAATAGAATTCCTCGTGGGTATGACACTCAACTTTACCACTTTATTAGTTGTTGATCGCGTATACTTGCGCGTAATTGTTGATTGTGAAATCTGACGACAAGTTTTTGGCATCGTTGCCAGGGAATCTTAATTTAATATTTAATTCCATATTATTTACAAGCAATTTGATTTTAATTTAAACATTGTTATTTTTATTTTTTAATTATTTCTTTCTTCTTGCATGATTTTCATCTATGTATGCACACTAGATTCAAGGGTAAAAAGGAGCTTTTGCCATACGTCGACAATATTGAGAAAAAGTTTCGTAAAGTGAGATTAACTAGTGAGAAAGTGTATATTGAAGACAAACTGGCAGAAGAAGTTGAAATTGAAATTCCAGTGAACAAGGCTGCAGAAGAACAAAAATCATTTAGGGACTACGTCATGCCTACCGTAATAGACATTCAGTCGAGCATCCAGATACTGTGACACCCCCAAATCCGTGTACTTCAATTCCCACATGATTTGGTGTTCACTATACAAACATCATATGTCTATCTACCCATAAAAAATGAAAGAATAAATAGATAGAAATAAATCCTCTCTTTAAGTAGTTACATCATCTGAACTAAATACATCAATCCCAAGTCATACTAACCTTAAATCTTAAATACGGAAACATAACAAATAATAGTTTTACACAACATTGACATAAGTATAAAACATAAATACATAATCACAATAACAACAAGTCTTCATCACTTGTTAATCTTTCCCTTGCCTTTGCTAGAAGAAGGCTTGTCGGACATTTTGTTCTTAACTGCAATGTTTTATTACGCAAGAGTGAGCACGATTGCCCACAAGTATAATAATGAAACAATAATATAATAATATGCGAGTGAATCAAAGACTTCTGGAATAAGAACTCAACTTTTGAATCAAGAATGAATAACAAGAATCAAAAGAACTTCTGAGGGTCATAAGACCTTGAACTATGTCCTAGGTTATCAAGCGTTAAACTTGAAACCTTTAATAGTCATGAGACTATGGACTCTTCTACTCATACTTAGGGGATCAACCCTTAGTACCATACTGTGCACAATATCTTAACGCTAATGCATAAGTAATCCCCTATACATGGTTGTTCATCTCAGTTTGACATTAGAGTCCGCACCAAAGGAAGTTTGGTTTGGATAATTCAACAAGGGTTATGAAATTTAGAACGTTCATCAACTATGGACTAGTCAAATCAATAAGGGTTCGCTAGTCTTACAAGGTTCAACAATAACTGATATTTAAATCGAATAACAAACTCAAGATGTATACAATAGAATAAGTATTGTATAACAGAATCATACTTTAAAAAATTAATAACCTTTAATATAACGTAACTAGTCATCACAAGTTCATTCTTTTTGTCTAACTCTGATTATGACTATACTTAGTCAAATTACAATACTTGCTTTCACATAATATTACACTACACGAACAACAAGCTAACTACGCGTTCAACAATTCATTTAAACACATAAGTATCTCATTAACATGTTAAGAGTCTAATTTTAACATCACATTATATGAATAACACATTTTTATGTTCATTAGATTAGGTTAATATTACATTTCCTGAATTAAAAAGTTAAATTCTCATTTTAGGACAATACTACAGTGGCATTTGCTTGGCCAACGTATAAGTGCTTCTGGACAATGGTGTTTCTTGGCATGGTGGCGTTATGACACGAATTACGAAGCTTCGGTAAACCTTCTTGGCAGCAAGCCAATAATGTGATAACCCAAATTTTTATAAATTATTAAAATAAGAATTTAATATTTAAAATTCTTATTATGAGATATTTTGAGTTTGAGTATGTATATATATGTGCTATATATGTTGAAATATATGATTTAGTGTGAAGAGAAATATATATTTATATATTGGGAAAGTGAGGTTTAATAGTTAAGTTAACTATTGAAGAAATTAAATGAATTTTGTAATTGATTTTAAATATTTATTAAATTAAATAAATATTTTAATTTAATTTATTTTTGAGACAAATATATGGTTGATAAAGTTGTGGTGAATTAATTTAGTAACTAAATTAATTAATGATAATTAAATTGAGTGTTGATAATTTTATCTAAAGGATTTAATTTAAGGAAAATAATTAAATTAAATCAATTGCTTAATATTTAAGAAGATAATTAAATTAAATGAATTATTTAATTTAATGGAAATAAATAAAATAAATAAAGTGATGTTTCTAATTAAATTGGATATATAATTATTTAATTATTTATTATAAGCATAATTATAATAGGAATATAATTATTATAATTATAAATTATAAGCTATTAAAATGGGTTACATGTGTGACAAGTGTAACTATATAATATAAATATTTTTTAAATAATCTAGTATAGGAATTAGTGTGTAACCAAACGTAGCCTTATGGGTTTTGGTTATTTTCACTGATGTGAGCCTTTTTGTTTTTAACCTGACGTAAGTGGGGAAAAGGGAGTCGGTGTATATTATGCGTATTATTTTCTTAAAGGCTAAAGAGCAGAGGGTTTAGAGAGGAAGAAAACACAGTGTTAGAAAGAAATTGAGGGAGCTAGAGAGGAAATTGAGAGTTCTCTGTGAATTGGGAATCAAGGGAACAAGCTTTGGAAATATAATCTTTGCTAAATCTAGGATTAAAGGTATAATCTATTCCTAATTCTAACTCTTAGTTTTGTAATATATATTCTCTGTGACTTGGAATTTTGTTGGATTAGGGTTTGGGTTATTCATTATATGGATATATAATCTAATAATTATCATACATAAGTAATCTTTAGTGATTAAATTCATGAATTTGGTTTGTGGAAAAAATTAAATAAATAACAGTGTTTATGTTATAGAAAATGGTTTAGAAAGTACAAAATTTCATGCTTAATATGGGTTATAATTTGTTATTTGATGTTAGAATATGTTAGTATGTTAAGAAATGAAAGCGGCGTAGTTTAAATCGTGTTAATTGGTTAAGAAATGAAGTCGTGGCGATCGAATTCGCTAAATGTGTTAAAACATGAAAATAGAGTATGAACATGTGTTTTGAGTCAAATTTTAGGTTGGTTAATGTTTTTATTAATTATTAGAATTCAATTATGTTGTAGTTCTATGAATTACGAATCCATAGAATCGAAAATGGACTAATTTGGATGTGTATAACTCAAGTTATGAAGATTAGTAGGAGAAAAAGGGTCAAAAATCGTGAAGAACAATAGCTTTAGGTCCTGTTTACTTCTAGCAGTATTGGTTGACACATGCCCCAAGTCATTTGGGGTGCAATTTGCTCTCTAGGGCCTTGATTCTTATTATACCAAAGGCTTAATTGGGAGCAGCTGCGCCCAAAGTATGCCAGGTGTGACTGCTTTGACCTGTTTTAGTAAAATAGGCATAACGTTTTCATACGAACTCCGATTGAGGTGATTCAAGATGATCCGAAACGAGGACAAATAGACCTAAAACTTTATTCTTTAGGTTTTTCAATTTGAGGTTGAGAACAGGGGTCAAAATGGTCATTTGTGGGATAGTTGTGTTTTTGGGGACAATCAGAGTGTGTCGGGCATGCACGTATGCAAGTGTAGTGCTCTTGACGATAAAAGATGTTGGTCTAAGTTATAGAACATGAATATTATGAAGTATAATGATGTTTAAGATTAATAAATGATATATTAGATAAGTTGTATATGCATACTAAGGACACACAAGAGAGGCAAATTGGGCGTGTGACGAATAAACGTCGAAACGCCGTGATAAGTGATAATGAACGTAAAAAATGTTTTAAATCAAATGAAATGAATATTATAAGATATTGAATAATGTTAATATAAAACCATTAAGTAGTCCTAGAAAGACTTAAACACTTGAATGAACTTCAAATATGAAATATAGTGAGATATAAGTTGAAAGTTAACACAATCAAATTGAACATTGTGTATTTATGATATGAAGGGTTATGAGGCGTAGATTAAATTTTACATTACAACTACTATGAGTTGCTATGTGACTAATAGCTGATGTGTATGATTATATAATTGTGTAGGGCACGTGAAGTGCAAATATCTGTAAGCTGTTAAACTGTTATTGGTAAACATCGATCACGACAAGTCTTTCAGTTCCTATTTGCTATGTGAACTTGATGATGAACTGTTTTAATTCTTTATTGTAAATAGTATGATGTGTTATATTTATGTTGAAAACATGGAACGTTAAAGTCAACATCTGACTACGTTGATTGAGTAATGAATGCTGATTGAGTAAGGAACTCAATCTTTATATTTGATATTTGAACACCAGCATGTGTAAGACCCCAACTTTTATGAATAAAAAATGAATTTTTATAAATTATCATTTTTATATTGATATAATGTTATAGTTGTGGGTAGTATTTATAAATTTTGCAAAGTATGCAAGTTGTTATATAATATTCGATTGGTCGGGGAATATTCGTTTTAATAGGGAATATTAGTACAAGGACACAATCATTGGTGGACCCCAAAACGGAATTATTATCTGATTGAGAAAACGACAAAAATACTTTATGAAAATAACGGCGGAAGTTTTACCGTTAACTGTTGAAACACCCATATTAAAGAAATGCTGATGTCTGGCGTGGTTGCATAGTAGAACACGGTATTAATTATTGATGCTTACGTGAGAAGTCATTCAGTTTTATTCAATTATTGTCGATAATTTATATATTATTAAATCAATAATTGAGATGACAGAGTTATTAATATTATTATTTTCAATGTTAACGATGTCTAGAAGTTCTGCCTAGGAGAGGTTTGGTCACCTAATTGCGCGCCAATATGGAGAAATCCTTATTGGAAAGCCCTCTCTTTCCTGGGAACGACCTGGTCGATTAATATTGTGAATTATAATAATGATAATAACTTTTGTTAAAAATATTGAGGTAATTTTATGAAGTATTTTGTTACTTATTATTTAGATTCCCACTCACTCATTTTTCAAAATTATCGGAAGAAAGTTATAAAGTATATATATATATATATTTGACATGTGTGTGTGTGTGTGATAGTGGGTTTTGGGGGAAAGTGGGATGAATCATTTTGGTGGAAGCATTTTCAACCGTAAGTGGGGGAAATGGTGGAGTGATGGGTATATTTTTTTTCTTATATATATATATATATATATATATATATATATATAGACGGTGGGTGTAATATATGTATTATATATATATGTAGATTGGATAATTAGCAGACAGGATTTAAACAAAGTCACGGGAGTGATAACCCGTGCACTTATATGTATATGTATATAATATATAATATATAATATATAATATATATTATATTTTATTTAAAAGATTTTGCTTTAATTATGGACCGTCCGATTAAAGTAAATCAATCTGGACCGTTCATGAGTTAGTTACTATGCATTCTATTTTTCTATAAATAGAAGCTCATTTCTTCATTATTTTCTTACGAATTCACTGAACTCTAGAGAGAGAAAATTTTAGAGAGAAAGAAGAAGAGAAGTCTGCTAACTTTCTTTTCATATATTCAGTTTCTTTTACGGTAAGGGATATTATTCTTTTGTATTTGAGAAGAGAACTTCTGTTATTCCATTTCTTTATTATTCTGTTGGAATAAACTGTATACGCGGAATACCCTATCGCGGAATACCCTATACGTGGTGACATTCTTCTATTATTCCGTTGGAACATCAGGTCTGATACACCGGACCTGGTTCTGTTTTTATTATTATGTCTTTATTTTCCGTTGGAACATCCATGCATGCTTTTACCGGACTGGTTCCGCTCTTTATTATTCCATTCTTTATTATTCATTGGAACATCCCACGCTTGATTGTGATTTTCACACGACTTCGGTTCCATTATTATTATTCTGTTGGAATAACTCGCTTATCTGGCAATACCGCATGCATGGTGATTTCTATTGTTATTCCATTCCTTATTATTCTCAGTTGGTTAAAATTTTGACTTCTATACTCCATGAAATTAGTGGAATATCCTTGATATTTGCGCTTCATCCAGTATTTTTCATGGAAATATTCTTATGAGAAATCTTGAATTTTACTCTACAAAGCAGTATCATGTTGACAATTTGGACGTTATTAGTTCCTGAATAATTTAATTCTTGAACTTGTTTTATTGAATTCTTATATCATTATCATCATCCTCATGTTTATATTTTTGAAAGTCATCTGTGGTCTATAGTGCATAGATGGACTTGGTATGATTATGACCAGGGATTATTCGGTGTAATCATGACCGTAATGTTACAATTGATGTGGTAAAAGTCCTTATTGGCCCGTAGTGCATTGATGGACAGTTATTGACATGATCATGACCATTGATGAATAAACAAATATCCTTGGCCCGTAGTGCATGGAATTTGTGGTCGTGACCCTAATGAATATCCTTGGTAGTAGTCAAGGTGGATGATGTGGATTATTTATTAAGTTGAGTCTCAAATAAAAAGTGATGAAAAACTTTTTAAATCATAAAAGTAGTAGATTCTATTCTCTACTTGACTCTTTTAATGGATTGCTTGATCCGCTGCAGTTAAACTTGATATTGTTATATTTTATCAGTTTAACACTGTTGAAGGCTAACGATAATTTATTCTGCATTATCTTAGTCATAATATTTCTTCTTGGGCTAGTTGAGCTCACCTTTCTTTCCTTTATTCTCTTTAGGAAATGAGAACATAGCGAGGACTAGTCGGGAAGAAGAGTGACGGTCCGAGAGGATATCATTAGAAGTCCTCACTATTCAGCGTGAAATAGTGTGTTAATAATTGTAATGAGGACTCCTTTTGAGTTTGTATAATCTCTAGTAGACAATATTTGTATTCAAACTCACGATTTATGTTTTGTCGTATTATACACACGCAGTTGTATTAGTAAGTTGTATTTGAATTCTGTACCATGTATCTGGCGACCCAAGATGGGTGATGTATACCTAATTTTGGGGGCATCACAGTTGGTATCAAAGCTTAGGGATATGATCCTTGGCTAAGATGTGAGACTAGAACTAGGAGGGGAGAGACGGGGAATTCCTTCGCTAGTATGACCTACTTAAATTTATTTTGTATTTAAATTGGTTGGTCAGAGTTTAGAGATATTATGTTACATGTCAATTAACCTTTGTTTTGTGGCAGTATCTGAATATGACATCCGAAAATGTTGAGAATAGCAATGGAGCACAAGAGACCGTTGAGTCTCCACATATCAATAATCAGGAGAATGTGCATTAGGAAGGCAACAATCCTCATGTAATCAACAACACTGACCAAATGATGAATGCTGGATTGTTCATAGGCTTTATGCAATTCATGCAATAGCAGGCGAGAGCGGCTCCTGTCCAAAATATAGGTGGAAACACTGGAAACTCTCGGGCGGTCACCGCTAAACAGTTCAAGGAGTTGGGACCACCAGAGTTTAAGGGAGAGCCAAAACCACTTATGGCGGAAGCATGGATAAAGCAGGTCACCAAAATATTTGATGTCTTGGGATGCTCAGGAGCAAAAGGTTCCTTTTGCCCTTTTATGTTTGCAAGCAGATTCATTGGTGGGAATCGGTAAAACGTACTCAACCTGCCGTACTGAAGATGTCTTGGGAGAAGTTCCAAGAGCTGTTCAACGACAAATACTTTCCTGAAAGTATTCATCACATGAAGGAGGTGGTGTTTATCAAATTGGAGCAAAACAATATGACCGTGTCGCAATACGAGGCAAAATTTGCGGAGTTATCCCAATTTGCGTCCCACTTGGTGGATAATGAAGAGAGAATGGCGCGAATGTTTTTAAGAGGTTTGAACCCGGAGATACGTCAACATCTTATTTCTTATAAACTGTGTTTATATTCAGATGTTGTAAATAGGGCTCAGTTGGTGGAGCGCGATAACGAGTCAACGCAACCAAAAGAGAGCAGTCGGCAAAATGATAATACCAATGAGATCAGTCATCAAAGCGGTGACAACAAGCGTGGAGGGAATCAACATGCCAGAAATGGTAACCACTTCGGTGGTAATCTGGGCTAAAACAATAAGAATGGACATTTCAAGAAGAGGAGATTCAACAATGAAGGGAAGACGTCAGCACCAACACCTGTTGTTAAGGAAGGAGAAAGACCACCTATCATATGCTTCAAATGCAGAGGGGAGGGACACATCAGTCCAAATTGCGCGATGCCATCCAACGCGTGTTATAATTATGGAAGAGAAGGTCACCTAGACCGATTTTGTCGTTCACCGAAGACAAGTTCAGCTACCCATTCTAGCTTCTGAGTTTTTTCTCTCTTTCTCATCCTCCCTATCCCTCCCTTCCGGCCTCCTCTTCTCTAACATCCATTCTTAACCTTATCCCTCCCCCTCACCCTCTTTCAATCTCTTGCCTCTCCCTCGTTCCGCACTTTGGTGTCATGGTCGATCATCCTCATCTCTCCGCTGAAACTTTGGAGTAGCCCTTCTCGGATTTCTTTGGCGAGTTTGGTGTCTCCATTCCAAACTCTCCTTTAGCATCTATAGCTTTGGAGGAATCTGAGCCTATTCCCTCGAATGTTTCTATCAGTTCTGATGAATCTATTGCCTTTGCTGCTCAGTTGGAGGAGTCCCTTGGTCCTGCCACTACCTCGGTAGCCCAAGATATCTTTAAAGCAGTCCATTACTTCACTAAGAATGACCGTGAAGAAGCCCTTGCTGAAAGAAGGAAGAATGCCAAGCTGATGGACTATATTTCTGCACTGGGACTTCCTCTTGAAGATGTTAACAACCTCTCTTCTATTGGGATATCTGCTGCGTTAGCTAATGCTCGCAAGGTGTTCGATTCATGTCCTGCTGCGCTAGCTAATGCTCGCAAGGACTTTATTGCTGTCTCTGGGAGTCCTCTGGCTCCTGATTCTGTCCCCCCACCCTTGTATGCCCAGGATAATGTTGCTGGCTTGCCTATCCCCCCTAAGTCCTGGAGTTCGGTAGTTGCCAATTCAGTTAATGAGAAGAACTTGGGGTTGAGCTTCTTTCCCCCCTTGTTGACTGAAGGGAGTGTTACGGTTAACCCCCCTGTGGAAATCCTTCAACTTGGCCTTAATAAATGGTCTTCTAGCCTTGTTGGTCATTTTATCCACTCGAAGCTCCCGTTCAAGCTGGTTGAATCTTCTGCTAAAAAATTATGGGGGCACCTTGGTTTGACAAAAGTCTATCTTCATGATAAGGGGTACTTCTTATTCAAATTTGATTCGGTGATAGAAAGAGACAATGTCTTAGCCTCGGGTCCATGGCACATAAAGGTCCAAGCTTCTTTGCTTCTGATAGTGGCGAGAAGGGGTTAATTTCAGTATAACCGATAGTAGCAAAGTTCCGATATGGGTAAAGTTCAGTAATATCCCCCTCTCTTACTGGACAAAGGAAGGTCTAAGTTACATGGCAAGTGCAGTTAGTCGGCCGTTATTTGCCAACGACATGACTTCAAAGTTGGAACCTATGAGCTTTGCTCGAATATGTATTGAGATTGAAGCTTTGTCTTCATTTCACGCATCCATCAATCTTTGTTGTGTTTGTGAAATGCTCGGGTTGAAGAAACCGTGGCAGTGAAAGTGGAGTATTGGGCAGGCCCCCTCATGTTCTAAATGTAAATGTTTGGTCATTCCTTCTCAAATGCCCGAAAAACTAATTTTCAGATGGGTTCCCAAACACTCCCAGACCCTCGGTGAGGCCCCTTGTTCCACTATTCCTTGCCTGACAAAGGCCTCTCCTCCTCGACCCCCAGAAGGTTCATGGATTGCCGCTTCCAAAGGAATTAAAAGCTCTCCTTCCCCCTTCCACCTCTCCATTCCCTTCCACCAACGCCTTCTCCCTATTGCTCCCCCCTTATTCACGGTGATGAGTGCAGATCTCCTATCCCCCCAACCCTTTCTTTGGATAAGCTTAAGCAAGTTGATGAGAAGGAATGCGGGGACTGAAGCGAAGACTAGGCACGGAAAGGAGCCTCTTGAAATTCTAAGAAGAGGAACAAAGGTCCAAGGGTCTTCCCTTCTAGACTAATCCTACTCCCTTTTTATGACATTCTTTTGCTCATATAATGTCGGGGTTTAAATAAAAACCAAAGCGGGCTTTTGTTACGCAACTTTTGTTAGACAACCATATCTCTTTTGTGGGCCTCATCGAGACCCGAATAAAAGCTCCAAATGCTTCCGAGAATTTTGCTATGCTATCTCTGAATCGGGTTTGGATCTTTAACTATGACTACCACCCGAACGGCCGGATTTGGGTGGGCTGGGATCCTTCTATTTGGAAAGTGGATGTCCTGTTTCAATCTGCCCAAGTATCCCACTTCAAGCTCTTTCGTCTTTATGGCAATTCTCCAATCTTGGCTTCTATAGTCTATGGCCAGAATTCTATAGTGGAACGTCGTCAGTTGTGGTCTACCCTTAATTCCTTGTCCTCCTCGGACACTTGGTGTATCCTTGGAGACTTTAACACTATCAAGAGTGTCTCTGAATCGGAAGGTGGTGATTCTTCTTGGGACGCGGGTATGACTGACTTCAACGACTGCTTAGACACTATTGGGGTTGCTGATATTCGTGCTATTGGGCCTCTGCACACATGGTGGAACTGTCAGGTTGCTAATCCTATTCATAGGAAGCTGGATAGAGCAATGGGTATGTTCTTGGTTCAATGTAATGTCCGATTCCCTAGTCACTTATGGTCCTCGTGGTCTTTCCGATCATTGTCGATGATTACTTAATATTGGTCCGCTTCTTCTAAAGCCAAGAAGCCATTCAATTCTTTAACTTCATCTTTGGAGTTGGAAGGGTTTGATCTTTCTTGTCTCGAATTTGTTGAGTATCGAAATTAAGTGGAAATCCTTTTTCATCTTTAATGAGAAACTTGAAGATTCAAGTGTGCCCTCAAAACCTTGAACTCTTCTAACGGTAACTTTATCGACGAATGTTGGCACCTACGAGCTCAATTGGTCACCATTCAAAGATTCTCTTCATGCAGATCCTTAAACTCTTGTCTGCTTGCCCTAGAAGACAAATGCTCTCGATCCTTATGGAAAGCTTTGGCTCTTGAAGAATCTCTCTTGCTCCAAAATCCCGAGCCACTTGGCTTGCCCGAGCGATAAAATTCAAAATTTTTTGCCAATGTTATCAAGAGTAATTGGAACCACAACAAAATTCTCTCTATCTTTAATAGCTCTGGTGTTCTTATTGAGGATCAATAGAATTATTGACAAGTGGCGGTGGACTACTTTCAGGATCTCCTGGGATCCTCTCCTCCTACTTACCCTGGTCGTGATCTTCTGGAAAACTTCGTTACAAAGCGGATTACTCACCTTTCAGTTCTTTGCCTTAACCAATCCAATTCTTGATGCCGAAATTCTTGCGATCCTTGATCCATGAAAAAAGAATAAAATTCGGGTCTGACGGTTTTAATGTTAATTTCTTTCTCCATTGCTGGGACATTATAGGCCATGATTTCACTGCTGCTGTCCACTCATTTTTCATCTCTGGGCACCTTCCGTGTGGAGTTAATGCTACAGCTATTGCCTTGATTCCGAAGACGGATAATCCATCCAATATGTCGGATTTTAGACCTATTTCTTGCTGCAACACTATCTACAAATGTATAGCGAAGATCCTTGCCAATAGGCTCAAATCTGTTCTCCCTTCCCTTATTGACCATGCTCAGGCTGCCTTCATCTCGGGGAGAAGCATTAGCGACAATATCCTCATTGCTCAGGAGCTTTTCAGGAATTACCACAGACTTTCTGGTCCTGCCCGGTGTGCTCTTAAAATTGATATTCGGAAAGCCTTTGACACTGTTGACTGGAGGTTTCTCTTGGATTTGTTGGGTCTGCTTAAATTCCCCCCTATTTTCATTGGCTGGATTAAAGAGTGCATCACTACGACTATGTTTTCTATCAAAGTTAATGGAGGTCTGTTTGGCTACTTTAAAGGAGCGAGGGGTCTTAGGCAAGGGGATCCCCTGTCTCCTTACTTATTCGTTCTAGCTATGGAAGCCTTCTCCATGATTCTACACAAGGGAACTCTGTTGCCTAATTTCAAGTTTCATTGGAAAATAGAATCGTGCAACATATCCCACGTTTGCTTTACAGATGATATTCTCATATTTTGCCATGGAGATATGGCCTCTGTTTCCATTATTCACTCGTGCATTCAATCCTTCTCTATGTTCTCTGGCCAAATTCCTAATGCTCGTAAAAGTCTGTGTTTCCTTGCCAATGTCCCTAATGATGTTAAGGCAAGTATTAACTTGTTGTTGGGTATTCCTTTTGGAGTATTACCAATTAGATTTCTAGGGGTCCCTCTTATCTCCTCTAAACTCTCCCATTCCGACTGCCAGCCCTTGATTCATAGAATTACTGCCGAGAGTTTCCTCATGGACTTCCCTTCCTCTCTTATTACGGTAGAGTTCAATTTGATTAAATCGATGCTCTTTTTGAATCTGATCTTTCGGGCCTCCCATTTTATTCTTCCTAATTCAGTTCTAAGAGCCATTCAATCTATCATGTGTAGATTCCTTTGGAAGGGGCCTTCTCCTCTTCGGCATGGTACAAAAGTCTCTTGGAAGGATTTGTCCCTTCCCATTTGTGAAGGTGGTCTCAATTAAGAACCTTCTTGATTGGAACTTCATTCTTATTATTCTCCAACTTTTGAAGGTCATCTCCCCATCTTCCCCCTCCTTATGGGCTAAGCTGGGTCAAATCTACAATGCTATCAAAGATCAATTTACGGTATATCTCGAACCCCACAGATTTGTTCATGAATCAAGCGTAAGATCCTTAAGCTTCGTTCCATAGCTCTCCTTTCCTTACCTATAGAGTTGGGAATGGAAATTCCTTGATCTTTGGTTTGACCCGTGGTTGAATGGGCAACCCTTAAACCCTCTCCATCTCTCTGCTCTCCAACTCCGAAATCCCCCATTAATCGCCAATTTACGACATCATTTACATGGGTGCATGGTCTTTGCCTTCCGATAATCATCACGATGTGCAAGTGATTCTGCGCCTTGTTTTCATCTCTTCCTAATCCTGCTGATGTCGAGGACTTGATTCTTTGGGACAACCGAGCGGTGAAACATCTTAAAGCTTCCACTATCTGGGAATCTATTCGCTTGCGTGGTCCGAAAGTCCCATGGGCAAAATTGCTTTGGTTCCCCCTCCATATCCCCCGATTCTCCTTTACCCTGTGGCTTGCTCTTCGGCACAGGTTACCCACAAATGATAGGTTCTCTGCTTACCATAACTTCCGTCCTATGAACTGCCCTTTCTGTGCAAATCATGCTGAGACATTCTCTCATTTGTTCTTTGATTGTCCCTATTCTTCCTCAGTTCTCTCTTATGTTCTTTGCCTTGAGTTGCGGACCAATGCTCCAAGGCTGGGGATAGTCTGAGTGGACTATATCATTCACTTTAAAGGAAATAAAATTGATTACGATATTTTAAAGTCGGTATTTTCCACCACAGCCATACAAACTTTGGGCGATTAGGAACTCAATTGTCCATAAAAATGCCAAATGCCTATGAATGTTTTGGCTAGGGAGATTATTATTAGCACTAAGTCAAGGCTTTCTTCTTTCCCCAAATTCCTCAAGGTTTGCTTGAGACTAGGCACGACCTATGTATTTGGTTGTGAGGCTGCTATATGATCATTTCATGGTTCTTGGTTTGGTCTTTTCTCTGCATAGTCATTTCTATTGCTACTAAATTCTGGAATCAACTTGCTTCCATAGCGGTTCGGCAGTTCGGTCTCCTTGGTAGTTCGGCCTCTTCATTGGTTTGGTTCAGCTTTTGCTTCTTTCCATGTTGGGTAGCAGCTTTATTCCATATCTGGGTTCGGCTTTGTGGCGATAAAAGGTGCAAAAATTTGGGCTTCGTGGTTCTTCCCTTGTCTTGGGGAAGTCAGGGATTTAGTTTCGGCTTGAGGTTTGGCTTGGCTTGAGGTTCGGTAAAGATGGTTTGACCCTCTCCTTCTGGCTCTCGTAGCCCTTCCTATGCTTCAGCATCCTCTTCGGCTGCTGCAATGCAGATTGGTTCAGTCTTCCACCCCAGTTTACAAACTTTAGGCAGGTAGGAACTCATTTTTTCATAATTATGCCAAATTGCCTATGAGTGTTCGGTTCCAAGGCAGTTCGGCCTCTTCGTTGGTTTGGTTCAGCTATTGCTTCGGTCCGTTTTGGGTTCAGTAGCATCTTTAGTCCGTATCTGGGTTCGGCTTTGTGGCCAGTAAAGGTCTGGGCTGGCCTCTGGGCTTGGCATCTCGGCTCGCCTTCGGGGTTCTGCCTCTTGTCTTCGGGAATCTGGGGGATGTTGGTTTCGGCTTCGGCTTCGGCTTCGGGGTTCGGTATAGATGGTTTTGGCCCTTAACTTCTGGCTCTCGTAGTTCTTCCTATGCTTCAGCATCCCCTTTGGCTTCTGCATGCAGTTCGGTTCAATCTTCTCCCCCATTTATTTGGATGCTTGGTTTCACCTGATTGGTTGTCTATGTTGTTTAAGGTTTCATGCTTGTATTTACTATTGTCCTGCTTAGTATCGCTTTGTTCTTTCTGGCTTGGTTGTTAGTCTTTTGTTGTCCATTTGGGGGTTGTCCCATGTGGTTCTATCAAAAGCTTCTGGGGTATGCCCTTTTCGATTGTATTTTCTCTTCTTTTTCTATATACAAACAAACTTAGCGAAAAAAAAAAGTTCAGCTAGGATGGAGGCACCAAAGGCCATCCCAGAAAAGTTAAAGCCGATGGTGCAAGGGAGAGCATTTGTCGTGACCTCCCAGAAAGCAAAGAACCCGAACGAGGTCATCACGGGTAAGCTAATCATAAACTCTAGCGAAGTTTATACTTTATTTGATACCGGTTCTACCCACTCTTTCATTTCTCCTACTTGCGCTCAACGTTTAAATTTGACTCTAGAGAGATTGGATTTTGATTTATCTGTTGAAACTCCGTTGGGAGAAACCTTCATTACATCCACGATTTATAAGTCTTGTTTGATTCAAATCGGTACCTGCACGTTACCTGTCGATCTTATTTCTTTGAAAATACTTGCATTTGATGTGATTCTAGGGATTGACTAGTTAACTACGCATCATGCAAAAATTGATTGTTTTCGTAAGGTTGTTAGCTTTTATATTCCTAATCGACCTATTATGCGAATTCAAGCAACCAAACCATTAAAATCAATCACTATCATTTCAAGCCATAAAGCTATTCATTTATTGAAAAATGGATGTCAAGCTTTCTTAGCTCATGTCACAGATCTAAACAAAAATACGTCAGTTTTGAATAATATTTCTCATTAAATGAATTTCGACGTATTTCTGAAGAACTTCCCTGGCCTACCCCGGATCGTGAAATTGAATTTTGTATCGACCTTGAATTGATACAAAACCCATTTCAAAGCCCCATATCGAATGTCTCTATCGAACTTGAGAGTTAAAAACCCAACCGTAGGAATTGTTAGACATTGGCTTTATTAGTCCTAGTACTTCTCCTTGGGGTGCTCTGTTCTATTCATGAAGAAGAAAGATGGGAGTATGCGACTTTGTATTGATTATCGGAAGTTGAATCATGTCACCATCAAAATAGGTACCCATTGCCACGTATTGATGACTGTTTGACCCGGTTGCAAGGAGCCAAATTCTTTTCAAAGATTGATCTTCGTTAGGATATCACCAATTGAAGATTAGAACCGATGAGATTCCAAAGACGGCTTTTCGAACTCGAGACGGCATTATGAATTCCTAGTCATGTCCTTTGGATTGACTAATGCTCCTGCTGCCTTCATGGATATGATGAACCGAGTATTCAAGGAATATTTGGATCACTTTGTGGTCGTCTTTATTGATGACATCCTTATTTATTCCAAAAGTCATGAAGATCATGAGGAACACTTGAGGTTGATACTCCAAAAGCTTCGTGAATACAAGCTTTATGCCAAGTTGAATAAATGCGAGTTCTGGCTTGAGGAAGTAGCATTCCTTGGGCACGTGGTATCAAGTCATGGAATATCTGTTGACCCAGCAAAGATTGAAGCTATTCAAAGTTGGGAGCAACCTAAATCAGTGACCGAAGTACGTAGCTTTCTCGGCTTAGCTGGTTATTATCGAGATTCAGAGAAGGGTTTTCTCGAATCGCTACTCCACTAACTCGGTGATTCAGAGTGACTCATTTCGACTCTCTAGGTTTTTAGTCCGGCTTTGTTCCCCCCGTTCCTTTCTGGTTTCTTTCTTTCCTTTTTTAGTCTCCCGCCCATCCTCACCTACCTTCTCCATCCTTACCAAACTTTTCAGTTTACCAATTCTAGCTTCTAGGTTCTTTCTTCTCCTTTCTCAACTTCCCTTTCCCTCCCTTCCGGCCTCCTCTCCTCTAACATCCAGCCTTAACCTTATCCCCCCCTCACCCCATCTCAATCTCTTGCCTTTCCCTCGTCTCTGTGCTTTGGTGTCATGGTCGATCATCCTCATCTCTCCGCTGGGAACTCGGAGAGTAGTCCTTCTCGGGATTTGCTGGCAGAGTTTGGTGTCTCCATTCCAAACTCTCCTTTAGCCTCTGTAGCTTTAGAGGAATCTGAGCCTATTCCCTCGAATGTTTCTATCAGTTCTGATGAATCTATTGCCTTTGCTGCTCAGTTGGAGGATTCCCTTGGTCCTGCCACTACCTCGGTAGCCCAAGATATCTTTAAAGCAGTTCATTACTTCACTAAGAATGACCGTGAAGAAGCCCTTGCTGAAAGAAGGAACAATGCCAAGCTGATGGACTATATCTCTGCCCTGGGTCTTCCTCTCGAAGATGTTAACAACCTCTCTTCTAGTGGGTTATCTGCTGGGTTAGCTAATGCTCGCAAGGTGTTCGATTCTTGTCCTGCTGCGTTAGCTAATGCTCGCAAGGACGATATTGCGGTTTCTGGGAGTCCTCTGGCTCTTGATTCTGTCCCCCCCTTGTATGCTCAGGCTAATGTTGCTGGCTTGCCCATCCCCCCTAAGTCCTGGAGTTCGGTAGTTGCTAATTCAGTTAATGAGAAGAACTTGGGGTTGAGCTTCTTTCCCCCCTTTCCAACTGAAGGGAGTGTTACGGTTAACCCCCCTGTGGAAATCCTTCAGCTTGGCCTTAATAAATGGGCTTCTAGCCTTGTTGGTCATTTTATCCACTCGAAGCTCCCGTTCAAGTTGGTTGAATCTTCTGCTAAAAAATTATGGGGACACCTTGGTTTGACAAAAGTCTATCTTCATGATAAGGGGTACTTCTTATTCAAATTTGATTCGGTGATAGAAAGAGACAATGTCTTAGCCTCGGGTCCTTGGTACATAGCGTCCAAGCTTCTTTGCTTACAGCCGTGGCAGGAAGGGGTTAATTTCAGTATAACCTAGCAAAGTTCCGATATGGGTAAAGTTCAGTAATATCCCCCTCTCTTACTGGACAAAGGAAGGTCTAAGTTACCTGGCAAGTTCAGTTGGTTGGCCATTATTTGCCGACAACATGACTTCAAAGTTGGAACCTATGAGCTTTGCTCGAATATGTATTGAGATTGAAGCTATGTCTTCATTTCTTGCCTCCATCAATGCTGTTGTGTTTGACGGAAATGCTCGGGTTGAAGAAACCGTAGCCGTGAAAGTGGAGTATTGGAGCAGGCCCCCCTCCTGTTCTAAATGTAATTGTTTCGGACATTCCCTTCTCAAATGCCCGAAAACTAATTTTCAGTGGGTTCCCAAACACTCCCCGGCCCTCTGTGAGGCCCCTTGTTCCTCTATTCCTAGCACAACCAAGGCCTCTCCTCCTCCTGACCCCGATGGTTCATGGACTGCCGTTTCCAAAGGACTTAAAAGCTCTTCTTCCCCCTTTCCAGCCTCTCCATTCTCTTTCACCAACGCCTTCTCCCCTATTGCTTCCCCCCTTATTCCTGGTGATGAGTCTGAATCTCCCATTCCCCCTAACCCATTACTTGATAAGATTAAGCAAGTTGATGAGAAGGAATGCAGGGACCTGAAGCATAAGTCTAGGCCTGGAAAGGAGCCACTTCAGAATTCTAAGAAGAGGAACAAAGGTCCAAGGGGTCCTCCCCTTCTAGACTAATCCTATTCCCCTTTTTATGACATTCTTTTGCTCATATAATGTCAGGGGTTTGAATAAAAAACCAAAGCAGGCTTTTGTTCGCAACTTTCTGTTAGACAACCATATCTCTTTTGTGGGTCTCATCGAGACCAGAATAAAAGCTCCAAATGCCTCCAAAATATCGCGGGCTATATGCTGTAACTGGGTTTGGATCTTTAACTATGACTACCACCCGAATGGCCGGATATGGGTGGGCTGGGATCCTTCTATTTGGAGAGTGGATATCCTGTTTCAATCTGCCCAAGTATCCCACTTCAAGCTATTTCCTCTTTATGGCAATCACCCAATCTTGGCTTCAATAGTCTATGGCCAGAACTCTATAGTGGAACGTCGTCAGTTGTGGACTGACCTTAATTCCTTGTCCTCCTCGGACACTTGGTGTATTCTTGGGGACTTCAACACTATCAAGAGGGTCTCTGAATCGGAAGGTGGTGATTCTTCTTGGGACGAGGGTATGACTGACTTTAACGACTGCTTCGACACTATCGGTGTTGATGATATTCGTGCGATTGGGCCTCTGCACACATGGTGGAACTGCCAGGTTGCTAATCCTATTCATAGGAAGCTGGATAGAGCAATGGGTAACAGTTCTTGGTTTAACGTAATGTCTGATTCCCTAGTCACTTATGGTCCTCATGGTCTTTCCGATCATTGTCGATGATACTTATCTTTGGTCGATTCTTCTAAAGCCAAAGCCATTCCAATTCTTTAACTTCATGCTCGAGTTGGAAGGGTTCGATGCTGCTGTCTCGAATTGTTGGAATATCAGAATTCGTGGAAATCCCTTTTTCATCTTTAATGAGAAACTTCGAAGATTCAAGTGTGCCCTCAAAACCTTGAACTCTTCTAACGGTAACTTATCGACGAATGTTAGCACCCTGCAGGCTCAGCTGGCCACCATCCAGCAATCTCTCCATGCAGATCCCTTAAACTCTTGTCTACTAGCCCTAGAAGACAAATGCTCTCAGTCCTTATGGAAAGCATTGGCTCTTGAAGAATCTCTCCTGCTCCAAAAATCCCGAGCCACTTGGCTTGCCCAGGGCGATAAAAATTCCAATTTTTTTGCCAATGTTATCAAGAGTAATTGGAACCACAACAAAATTCTCTCTATCTTTAATAGCTCTGGTGTTCTTATTGAGGATCAGCTGGGTATTCAGCAAGTGGCGGTGGACTACTTTCAGGATCTCCTGGGGTCCTCTCCTCCTACTTATCCTGGCCGTGATCTTCTGGAAAACTTCGTTACAAAGCGGATAACTCCTCCTTTCATTTTTGCCTTAACCACTCCAATTCTTGATTCCGAAATTCTTGCGATCCTTGATCCATGAAAAAAGAACAAAAAATACGGGTCTGACGGTTTTAATGTTAATTTCTTTCTCCATTCTTTGGGACATTTTAGGCCATGATTTCACTGCTGCTGTCCACTCTTTCTTCATCTCTGGGCACCTTCCGTGTGGAGTAAATGCTACAGCTATTGCCTTGATTCCGAAGACGGATAATCCATCCAATATGTCGGATTTTAGACCTATTTCTTGCTGCAACACAATCTACAAATGCATAGCGAAGATCCTTGCTAATAGGCTCAAATCTGTCCTCCCTTCCCTTATTGACCCCATGCTCAGGCTGCCTTCATCTCGGGGAGAAGCATTAGTGACAATATCCTCCTTGCTCAGGAGCTTTTCAGGAATTACCACAGACTTTCTGGTCCTGCCCGGTGTGCTCTTAAAATTGATATTAGGAAAGCCTTCGACACTGTTGACTGGAGGTTTCTCTTGGATTTGTTGGGCCTCCTTAAATTCCCCCACTATTTTCATTAGTTGGATTAAAGAGTGCATCACTACGACTATGTTTTCTATCAAAGTCAATGGAGGTCTGTTTGGCTACTTTAAAGGAACGAGGGGTCTTAGGCAAGGGGATCCCCTGTCTCCTTACTTATTCGTTCTAGCTATGGAAGCCTTTTCCATGATTCTACACAAGGAAACTTTGTTGCCTAATTTCAAGTTTCATTGGAAAACAGAATCGTGCAACATATCTCACGTATGCTTTGCCGATGATATTCTCATATTTTGCTATGGAGATATGGCCTCTGTTTCCATTATTCACTCGTGCATTCAATCCTTCTCTTTGTTTTCGGCCTAATTCCTAATGCTAAGTAAAAAGTCATGTTTCCTTGCCGATGTCCCCAAATGATGTTAAGGTAAGTATTAACTTGTTTTTGGGTATTCCTTTTGGAGTATTACCAATTAGATTTCTCGGGGTCCCTCTCATCTCCTCTAAGCTCTCCCATTCCGACTGCCAGCCCTTGATTCAAAGAATTACTGTCAGAGTTTCCTCTTGGACATCCCGCTTCCTCTCCTATTCTGGTAGAGTTCAGCTGATTAAATCGGTGCTCTTTGCAATTCAATCTTTCTGGGCCTCCCATTAAATCTGTTCTAAGGGCCATTCAATCTATCATATGTAGATTCCTTTGGAAGGGGCCTTCTCTCAAGCATGGTACAAAAGTCTATTGGAGGGATCTGTCCCTTCCCCTTTGTGAAGGTGGTCTCGCAATTAAGAACCTTATTGATTGGAACTCAGCGCTCATTATTCTCCAACTTCTAAAGGTCATTTCCCCATCTTCCCCCTCCTTATGGGCTAATTGGGTCAAATCTACAGTGCTATCAAAGACTAATTTCTGGTATATCTTGAACCCCTTGGATACATTCATGGATCTCATGCGTAAGATCCTTAAGCTTCGTTCCATAGCTCTCCCTTTCCTTACCTATAAAGTTGGGAATGGAAATTCCTTCAGTCTCTGGTTTGACCCGTGGTTGAATGGGCAACCCTTAAACCCCTCTCCATCTCTGCTCTCCAACTCCAGAATCCCTGTTAATGCGCGAATTTCAGACATCATTTACATGGGTGCATGGTCTTTGCCTTCCAGTAATCATCATGATGTGCAGCAATTCTGCACCTTGTTTTCATCTCTTCCTAATCCTTCTGATGCTGAGGACTTGATTCTTTGGGACAACCGGGCGGTGAAACATATCAAAGCTCCCACTATCTGGGAATCTATTAAACTTGCGTGCCAAAAAAGTCCCATGGGCTAAATTGCTATGGTTCCCCCTCCATATCCCTCGATTCTCCTTTACCCTGTGGCTTGCTCTTCGGCACAGATTACCCACAAATGATAGGTTCTCTGCTTACCATAGCTTCCGACCTATGAATTGCCCTTTCTGTGCAAATCATGCTGAGACCTTCTCCCATTTGTTCTTTGATTGTCCCTATTCTACTTCAGTTCTCTCCTCTGTGCTTGCCTTCGGAGTCTGGGCCAATGCTCCAAGGAGTTGGGATAGTCTGGTGGACTATATCATTCAGTTTAAAGGAAATAAAATTCGGTCTGATATCTTAAAGCTGGTCTTTTCTACCACAGTTTACAAACTTTGGGCAGTTAGGAACTCAATTGTTCATAAAAATGCCAAATTGCCTATGAGTGTTTTGGCTAGGGAGATTATTAATATCACTAAGTCAAGGCTTTCTTCTTTCCCCAAATTTCTCAAGGTCATTGCCTAGGCACGACCTCGATTACTTGTTGTGAGGCTGCTATGGTCTATTTCATGGTTACGGTTTGGTCTCTTACAGATAGTTGTTAAACTCTTGCATAATTCTGAAAGAACTTAGCTTCTTTGGCGATTAAGCGATTCGGTTTCCATGGCGATTCGGCCTCTTCGTTGGTTTGGTTCATTATTGCTTCTACATCTGCTTTTGGGTTCAAAGAACATTATTAGTCCATAACTGGGTTCGGTTTGTGGCGATAAAAATTTGGGT
Organism: Panax quinquefolius; assembly: GCA_020205615.1. Lineage (NCBI taxonomy): Eukaryota > Viridiplantae > Streptophyta > Magnoliopsida > Apiales > Araliaceae > Panax > Panax quinquefolius. The sequence continues at coordinate 82,345,055 of CM035166.1, forward strand.
TGGACTTCGTGGTTACGCCCTTGTCTTGGGAAGTCGGGGATTTGATTTCGGCTTCGGGGTTTCGGCTTCGGGGTTCGGGAATGATGGTTTGGCCCTCTCCTTCTGGCTCTCGTAGTTCTTCCTATGCTTCAGCATCCTCTTCGGCTACTGCAATGCAGTTTGGTTCAGTCTTCACCCCCATTTATTTGGATGCTTGGTTTCTTCTGATTGGTTGTCTATGTTGTTTAAGGTTTCATGCTTGTATTTACTATTGTCTTGCTTAGTATCACTTTGTTCTTTCTTTTGGCTTGGTTGTTAGTCTTTTGTTGTCCATTTTGGGGGTTGTCCCATGTGGTTCTATCAAAAGCTTCTGGGGTATGCCCTTATCGATTGTGTAATCTCTTCTTTTTCTATATACGAACAAACTTAGCAAAAAAAAAATGTGAGAAGAGTTTTCAAGAACTCAAGAGGAGACTCATTTTGGCACCTGTTCTGACAATACCATCTGGCTCGGAGGGATTTGTCTTCTACAGTGATGCTTCGGGCAAAGGGTTGGGATGTGTTCTCATGCAACATGGAAAAGTCATAGCATATGCCTCAAGACAACTCAAAGAATATGAGAGGAATTATCCTACTCATGATCTAGAGTTGGCAGCTGTTGTCTTCACACTAAAGATTTGGAGGCATTACTTGTATGGGGAGAAGGTAGAGATCTTTACGGATCATAAAAGTCTCAAATATTTCTTCACTCAAAAGGAACTCAACATGCGACAACGACGTTGGCTTGAACTGTTGAAAGATTATGATCATACCATCCAATACCATCCTGGAAAAGCGAACGTGGTAGCTGACGCATTGAGTAGAAGGTCATATGTAAGTACAAGTACGATATTGTCAACACAAAGGCCCATTTTGTGTGACTTGAAAAGGATGGAGATAGAGTTAAAGACTCCAGGGACCCATGTGAGGATGGCGAATATACGAGTAGAACCGACTTTAATTGATAAAGTTAAAATTCGCTCAAGCTACGCTACGGACACAGGCTGATGCTTATGAGGAAGAAAGTGCAAGAAGGTGCTATGTCCGGAAGTAAGAATCGATGAAGAAGGAATACTTCGAGTCAACTCCAGACTTTGTGTTCCTAACGACCCTGATTTAATGTATAAAATCATGATGGAGGCGCACAACACAGTTTTCAATCCATCCTGGAAGTACCAAAATGTATCATGATCTTCGACATACATTTTGGTGGGGCAATATAAAGAGAGAGATAGCGCTATTCATCTCAAGGTGTCTAACGTGTCAACGAGTCAAGGCGGAGCATCAAGTACCAAAAGGTCCATTGCAACCACTTGAAATTCCAGAATGGAAGTGGGAGCACATTACCATGAATTTTGTTACCGGTCTTCCTAAAGTTTCTCAAGGTATAGATGCAATTTGGGTCATTGTTGATAGATTGACCAAGTCTGCTCATTTCTTACCAATATGAGAAACTTATACACTTGAACGTCTTGTTCGTATGTACATAAACGAGATTGTAAGACTGCATGGTATGCCAGTATCCATAGTTTCTGATCGAGACCCAAGATTCACTTCACAATTTTGGGTTAGTTTGCGAGAAGCTATGGGCACAAATTCTGATTTAGCTTGGCATATCATCCTCGATTTGAGACGGACGATCGGAGAGGACTATTCAAACTCTTGAAGATCTATTAAGACTCTGTGTCCTTGATTTCAAGGAAGTTGGGACAAGTTCTTACCATTGGTGGAGTTTTCCTACAACAACAGCTTATCAAGAAAGTATTGGCATGGCTCCATTCAAGCGTTGTATGGAAGAAAGTGTCGTTCTCGATTATCTTTGGGATGAGGTGGGAGAAGCAACGTTGTTGGGACCGAAGTTGAAATACGTATGACTACTGAAAAAGATTCAAACGATCCCAAGAACGTATAAAAACCTCACAAGATCGACAAAAGAGTTATGTTGATCTTCATCGAAGGGATGTGGAATTCGATATAGGAGATCATGTGTTGTTACGTGTTGCTCCATGGAAAGGAGTTACGAGATTTGGAAAGAGAGGATAGCTCAATCCTCGATTCATTGGCCCATTTTTAATCATCGATCGAATAGGAATTGTGGCCTATAGACTCGCTTTACCGCCAAGTATGTCTCGTGTTCATAACGTTTTTCACATATCCATGTTACGTAAATATGTGGAAGACCCGAACCACATTATTGAGTTAGAACCGGACGAAATAGCGAAAGATTTGACGTATGAAGAGGTTCCTGTTCAAATCTTGGATAAGAAGGAACATATTCTACGCTCCAAGGTTATACCTCAAGTCAAAGTTTTGTGGAGAAACCACAATGTTGACGAAATGATTTGGGAGTTAGAATCTGAAATGAAATCAAGGTATCCTTACCTCTTCGATATACCAGTATCGTACCCTAATTTAGGTAAGGCGAAATTTCATAAGAAGGGGAGATTATAAGACCCCAACTTTTATGAATAAAAAATGAATTTTTATAAATTATCATTTTTATATTGATATAATGTTATAGTTGTGGGTAGTATTTATAAATTTTGCAAAGTACGTAAGTTGTTATATAATATTCGATTGGTCGGGGAATATTCGTTTTAACAGGGAATATTAGTACAACGGCACAATCATTGGTGGACCCCACAACGGAATTATTGTCAGATTGAGAAAACGACAAAAATACTTTATGAAAATAACGACGGAAGTTTTACCGTTAACTGTTGAAACACCTTGTTGTTAAAAATACGATGTCTGGCGTGGTTGTATAGTAGCACACGGTATTAATTATTGATGCTTACGTGAGAAGTCATTCAGTTTTATTCAATTATTGTCGATATTTTATATATTATTAAATCAATAATTGAGATGACAGAGTTATTAATATTATTATTTTCAATGTTAACGATGTCTAGAAGTTCTGCCAATGAGAGGTTGGGTCACCTAATTGCGCGCCAATATGGAAAAATCCTTATTGGAAAGCCCTCTCTTTCCTGGGAACGACCTGGTCGATTAATATTGTGAATTATAATAATGATGATAATTGTTGTTAAAAATATTGAGGTAATTTTATGAGGTATTTTGTTACTTATTATTTAGATTCCTACTCACTCATTTTTCAAAATTATCGGAAGAAAGTATATATATATATATATATATATATATATATATATATATATATATATATATATTTGACATGTGTGTGTGTGTGATAGTGGGTTTTGGGGAAAGTGGGATGAATGATTTGGGTGGAAGCATTTTCAACCATAAGTGGGGAAATGGTGGAGTGATGGGTATATTTTATATATATATATATATATATATATATATATATATAGATGGTGGGTGTAATATATGTAATATATGTATTATATATATATATGTAGGTTGGATAATTAGCAGATAGGATTTAAACAAAGTCACGGGAGTGATAACCCGTGCACTTATATGTATATGTATATAATATATAATATATAATATATATTATATTTTATTTAAAAGATTTTGCTTTAATTATGGACCGTTCGATTAAAGTAAATCAATCTGGACCGTTCATGAGTTAGTTACTATGCATTCTATTTTTCTATAAATAGAAGCTCATTTCTTCATTATTTTCTTACGAATTCACTGAACTCTAGAGAGAGAAAATTTTAGAGAGAAAGAAGAAGAGAAGTCTGCTAACTTTCTTTTCATATATTCAGTTTCTTTTACGGTAAGGGATATTATTCTTTTGTATTTGAGAAGAGAACTTCTGTTATTCCATTTCTTTATTATTCTGTTGGAATAAACTGTATACGCGGAATACCCTATACGTGGTGACATTCTTCTATTATTCTGTCTTTATTATTCCGTTGGAACATAATGTCTGTGCTATACGCCGGACTTGGTTCCGTTTTTATTATTATGTCTTTATTTTCCATTGGAACATCCTCGTACATGCTTTCTGTAGGACTGGTTCCGCTTTTATTATTCCATTCTTTATTATTATGTTGGAACATCCCGCTTGGTTGTGATTTTCACCTAACTTTGGTTCCATTATTATTATTACATTGGAATAACACGCTTATGCTGGCACCGCATGCATGGTGATTTCTATTGTTATTTCATTCCTTATTATTCTCAGTTGGTTAAAATTTTGACTTCTATACTCCATGAAATTAGTGGAATATCCTTGATATTTGCGCTTCGTCTAGTATTTTTCATGGAAATATTCTTATGAGAAATCTTGAATTTTACTCTACAAAGCAGTATCATGTTGACAATTTGGACGTTATTAGTTCCTGAATAAATTAATTTTTGAACTTGTTTTATTGAATTCTTATATCATTATCATCATCCTCATGTTTATATTTTTGAAAGTCATCTGTGGTCTTAGTGCATAGATGGACTTGGTATGATTATGACCAGGGATTATTCGGTGTAATCATGACCGTAATGTTACAATTGATGTGGTAAAAGTCCTCATTGGCCCGTAGTGCATTGATGGAGAGTTTTTGGCATGAACATGACCATTGATGAATACACAAATATCCTTGGCCCATAGTGCATGGAATTTGTGGTCGTGACCCTAATGAATATCCTTGGCCGTAGTGCAGGGATGATGTGGATTATTTATTGTCGAGTCTCAAATGATAAAAGTGATGAAAAACTTTTTAAATTATAAAAGATAGTAGATTCTATTCTCTACTTGACTCTTTTAATGGATTGCTTGATCCGCTGCAGTTAAACTTGATGTTGTTATATTTTATCAATTTAACACTGTTGAAGGCTAACGATAATTTATTCTGCGCATTATCTTAGTCATAATATTTCTTCTTGGGCTAGTTGAGCTCACCCTTTCTTTCACTGTTTCTCTTGAAATGAGAACATAGCAGGGACTAGTCGGGGAACGGAGTGACGGTCCAGAGGATAGCATTAGTAGTCCTCACTATTCTGTAAAATAGTGTGTTAATAATTGTAATGAGGACTTCTTTTGAGTTTGTATAATCTCTAGTAGACAATATTTGTATTCAAACTCACAGTTTATATTTTGTCGTATTGTACACGACAGTTGTATTAGTAAGTTGTATTTGAATTCTGTACCCTGTATCTGGAGACCCAAGATGGGTGATGTATACCAAATTTTGGGGGCGTCACAGCATGTATGTTATCTTAGTTCAATGTTTAAGAGATATATGTTGAGCATGTTATTATGTGTTACGTGATGCATGAAAATTGTTAGATTTTGCTGGGCTGTCGAGCTCAACCTTGAAAATAACCATTTTTGCGGTTATAGATTGAAGATGTCACTATGTGCTACTTGAATGAAGTGGTTCAGAAATATTATACGAAGATGTATATTTTAGTTAAAGTTGTTATTTCCTTAAAACATGATTAAGAGTCATGAGATGTATTAATTTTTTTTTTGATGTATAGTTTTATATTGAGTTGTAAAGCTAGAGTTGGAGTTATCTAATATGTAAAGGTTATCGGATTGAAATATAAAATTTTATATGATAACAGTGATAAATCGAATCATAAAATAAGATTGATTCAAAGACATGTAGTTGATAAAGGTTTTGATTCGAGGAAATAAAAGTTTAAATTATTCCGCATTTTATAAAGTTTAACATCGAATAATGATGTAAAATCGGAAAAGGTAGATGTGTTATTAACTAATCAAAGTCGAGAATTAAATTGTATGAATTTTGGGGTCAGATTCGGTTTGTATCAAAGCTGTATGTTATAAACCTTAGGTAGGAGTACCTTAGGCTATAACCTTAGAGAAGGAAGGTGAAGATAATGAAAGCATAAGCTCAAATAGAGTTTGAACAATAAGAAGTAATTTAAGAAACATATATAGAAGGGATTAAAACATGCGTGAGAGGATTCAAAGAAGAATCTCGCAGAGTTATGGGGTTACCCAACTCCAATAATATGGATGTAAGGTGATAATAAATAGAGCAATTATACATAAGAAGAGAATGATAAAGAAATTAAGAATAAAAAAGGTTATATTTAAGTATGGTATAATTGTACTCTTTAATGGTTGATGTATTTTATCTGGGCTAAACGATTCCTTCATAGAGCGAAGGTATATACGAACTAGTAACTCGGAACCTAGTTTGTTGGTTGTTTGTGGGAAACCACTCAGCGTACCATATGGAAACTGTTAGAGACTCGATGTGTACCAAGTATAGAAAATGGATACATATGATCAAAATGTGGAACTCGATTGGAATGTTGAGCAATTTAAATGAAGTTGGAAATTCTTAAAGCATGAATTGCTATATAAACAAGAAGATTCAAAGAAGAATCTTGAAGAGATATGTAGATAAGGAATGGGGGTTACCTAACTCCAATAACAAAGATAAAAAATAATGTCGTAAATGAAAGGAAAGAAAGAGAATCGTAAAATAAAACGATCACGAGTTAAGAAAAGAATTTTAAGGAAGATGATAATAGAATAAGATCACGACGTGATCTGTTTATGTTATAGAAGAAAGATGGTCTATAATGTTTGAATAATTATAGCTTGATGCTATGAAGGTAATGTACTATGAAATAGTATAAGATAAACTCATGAGGAGTTATAGATAATGTGATATAAGGAATTCGTATCGAGCAAAGAACAAGTTAAGAGTAAGATAGAGTTAGGTGGGATTTCAATTGAGTACTCATGTGATGGCTGAGTTGTAAAAATCTTTGTATGGGCAAGGGTTTTGTGCTTGCACTCAATTTATCATATTGATAATCATTGGAATGTTGGTGTTGCGCTATCAATGTATATGTGGCAAAAAGGTGATTCTTTTCTCATGTGTATGTTTGATAGTTAGAAACTATTAAGATCAGACATATATTATTAGGATAAGGCACGATTCTTAAAACTAATGCATATGGTAAGTTCGTGACTCATAATAATATGGTATGTTTTGAACCTCTCAGCGAATGGACGCCTATGGTCTGACTAGGATAAGTTCTTAAACTCATATTATTATGGCAAGTCCTGAACTTCCAATGTGCGGTAAGTTTGATGAACTGGGGTATAATTAAGTTATGAATGAAGAATTGAGAATTATGGGAATAGATAGAATTATTAAGCAATGGATCAGTATAGAAAGTGGAGACATAAGTTTTTCCAAATCTTCTAGCTATGCTAGACTTCAAAAATTTTGACATCAAGCTAAATTTGCACTATATGCCTTTTTAAAATGAATTTTTACTCTCAACGCATGGTGACAAATGTGTATGTGTGGACTTCGGGACACTGACACATCATTACCTGTTGAGATATGATATCACTAAAATCGATTTTCAAAGATTTTTGAACTGTTTAAAGAATAGTCTATGCTAATTGTTTCGGCTAGACAAAAATGATTTGAAAATATCAAAATGTATTTTATATCATTAATGCATCATGGAACCTGGTGCAAAGATGATAAAAACGATGGAGTTTTCAATGCAGAATTTCTAGTGTTGGATGTGATCTAAGGATCGTCAGCCCACTATGGTATGTTGTAGTATGACAAAGTCACAAAATGACGGAATTCTCAAACAGACTATAAATACAGTGCAATATCATGACGTCATAAAAAGATTTTTGAGATTTCTTTAAGATATGAGAATATATATATATGTATATTTCGATTGATGTCCGAATTTTTGTAGAAGTCTATGCTATTTGATTCAGCTAGACGAATATTGAAAGATGTTCATGAAGTTCAAGCGTTTCTTGAGATGTTATGCCAAACCAAATTGTTTTGGTGCGGATTCAGATGTTGAAAAGCTGAGGTGAACAACCTTGTAAAAAGGGGACATGTTATCGGAAACAATGGTTTCAAAAGTAACGCATATAGTCGTTCCGATGTTAAGATGTAATACGTTGTGCACGACGTAGGGGTACGATATACTGATCACCTAGAGTACTTGTAGAGAGTGTTTTCAGTCTGTGTGATTGCTAAACATTCTGTTAATGACGGTTTACAGTGGTAATGCACTGTTAAACTTGGGGAAGAGTTCAAGGTCCGTATAGTCTTATGATCGTTAAAGGTTCAAGTTGAGATACTTGATAACCTAGGGACATAGTTCAAGGTCTTATAACCCCTCATCATAATTTAAAATCTTTTAAATTCCTGTTATTCATCTCGCTTCCCAATTATTGAGTAATTGTGGAAGATTCTTATTATTCTGAAAGGTGAAAGTGGAAAGGATGAGAAAATTAAGCAAAACATAATAATTTCAAGAAAGAAATGAAATTCCAGAAGAAGAGAAAATGTGAAACTCTTAGAAGATGAAGAGGTGACGAATATGATGATCTTAGAAAGATCCTTCGAGAAAGAATTTGGTTGCAGAACCTAATGAATAAATAGATATTAACATAAAATCTATTTTAATAAATGGAAGGAACGAATATTAGTAAGTCAAAATTTCGAGGACGAAATTCTTAGAAGAAAGGGTGAATGTAATATCCCGAGTGTTTATGATAACGATCCTTAGAAAAGGAAATGAAAGGGTTAATGAATATATAATAATCAAAATATAAATGAGTTCAAGTGAAAGCTTATGAAGTAAAACGTACAAGAATTTATTATGAAGAATAGTGGTAGTGGTAATAAATAAAACCTATATTAAGATAATGTGTTGAAGTTATTCAACGATAAATTTTGAAAAGAGATTTGGTGAAAACCGTGTAAGGGAGGTTTTGTTGATTCCGAGGACGGAATCCTTATAAGGGGGGAAAGATGTGATAACCCAAATTTTTATAAATTATTAAAATAAGAATTTAATAATTAAAATTCTTATTATGAGATGTTTTGAGTTTGAGTATGTATATATATATGCTATATATGTTGAAATATATGATCTAGTGTGAAGAGAAATATATATTTATATATTGGGAAAGTGAAGTTTAATAGTTAAGTTAACTATTGAAGAAATTAAATGAATTTTGTAATTGATTTTAAATATTTATTGAATTAAATAGATATTTAAATTAATTTATTTATTAAGACAAATATATGGTTGATAAAGTTGTGGTGAATTAATTTAGTAACTAAATTAATTAATGATAATTAAATTGAGTGTTGATAATTTTATCTTAAGGATTTAATTTAAAGAAAATAATTAAATTAAATCAATTGCTTAATATTTAAGAAGATAATTAAATTTAATGAATTGTTTAATTTAATGGAAATAAATAAAATAAATAAAGTGATGTTTCTAATTAAATTGGATATATAATTATTTAATTATGTATTATAAGCATAATTATAATAGGAATATAATTATTATAATTATAAATTATAAGCTATTAAAATGGGTTACATGTGTGACAAGTGTAACAATATAATATAAATATTATTTAAATAATCTAGTATGGGAATTAGTGTGTAACCAAACGTAGCCTTATGGCTTTTGGTTATTTTAACTGATGTGCGCATTTTTGTTTTTAACCTGACGTACGTGGGGAAAAGGGAGTCAATGTATATTATGCGTATTATTTTCTTAAAGGCTAAAGAGCAGAGGGTTTAGAGAGGAAGAAAACACAGAGTGTTAGAAAGAAATTGAGGGAGCTAGAGAGGAAATTGAGAGTTCTTTGTGAATTGGGAATCAAGGGAACTAGCTTTGGAAATATCATCTTTGCTAAATCAAGGATTAAAGGTATAATCTAATCCTAATTCTAACTCTTAGTTTTGTAATATCTATTCTCTGTGACTTGGAATTTTGTTGGATTAGGGTTTGGGTTGTTCATTATATGGATATATAATTTGATAATTATCATACATAAGTAATCTTTAGTTATCAAATTCATGAATTTGGTTTGTGGAAAGAAATTAAATAAATAACAGTGTTTAAGTTATAGAAAATGGTTTAGAAAGTACAAAATTTCATGCTTAATATGGTTTATAATCTGTTATTTGATATTAGAATATGTTAGTATGTTAAGAAACAAAAGTGGCGTAGTTTAAATCATGTTAATTGGTTAACAAACGAAACCGTGTCGATCGAATTCGCTAAATGTGTTAAAACATGAAAATAAAGTATGAACATGTGTTTTGAGTCAAATTTTAGGTTGGTTAATGTTTTTATAAATTGTTAGAATTCAAGTATGTTGTAGTTCTATGAATTACGAATCCATAGAATCGAAAACGGACTAATTTGGATGTGTATAACTCAAGTTATGAAGATTAGTAGGAGAAAAAAGGTCAAAAATCGCGAGGAACAATAGCTTGAGTCCAGTTGTTTGCTAATCAAGCGCAATTGCTAATCTGAGTCTTGCTACTGCGCTGTGCTAAGTCATTTGGGGCGCAATTTATCTCTAGGTAAGCAATAATTGCATTGTGCCCAAAACTTAATTGGTAATTGTGCCCAAAATATCCCGCTACTTCACTATTGCAATATCCAGTCTTCTACTAAGGTAAGGGATATTATTGTTGTTCAATATTCGTATGAAATAATATTTTCTTCCATACTTTGTAGTATGTAATTAATATTATTTCGTTTTGTATTCCTAATTCTACACTCATTTTGTTAAAGTGTTGCTTCTATACTCCGTGAAATTAGTAGAATATCCTTGAAATTTGCACTTCATCTAGTATCGTTGCACAATAATATTTTTCTGAACATTCTTGTTAAATTTTAAGCTTTTCATGCCAGAGTACTATTTATGATTACTATTCATTTATACGACACTATTCATAAATACAGTACTATTGACAAAGTACTATTCACGGGGTACTATTCTCCCGAAAAATTGATTTATTTTCTGTCCAAATTATTTTTGATACATGGATATTATTCTTGAATTTTACTCTACAAAGAAGTTATCATGTTGTAAATTTGGACATTTTTTTTAAACTCTGGATAAATTAAAAATCTTTAATATTTATCCTTGATTTTGTTTTATTGAATTCTTATATCATTGTCATCATCCTCATGCTTATGTTGTGATAAAAGTCATCTTTGGCCCGTAATGCATAGATGGACTGTTTTTTTTTCCGCTAAGTTTGTTTGTATATAGAAAAAGAAGAGAAAATACAATCGAAAAGGGCATACCCCAGAAGCTTTTGATAGAACCACATGGGACAACCCCCAAAATGGACAACAAAAGACTAACAACCAAGCCAAATGAAAGAACAAAGCGCTACTAAGCAGGACAATAGTAAATACAAGCATGAAACCTTAAACAACATAGACAACCAATCAGGTGAAACCAAGCATCCAAATAAATGGGGGAGAAGATTGAACCGAACTGCATGCAGAAGCCGAAGGGGATGCTGAAGCATAGGAAGAACTACGAGAGCCATAAGTTAAGGGCCAAAACCATCTATACCGAACCCCGAAGCCGAAGCCGAAACCCCGAAGACCGAGGCCGAAGCTAAAACCCCGAAGCGGAAACCAACAACCCCGAGATTCCCGAAGACAAGAGGTAGAACCCCGAAGGCGAGCCGAGATGCCAAGCCCAGATGCCAAATTGACCCTTTCTTTATCCACAAAGCCCGAACCCATTCTGATTTGAAGATCTTCTATCAACCCAAAACGGATCGAAGCAATAGCTGAACCAAACCAATGAAGAGGCCGAACTGCCTTGGAACCGAACACTCATAGGCAATTTGGCATAAATATGAAAAAAAAGAGTTCTACACCTTAAAGTTTGTAAATCGGGGAGGAAGATCGAACTAATCTGCATTGCAAAGAACCAAGAGGATCTTTGAGCATAGGAAGACTACGAGAGCTAGTAGGAGAGGGTCAAACCATCTTTACCAACCCCAAGCCAAGCCAAACCCCGGCCGAAACCAAATCCCCGACTTCCAAAGACAAGGGAAGAACCACGAAGCCCAAATTTGCACCTTTTATCGCCACAAAGCCGAACCCAGATATGGAATAAAGTCACTACCCAACATGGAAAGAAGCAAAAAGTGAACCAAACCAATGAAGAGGCCGAACTACCAAGGAGACCGAATCACTAACAAACATATGGAAGCAAGTTGATTCGAAATTTAGAAGCACCAGAAACGACTATGCGAGAAAAGACCAAACCAAGAACCATGAAACAGCACTACTATGCGGGCCTCACAACCAAATACATAGGTCGTGGCCTAGTCTGCTTGTGACCTTGAGGAATTTGGGGAAAGAAGAAAGCCTTGACTTAGTGCTAATAATAATCTCCCTAGCCAAAACATTCATAGGCAATTTGGCATTTTATGGACAATTGAGTTCTAATCGCCCAAAGTTTGTAAACTGTGGTGGAAAATACCGACTTTAAAATATCGAATCAATTTTATTTCCTTTAAAGTGAATGATATAGTCCACTGGACTATCCCAGCCTCCTTGAGCATTGGTCCGACTCAAAGGCAAGAATATTAGAGAGAACTGAGGAAGAGTAGGGACAATCAAAGAACAAATGAGAGAATGTCTCAGCATGATTTGCATGAAAAGGGCGCTTCATAGAACGGAAGCTATGGTAAGTCGAGAACCTATCATTTGTGGGTAACTTTATGTCTTAGAAGAGCAAGCCACGGGGTAAAGGAGAATCGGGGATATGGAAGGGGAACCAAAGCAATTTAGCCTATGGGACTTTCTTTGAGCATGCAAGCGAATAGATTCCCGATAGTGGAAGCTTTAAGATGTTTCACCGCTTCGGTTGTCCCAAAGAATCAAGTCCTCGACATCAGCAGGATTAGGAAGAGATGAAAACAAGGCGCAGAATTGCTGCACATCGTGATGATTACTGAAAGGCAAAGACCATGCACCCATGTAAATGATGTCAGAAATTCGCGCATTAACAGGGATTCTGGAGTTGGAGAGCAGAGATGGAGAGGGGTTTAAGGGTTGCCAATTCATCCATGGGTCATACCAAAGACTGAAGGAATTTCCATTCCCAACTCTATAGGTAAGGAAAGGGAGAGCTATGGAACGAAGCTTAAGGATCTTACGCCAGATCCATGAACAGTCCAGGGGGTTCGAGATATACTAGAAATTGATCTTTGATAGCACTGTAGATTTGACCCAGTTAGCCCATAAGGAGGGGGAAGATGGGGAGGTGACCTTCAAAAGTTGGAGAATAATAAGAGCTGAGTTCCAATCAGTAAGGTTCTTAATTGCGAGACCACCTTCACAAAGGGGAAAGGACAAATCCTTCCAAGAGACTTTTGTACCATGCCGAAGAAGAGAAGGCCCCTTCCAAAGGAATCTACACATGATAGATTGAATGGCTCTTAGAACTGAATTAGGAAGAATAAAATGGGAGGCCCAGAAAGATTGTATTGCAAAGAGCACTGATTTAATCAGCTGAACTCTACCAGAATAAGAGAGGAAGCGGGAAGTCCATGAGGAAACTCTGGCAGTAATTCTATGAATCAAGGGCTGGCAGTCGGAATGGGAGAGTTTAGAGGAGATAAGAGGGACCCCTAGAAATCTAATTGGTAATACTCCAAAAGGAATACCCAACAACAAGTTAATACTTGCCTTAACATCATTAGGGACATTGGCAAGGAAACACAGACTTTTACGAGCATTAGGAATTAGGCCAGAAAACATAGAGAAGGATTGAATGCACGAGTGAATAATGGAAACAGAGGCCATATCTCCATGGCAAAATATGAGAATATCATCTGCAAAGCAAACGTGGGATATGTTGCACGATTCTGTTTTCCAATGAAACTTGAAATTAGGCAACAGAGTTTCCTTGTGCAGAATCATGGAGAAGGCTTCCATAGCTAGAACGAATAAGTAAGGAGACAGGGGATCCCCTTGCTTAAGACCCCTCGCTCCTTTAAAGTAGCCAAACAGACCTCCATTAACTTTGATAGAAAACATAGTCGTAGTGATGCACTCTTTAATCCAGCCAATGAAAATAGGGGGGAATTTAAGCAGGCCCAACAAATCCAAGAGAAACCTCCAGTCAACAGTGTCGAAGGCTTTCCGAATATCAATTTTAAGAGCACACCGGGCAGGACCAGAAAGTCTGTGGTAATTCCTGAAAAGCTCCTGAGCAATGAGGATATTGTCGCTAATGCTTCTCCCCGAGATGAAGGCAGCCTGAGCATGGTCAATAAGGGAAGGGAGAACAGATTTGAGCCTATTGGCAAGGATCTTCGCTATACATTTGTAGATAGTGTTGCAGCAAGAAATAGGTCTAAAATCCGACATATTGGATGGATTATCCGTCTTCGGAATCAAGGCAATAGCTGTAGCATTAACTCCACACAGAAGGTGCCCAAAGATGAAAAATGAGTGGACAGCAGCAGTGAAATCATGGCCTATAATGTCCCAGCAATGGAGAAAGAAATTAACATTAAAACCGTCAGGACCCGGACTTTTATTCTTTTTCATGGATGAAGGACTGCAAGAATTTCGGCATCAAGAATTGGATTGGTTAAAGCAAAGCTGACTGGCGAGTAATCCGCTTTGTAACGAAGTTTTCCAGAAGATCACGACCAGGGTAAGTAGGAGGAGAGGATCCCAGGAGATCCTGAAAGTAGTCCACCGCCACTTGCTGAATACCCGGCTGATCCTCAATAAGAACACCAGAGCTATTAAAGATAGAGAGAATTTTGTTGTGGTTCCAATTACTCTTGATAACATTGGCAAAAAATTTTGAATTTTTATCGCCCTGGGCAAGCCAAGTGGCTTTGGATTTTTAGAGCAAGAGAGATTCTTCAAGAGCCAAAGCTTTCCATAAGGACTGAGAGCATTTGTCTTCTAGGGCAAGCAGACAAGAGTTTAAGGGATCTGCATGAAGAGAATGCTGAATGGTGACCAGCTGAGCCTGCAGGGTGCTAACATTCGTCGATAAGTTACCGTTAGAAGAGTTCAAGGTTTTGAGGGCACACTTGAATCTTCAAAGTTTCTCATTAAAGATGAAAAAGGATTTCCACAATTACGATACTCCAACAATCCGAGACAACAGCATCAAACCCTTCCAACTCCAGCATGAAGTTAAAGAATTGGAATGGCTTCTTGGCTTTCCGAAGAAGCAGACCAATATTAAGTAATACTGGACAATGATCGGAAAGACCACGAGGACCATAAGTGACTAGGGAATTAGACATTACATTGAACCAAGAACTGTTACCCATTGCTCTATCCAGCTTCCTATGAATAGGATTAGCAACCTGACAGTTCCACCATGTGTGCAGAGGCCCAATAGCACGAATATCAGCAACCCCAATAGTGTCTAAGCAGTCGTTGAAGTCAGTCATACCCGCGTCCCAAGAAGAATCACCACCTTCCGATTCAGAGACATTCTTGATAGTGTTAAAGTCCCCAAGGATACACCAAGTGTCCGAGGAGGACAAGGAATTAAGGGTAGACCACAACTGACGATGTTCCACTATAGAATTCTGGCCATAGACTATAGAAGCCAAGATTCGAGAATTGCCATAAAGAGGAAAGAGCTTGAAGTGGGATACTTGGGCAGATTGAAACAGGACATCCACTTTCCAAATAGAAGGATCCCAGCCCACCCCCAAATCCGTAGTTCGGGTGGTAGTCATAGTTAAAGATCCAAACCCAGTTACGGCAGATAGCCCTCGAAATTCTGGAAGCAATTGGAGCTTTTATTCTGGTCTCGATGAGGCCCACAAAAGAGATATGGTTGTCTAAAAAAAAGTTGCGAACAAAAGCCTACTTTGGTTTTTTATTTAAACCCTTGACATTATATGAGCAAAAGAATGTCATAAAAAAGGGGAGTAGGATTAGTCTAGAAGGGGAAGACCCCTTGGACCTTTGTTCCTCTTCTTAGAATTCTGAAGAGGCTCCTTTCCAGGCCTAGTCTTCTGCTTCAGGTCCCTGCATTCCTTCTCATCAACTTGCTTAAGCTTATCCAGTAAAGGGTTAGGGGGGATAGGAGATTCAGACTCATCACCAGGAATAAGGGGGGGAGCAATAGGGGAGAAGGCGTTGGTGGAAGGGAATGGAGAGGCTGGAAGGGGGGAAGGAGAGCTTTTAATTCCTTTGGAAACGGCAGTCCATGAACCTTCGGGGTCAGGAGGAGGAGAGGCCTTTGTTGTGCAAGGAATAGTGGAACAAGGGGCCTCACTGAGGGTCGGGGAGTGTTTGGGAACCCACTGAAAATTAGTTTTCGGGCATTTGAGAAGGGAATGACCGAAACATTTACATTTAGAACATGAGGGGGGCCTGCTCCAATACTCCACTTTCACGGCTACGGTTTCTTCAACCCGAGCATTTCCGTCAAACACAACAGCATTGATGGATGCAGGAAATGAAGACAAAGCTTCAATCTCAATACATATTCGAGCAAAGCTCATAGGTTCCAACTTTGAAGTCATGTCGTCGGCAAATAACGGCCGACCAACTGCACTTGCCAGGTAACTTAGACCTTCCTTTGTCCAGTAAGAGAGGGGGATATTACTGAACTATACCCATATCGAAACTTTGCTACTATCGGTTATACTGAAATTAACCCCTTCCTGCCACGGCTGTAAGCAAAGAAGCTTGGACGCTATGTGCCATGGACCCAAGGCGAGGACATTGTCTCTTTCTATCACCGAATCAAATTTGAATAAGAAGTACCCCTTATCATGAAGATAGACTTTTGTCAAACCAAGGTGCCCCCATAATTTTTTAGCAGAAGATTCAACCAGCTTGAACGGGAGCTTCGAGTGGATAAAATGACCAACAAGGCTAGAAGACCATTTATTAAGGCCAAGTTGAAGGATTTCCACAGGGGGGTTAACCGTAACACTCCCTTCAGTCGGCAAGGGGGGAAAGAAGCTCAACCCCAAGTTCTTCTCATTAACTGAATTGGCAACTACCGAACTCCAGGACTTAGGGGGGATAGGCAAGCCAACAACATTATCCTGGGCATACAAGGGTGGGGGACAGAATCAGGAGCCAGAGGACTCCCAGAGACAGCAATAAAGTCCTTGCGAGCATTAGCTAAGCAGCGCAGAGACAAGAATCGAACACCTTACGAGCATTAGCTAACGCAGCAGATATCCCAATAGAAGAGGTTGTTAACATCTTCAAGAGGAAGTCCCAAAGCGAAAATATAGTCCATCGACTTGGCATTCTTCCTTCTTTCGGCAAGGGGCTTCTTCACGGTCATTCTTAGTGAAGTAATGGATCGCTTTAAAGATATCTTGAAATTGCCGAGGGTAGTGGCGGACCAAGGACTCCTCTAATCGAAAGCAAAGAAAGGCGAGATTCATCGAATCGATAGAAACATTCGAGGAATAGGCTCGAGAATCCTCCAAAGCGGCGAGGCTAAAGGAGAGTTTGGAATGGAGACACCAAACTCTCGCGGACCAAATCCCGAGAAGGACTACTCTCCGAGTTTCCAGCGGAGAGATGTGGATGATCGACCATGACACCAAAGTGCGGAAACGAGGGAGAGGCAAGAGATTGAGCAGGGGTGAGGGGGAGGGATAAGGATAAGACCGGATGTTAGAAGAGGAGGCCTAAGGGGGATAGGGAGGATGAGAAGGAGAGAAAACTTCGGAAGCTAGAATGGGTAAACCGAAAAGTTTGGTAAAGATGGAGAAGGTAGGTGAGGATGGGCGGGAGACTAAAAAAGGAAAGAAAGAAAACGGAAAGGAACGGGGGGAACAAAGCCGGACTAAAAACCTAGAGAGAAGGGAGAGCAATCTCAAGAGAGAGAAACTACCCCATGACATGTAATGTTACAAATGATGTGGTAAATGTCTTCATTGGCTCGTAGTGTATTGATGGACAGTCATTGGCATGATCATGACCATTGGTGATAACACAATTATCCTTAGCTCGTAGTGCACGCATAATTCGTGGATGTGATACTAATGAATGTCCTTTGCCCGTAGTGCATGGATAATTCAGTGATGTGGATTATTTATTGAGCTGAGTCTCAGCGATAAAATTGATGATAAACTTTTTAAATCATAGAAGATAGTAGATATCATGCTCTACTTGACTCTTCTAATGAATTGCTTGTTCAGCTGCAGTTAAACTTGTTGTTTATTATATTCTATGAGTTTAACACTGTTGAAGGCTAACGATAATTTATTTTGCATTATCTTAGTCATAATTTTTCTTTCTGAGCTAGTTGAGCTCACCCTTTTGCTTTCATTTTTTTTTCGCTAAGTTTGTTTGTATATAGAAAAAGAAGAGAAAATACAATCGAAAAGGGCATACCCCAGAAGCTTTTGATAGAACCACATGGGACAACCCCCAAAATGGACAACAAAAGACTAACAACCAAGCCAAATGAAAGAACAAAGCGATACTAAGCAGGACAATAGAAAATACAAGCATGAAACCTTAAACAACATAGACAACCAATCAGGTGAAACCAAGCATCCAAATAAATGGGGGAGAAGATTGAACCGAACTGCATGTAGAAGCCGAAGGGGATGCTGAAGCATAGGAAGAACTACGAGAGCCAGAAGTTAGGGCCAAAACCATCTATACTCAACCCCGGCCAAGCCGAAACCCCCCGAGACCGAGGTCAAACCCCGGCAAAACCAACATCCCCAGATTCCCCAAGACAAGAGGTAGAACCACGAAGGCGAGCCGAGATGCCAAGCCCAGATGCCACCAGGTCCTTTATCGGCCACAGCCGAACCGATTCTGGATCAAGATGCTACCGAACCCAAAATGATCAAGCAATAGCTTGAACCAAACCAACGAAGAGGCCGAATCGCCTGGGAACCAACACTCATAGGCAATTTGGCATAATTATGAAAAAATGAGTTCTACCGCCCAAAGTTTGAAAACTGGGGTGGAAGATCAACCAATCATTCTAGAAGAACAAGAGGATCTTTGAAGCATAGGAAGGACTACGAGAGCCGAAGGAGAGGGTCAAACCATCTTTACCGAACCTCGAGCCAAGCCAAAACCCCAAGCCAAAACCAAATCCCCGACTTCCAGAAGATAAGGGAAGAACCACGAAGCCCAAATTTCGGACCTTTCTTCGCCCTGGCCGAACCCAGATATGGAATAAAGATCGCTACCCAACATGGAAAGAAGCAAAAAGTGAACCAAACCAATGAAGATGCCGAACTACCCAAGGAGACCGAATCTAGAACCGCTATGGAAGTAAGTTGATTCGAGTTTAGTAGCAAAGAAACACTATCAGAAAAATACCAAACCAAGAACCATGAAACAGACCATAGCAGGCCTCACAACCAAATACATAGGTCAGGCCTAGTCTGCGCAGCCTTGAGGAATTTGGGGAAAGAAGAAAGCCTTGACTTAGTGCTAATAATAATCTCCTTAGCCAAAACATTCATAGGCAATTTAGCATTTTTATGGACAATTGAGTTCCTAACTGCCCAAAGTTTGTAAACTGTGGTGGAAAATACCAGCTTTAAAATATCAGACCGAATTTTATTTCCTTTAAAGTGAATGATATAGTCCACCAGACTATCCCAGCTCCTTGGAGCATTGGTCCAGACTCCGAAGGTAAGAACATAAGAGAAAACTGAGGAAGAATAGGGACAATCAAAGAACAAATGAGAGAATGTCTCAGCATGATTTGCACGAAAAAGGGCGCTTCATAGGACTGAAGCTATGGTAAGCAGAGAACCTATCATTTGTGGGTAACTTTGTCAAGAAGAGCAAGCCACAGGGTAAAGGAGAATCGGGGGATATGGAGGGGGAACCAAAGCAATTTTGCCCATGGGACTTTCGGACCACGCAAGCGAATAAATTCCCAGATAGTGGAAGCTTTAAGATGTTTCACCGCTCGGTTGTCCCAAAGAATCAAGTCCTCGACATCAGCATGATTAGGAAGAGATGAAAACAAGGCGCAGAATTGCTGCACATCGTGATGATTACCGGAAGGCAAAGACCATGCACCCATTTAAATGATGTCGAAATTCAGCGCGATTAATGGGATTCAGGTTGGAGAGCGAGAGATGGAGAGGGTTTAAGGGTTGCCCATTCAACCACGGGTCAAACCAAAGATCAAGGAATTTCCATTCCCAACTCTATAGGTAAGGAAAGGAGAGCTATGGAGCGAAGCTTAAGGATCTTACGCCGATCCATGAACGATCCAGGGGTTCGAGATATACCGAAAATGATCTTTGATAAGACCGTAGATTTGACCCAGTTAGCCCATAAGGAGGGGGAAAATGGGAGATGACCTTCAAAAGTTGGAGAATAATAAGAGCCGAGTTCCAATCAAGAAGGTTCTTAATTGCGAGACCACCTTCACAAAGGGAAGGGACAAATCCTTCCAAGAGACTTTTGTACCATGCCAAGAAGAAGAAGGCCCTTCCAAAGGAATCTACACATGATAGATTGAATGGCTCTTAGAACCTGAATTAGGAAGAATAAAATGGGAGGCCCAAAAGATTGAATTGCAAAAGCACCGATTTAATCAAATTGAACTCTACCAGAATAAGAGAGGAAGCGGGAAGTCCATGAGGAAACTCTGGCAGTAATTCTATGAATCAAGGGCTGGCAGTCGGAATGGGAGAGTTTAGAGGAGATAAGAGGAACCCCTAGAAATCTAATTGGTAATAATCCAAAAGGAATACCCAACAACAAGTTAATACTTGCCTTAACATCATTAGGGACATTGGCAAGGAAACACAGACTTTTACGAGCATTAGGAATTAGGCCAGAGAACATAGAGAAGGATTGAATGCACGAGTGAATAATGGAAACAGAGGCCATATCTCCATGGCAAAATATGAGAATATCATCTGCAAAGCAAACGTGGGATATGTTGCACGATTCTGTTTTCCAATGAAACTTGAAATTAGGCAACAGAGTTTCCTTATGTAGAATCATGGAGAAGGCTACCATAGCTAGAACGAATAAGTAAGGAGACAGGGGATCCCCTTGCCTAAGACCCCTCGCTCCTTTAAAGTAGCCAAACAGACCTCCATTGACTTTGATGGAAAACATAGTCGTAGTGATGCACTCTTTAATCCAGCCAATGAAAATAGGGGGGAATTTAAGCAGGCCCAACAAATCCAAGAGAAACCTCCAGTCAACAGTGTCGAAGGCTTTCCGAATATCAATTTTAAGAGCACACCGGGCAGGACCAGAAAGTCTGTGGTAATTCCTGAAAAGCTCCTGAGCAATGAGGATATTGTCGCTAATGCTTCTCCCAGAGATGAAGGCGACTGAGCATGGTCAATAAGGGAAGGAGAATGATTTGAGCCTATTGGCAAGGATCTTCGCTATACATTTGTAGATAGTGTTGCAGCAAGAAATAATAGGTTTAAAATCCGACATATTGGATGGATTATCCGTCTTCGAATCAAGGCAATAGTCAGTAGCATTAACTCCACACCGAAGGTGCCGAGAGATGAAAAAATGAGTGGACAATGACGAAGGAAATCATGGCCTATAATGTCCCAAAGAATGGAGAAAGAAATTAACATTAAAACCGTCGGGACCCTGACTTTTATTCTTTTCATTGATGAAGGATTGCAAGAATTTCAACATCAAGAATTGGATTGGTTAAGGCGTGACTGGCGTGAGTAATCCGCTTTAACCACGAAGTTTTCGGAAGATCACGACCGTGGTAAGTAGGAGGAGAGGATCCCGGAGATCCCGAAAGTAGTCCACCGCCACTTCTTTGAATACCCTGATCCTCAATAAGAACACCAGAGCTATTAAAGATAGAGAGAATTTTGTTGTGGTTCCAATTACTCTTGATAACATTGGCAAAAAATTTTGAATTTTTATCGCTACAGGCAAGCCAAGTGGCTCGGGATTTTTGGAGCAAGAGAGATTCTTCAAGAGCCAAAGCTTTCCATAAGGACTGAGAGCATTTGTCTTCTAGGGCAAGCAGACAAGAGTTTAAGGGATCTGCATGAAGAGAATCTGAATGGTGACCAGCTGAGCCTGCAGGGTGCTAACATTCGTCGATAAGTTACCGTTAGAAGAGTTCAAGGTTTTGAGGGCACACTTGAATCTTCAAAGTTTCTCATTAAAGATGAAAAAGGGATTTCCACGAATTCTGATACTCCAACAATCGAGACAAAGAAACATCAAACCCTTCTAACTTCAAAGATGAAGTTAAAGAATTGAATGGCTTCTTGGCTTTCCAGAGAAGCGACCAATATTAAGTAATTGGACAATGATCGGAAAGACCACGAGGACCATAAGTGACTAGGGAATTAGACATTACATTGAACCAAGAAGCTGTACCCATTGCTCTATCCACTTCCTATGAATAGGATTAGCAACTGACAGTTCCACCATGTGCAGAGAGGCCCAATAGCAGACGAATATCAAGAACCCCAATAGTGTCTAAACAATGTTGAAGTCGGTCCATACCGCGTCCCAAGAAGAATCACCACCTTCCGATTCAGAGACATTCTTGATAGTGTTAAAGTCCCCAAGGATACACCAAGTGTCCGAGGAGGACAAGGAATTAAGGGTAGACCACAACCCACGACGTTCCACTATAGAATTACGCCATAGACTATAGAAGCCAAGATTGGAGAATTGCCATAAAGAGGAAAGAGCTTGAATTGGGATACTTGGGCAGATTGAAACAGGACATCCACTTTCCAAATAGAAGGAACCCAGCCCACCCAAATTCGGCCGTTCGGGTGGTAGTCATAGTTAAAGATCCAAACCCGATTCTGGCGGATAGCCCATGCGAAATTCGGAAGCATTTGGAGCTATTATTCGGTCTCGATGAGGCCCACAAAGAGATATGGTTGTCTAACAAAAAGTTGCGAACAAAAAGCACGCTTTGGTTTTTTATTTAAACCCCTGACATTATATGAGCAAAAGAATGTTATAAAAAAGGGGAGTAGGATTAGTCTAGAAGGGGAAGACCCCTTTGACCTTTGTTCCTCTTCTTAAAATTCTGAAGAGGCTCCTTTCCAGGCCTAGTCTTCTGCTTCAGGTCCCTGCATTCCTTCTCATCTACTTGCTTAAGCTTATCCAAAGAAAGGGTTAGGGGATAGGAGAATCGGACTCATCACCGTGAATAAGGGGGGAGCAATAGGGAGAAGGCGTTGGTGGAAGGGAATGGAGAGGCTGGAAGGGGGGAAGGAGATCTTTTAATTCCTTTGGAAACGGCAGTCCATGATCCTTCGGGGTCAGGAGGAGGAGAGGCCTTTGTTGAGCAAGGAATAGTGGAACAAGGGGCCTCACTGAGGGTCTGGGAGTGTTTGGGAACCCATCGAAAATTAGTTTTCGGGCATTTGAGAAGGGAATGACCAAACATTTACATTTAGAACATGAGGGGGCTGCTCCAATACTCCACTTTCACTTGGCTACGGTTTCTTCAACCCGAGCATTTCATCGAACACAACAAAGATTGATGGATGCAGAAATGAAGACAAAGCTTCAATCTCAATACATATTCGAGCAAAGCTCATAGGTTCCAACTTTGAAGTCATGTCGCCGGAAAAATAACTACCACCAACCGCACTTGCCGGGTAACTTAGACCTTCCTTTGTCCAAAGAAGAGAGGGGATATTCTTGAACTTTACCCATATCTAACTTTGCTACTATCGGTTATCTTGAAATTAGCCCCTCCCCCACTACAACAGTAAGCAAAAGAATCTTGGACGCTATGTGCCATGGACCCGAGGCTAAGACATTGTCTCTTTCTATCACCGAATCAAATTTGAATAAGAAGTACCCTTATCATGAAGAGATAGACTTTTGTCAAACCAAGGTGCCCCATAATTTTTAGCGAAGATTCAACCAAATTGAACGGAGCTTCGAGTGGATAAAATGACCAACAAGGCTAGAAGACCATTTATTAAGGCCAAGCTGAAGGATTTCCACAGGGGGGTTAACCGTAACACTCCCTTCAGTCGGCAAGGGGGGAAAGAAGCTCAACCCCAAGTTCTTCTCATTAACTGAATTGGCAACTACCGAACTCCAGGACTTAGGGGGGATAGGCAAGCCAGCAACATTATCCTGGGCATACAAGGGTGGGGGGACAGAATCAGGAGCCAGAGGACTCCCAGAGACAGCAATATAGTCCTTGCGAGCATTAGCTAAGCCTTGAGCAGACAAGAATCGAACACCTTGCGAGCATTAGCTAACGCAGCAGATATCCCAATAGAAGAGAGGTTGTTAACATCTTCAAGAGGAAGTCCCAGTGCAGAAATATAGTCCATCAGCTTGGCATTCTTCCTTCTTTCAGCAAGGGCTTCTTCACGGTCATTCTTAGTGAAGTAATGGACTGCTTTAAAGATATCTTGGGTCACCGAGGTAGTGGCGGGACCAAGGACTCCTCCAACTGAAAGCAAAGAAAGGCGAGAGATTCATCAGAACTGATAGAAACATTCGAGGGAATAGGCTCAGATTCCTCCAAAGCGGCAGAGGCTAAAGGAGAGTTTGGAATGGAGACACCAAACTCTGCCAGCAAATCCCGAGAAGGACTACTCTCCGAGTTTCCAGCGGAGAGATGTGGATGATCGACCATGACACCAAAGTGCGAAAATGATGGAGAGGCAAGAGATTGAGCAGGGGTGAGGGGGGGAGGGGAAAAGGTTAAGACTGGATGTTAGAGAAGAGGAGGCCGGAAGGGAGGGATAGGGAGGATGAGAAGGAGAGAAAAAACTCAGAAGCTAGAATGGGTAAACTGAAAAGTTTGGTAAAGATGGAGAAGGTAGGTGAGGATGGGCGGGAGACTAAAAAGGAAAGAAAGAAAACGGAAAGGAACGGTGGGAACAAAGCCGGACTAAAAACCTAGAGAGAAGGGAGAGCAATCTCAAGAGAGAGAAACTACCCCTTTTGCTTTCATTGTTCTCTTCAGGAAATGAGAACGTAGTCGGGACTAGCCGGGGAATGGAGTAACGGTCTGAGATGGTGGCTGTAAGAGTCCTCACTATTTTATAAAATAGTGTGATAATATTTGTAATGAGGACTGTATTTGAGTTTGGATATTGTCTACTAGACAATATCCGTGTTGAAACTCTCAACTACGTTTTGTCGTATTGTATAAATGAAGTTTGTATTTAAGTTCTGTACCATGTATTTGGCGACTCAAAATAGGTGATGTATACCTATTTTGGGGGCATCACAGTGTCGCTATAGACTAAAGGATATCAACAAGATCTCAAAGTTTATTCATTTCAAGGTTCAATAAGAATATACACTGAGCAGTCACTAAGGACTAAGAACTCTTACTAGAATTAAAAGTATTCTACTGCAAATCCAATAGAAATGAGTACAATAGGTGATCAACCTAGAGTACCCTACATTATGCATAACATTTAGTCATACTCATGTGCGCATGTCGGTCTTCTGACAATTATATAGTTCCCTCTTCAAGAATCTCAGTCAATAAGAGTCCGCACCAAGTCAATTGGTTTGGATAGCTTTCTAACTCATGATGTTAGTCTAGCCGAACCAAATAGCTTAGACAACCTTTATGAACAATAAGTTCAATTCTCGTAATCATAAATCAAGATTTGTTCGATAATAATCATACGAATGTAGATATTTGTTTAATGTTAGTGTGTTTGATATAACGATAATTCAAATTTTCATAACAAGAAACAAGATCTAGACACTTGCATTTAATTATAAGAATGAGCCTAGGGAACTTGCAATGATATAGGAAGTTTAAGGTTAGAGACTTACCTTTAGCGTTGCTTACCACTAATAGAGTAAAATCACCTCAATGAACTATATTATCCTATTTATATATGTATAAGTATTCATTAGTCACACACACTTTTTCTGAACTTCACAGAGAAATCAACAATTCACATTTGAGAGGAAGGACTTCTATTTATAGAGGAATTATTGTCCATTTGGAGGTTTTTCCCTAAGGATTGTTTCCATGGAAGATAGAAGGGACCATTGTAACAACAAGTTGGTGAAAAGCTTCACCAACTCCATCTTCTTCCCTTCCCATAGTCATCATCTCCATCTTGGTTTTCAACAATTGTAGAGCGATATGCTTTTATCAAAACATGACTGAGACTTTTAGAATGGGACTATGATTTTGGGACACTAATTATACGCAGCATTTGCAAACCACTACTTAGCATACTTATGTTTATTTGATAGTTTTCCACAAATGTGCATACATATACACCCATTCATATATTACACACATAGAATTATATAATCCATGTACATTGGTTTATTTCAACTAACATTTACATTAGACTAGAATACAATTTAGTTGAGTACCAATATTATTTTCCATAAAACTTATTATTCAAATTCCACATAAATATTAAATTAAACATTTAGTAGTAAATATTTATTTATTCAAATTTAATTTCTCTAATATGTTTAAAATACACATTCATTTTTCCACCACACATCATGATGTCACATAAGACTCTTCCATACCACTTAGCAAGTTACATAATTTAAAGCTTACTTTTATCATATAGTTTTATTTAATAATTATTCACATTCTAATGTCACACTTCATTTTATATCGAATGAAGAAACCTTCTAATATATGATTACACCTTACATGCTATTGTTCACGATAATTAATGAATAATAATAGGAATTAGTCAATCACATTATGTAATTATTTACCTACTCTTAGTACTAATTAATTTCGTCCATTTCATCATTAATTTAATTAGTAACTTTCTCACTTCACCACTTTGCCATACTAGACATAATTTCATAAGCTCAAACTATGCTTCTCATCACTTCTACTACATTGCTCACTTATCATATGTTTATTCAATTAAATTAATTACCACAACTCATGTCAACAATATAAATATTCAAACAATCTCTATTCTGAATATTAATATACTTTATTTAAAATTCGCGAGCATTACAGAGACGACGGGACTCATAAATCCTTGGTAACCTGGCAACACAGAGGCGATCCGCAGTACACCCGGGCGCGTGCAGTACACTGCTGATTCTTGCCGTGGGTTGACCCGCTACTTCTTGGTCTTTAAATATGTGCTTTTGTAGCTCATTTGAAAAAAAGAGAAAAAAAGAGAAAACTTTGTCCATTTCAGCTTGTAAACACTGTTAGAGTGCTCTAAACTGAGTGATTCTTCTTTTTAGCACTTGTAAGCTTGTGTTTTACAACATACTGAATTTTAACCGGTGGAAACCGAGTTTTTAGGTGTCGAAAGCCATCTGAAGTCTTCTTGATAGCCCCTTTTAAGATTTTTCAGGTTTTTCACGTTGTGTGGGTATGCCCGGATCGTCGATCTGTGGCTTATATATATATATATATAAAAGCTATAAACGCACCAGATATTATATCCAGGCTCAATTGAAACAGAGTTCGATAATATATATATATATATATATATATATATATATATATATATATATATATATATACATACATAATTTCAGTCAAGCTTGGAGTTTACTTCGTGGCAGTTGATTGTCAATATATATATATGCTTATATATATATATTTACCGCTTTTATATAAATATCTTCTTTAACTACTTTCATAATGTAGATATTTATTCGTTCAGCCTGCGGGCTAGATTTGCTTCAATTTGGCTATTTCTAACTTTAACCGGTTCATAGTGACTAAACTAGAACCGTTGAAGCTAGAATGGTTTAGATTTAAACAAAATCTAGTTCTTTTTTTTCTAGCTTTTGCATATATTGCATTTTCATGTGAGCCTAGGAATCATGTGATCGCATATTCAACCTCTGAATCTAGATTCGATTCCCGTGATGGACATTTTACAGCTGCAGCCAGCTTGTAAATTATATACGGTGTCTGAATATCCTTAGATAGCTCTCATGCCCACAAGGAGTTCGACATTGCTATGCATCTTATTTTCTCGAATATGCTTCGCATCTCGAAAATAAAAGTAATCAAGCCAAACATTTAATAAAATGGAAGTATCAAAGGCCTCAATTACTATTGAGCACATGGGTTTGAAAAACATGTTTTTATAAAACATCACTGCTATATCTTGTTAAAATTGAACTTTTATACAAAAGTCAAACCCTTTGTATATAGGTGCAAACGAGGCATAACACTACTTCTAAACAACTGCACATAGACCTACTCACACACACACACACACATATATACACAGATAAAAGTTTAATGAAAAGTTACAGTAACCGTGTTATCACGAAAGTCGGGGGGTGCCTAACCCTTTCCCTCCACTTAATCAAGCCCACAGACCCTAACGAATTTCGGTTTCTCAGACCAGTAAAACAGTGTCAAACCATCGGGTCTTTGTGCAAACCTTTTCTCGGTTAAGTTGGTGCAACCATTTAAAAATACCAACTGGTGACTCTAACGGTCAAATCGTCGACATATACATGTCGGACCTTTTCAAAATTATTTTTTTAAACAAATCTCACCTAAAATGAGAACACCAAAAGACAAGAACAGAAAGGGAAAAATAAATATCCCGATGTCGACACTCTATATGGATTATAGTGGATCGTTTGATAAATCAGTTCATTTCTTGATAAAGATTAGATTCAACTTGGAACGGCTAGCTAGGTTGTACATTAAGGAAATTGCCTCAAGACATGGAGAGCCAATTTTGATTGTGTTCGGACATAAATTTTCATTTAATTCAATTTCTGGAGAAGTCTACAAGAACAGATGGGGACTTAACTGAGGTTGAGTACATCATATCATCCTTAAACTGATGGACAAAGTGAGAGGACGATTCAAATGCAAGAAGACATGTTAAGGACATGTGCTATGGATTTTAAAGAAATCTGGGACAATTATATACCGTTAATGGAGTTTGCTTACAATAATAGTTATCACGTTAGTATAGGCATGCTACCATACGAAGCGTTATACGGAAGAAAGTACAAAACGCAACTGTGATAGGATGAAGTAGGAGAGAGACAAATGTTGGGGCAAAAATGGTTCAAAAACAACAGAGATATAGTTAAGTTAATACGTCCACAAATCGTAATGGCTCAAGACCGACAAAAGAAGTATGCGGACCAACATCGTATGAAAAGTATCTCCTTGAAAAGGAAAGATACGTTTGGAAAGAAAGGAAAGCTAAGTCCTAGGTTTATTAGACCGTTCGAGGAATTAAAGAGGATATGAGAGTTGCTTATATAATAGCATTACCTCCAGAATTAGAAAATATTCATAACGTGTTCCATGTATCGGTATTACGACCTTATAAACCAGATTATAAGCACGTAATAGAATATGAGCCTATTCAGGTCAAAAAGACTTAACTTATGAAGAAACTCCAATTCAAATTATTGATAAGAAAGAACAAGTCTTAAGAAATAAAGTAATACCTTTTGTGAAAGTAATATGGAGGAACCAAGATGCCGAAGAAGCAACGTGGGAACTCAAAAGTAAGATGAAAGAAAATTATCCCCAACTTTTTATGTAATTTGTATCGTGATTCTAGGACAGAATTCTTATAAGGGGGGAAGAATGTAATGCCCTAGAAATTTAACTTAGCTTGTAACTAAGGTTTTTGAATATTATTGAATTAAATAAAGTTTAATGAATATTATTTTGAGAAATGTGTTTAAAGGTCATTTTAGGACCTAAAATGATTATTCAATGTTAGTATTTTGGATGTATGCATGAATTAAAGAGTATGAATTTCCAAGAAAATAAAATTGTTTAGAGAAATTTACGTAAAATCACTATTCATCAATAACTGCTATAGAAATTTTTTGAGATTTCGAAAACGCGTAATGTTAGAATTTTGTGGAAAGATGGAAAATCCAATAAAATTCAGAAACTAAAAACGCAGATTTTAGCTTGCGTGTTGGATTTTGAGAATATAATTACGTGTAATATAAACTTAATAAAGAAAGAATTCAAGTATATTATGAAGAATAATACATACGTATAATACGAAGAATAATACGTACGAGTATAATACAAAGAATAATAGGAGTATAATATGAAGTATTATACTAATAGTGTGACGCCCCCAAAATCGGTATACGTCACCCATCTTGAGTCGCCAAATACATGGTACAGAATTCAAATACAACTTAATAATACAACTGTCGTGTACAATACGACAAAACATAAACTATGAGTTTGAATACAAATATTGTCTACTAGAGAGTATACAAACTCAAAAGGAGTCCTCATTACAATTATTATCACACTATTTCACAGAATAGTGAGGACTACTAATGTAAATATCTAGGACCATCACACTGTTCCCCGACTAGTCCCAGCTACGTTCTCATTTCCTGAAGAGAACAGTAAAAGAAAGGGTGAGCTCAACTAGCCCAGTAAGAAATATTATGACTAAGATAATGCAGAATAATTTATCATTAGCCTTCAACAGTGTTAAACTGATAAAATATAACGGACATCAAGTTTAACTGCAGCGGAACAAGTAATTCATTAGAAGAGTTAAGTAGAGAATAAAATCTACTATCTTCTATGATTTAAAAGGTTTTTCATAACTTTTATCGCTGGGACTCAGCTTAATAAATAATCCGCATCATCGAATCACCCCCTGCACTCTGAGCCAAGGATATTCTTTAAGTATCACGACCACGAATTATCCATCCATGCACTACTGATCGAAGATAATCGTGTTTTCATCAACTGATCCCGATCATGCCATAAAATAATTCATCTTTGCACTACGGCCAAAGAGAATCCATAGCCATAATCATACCAAAAACTGTCCATCAATGCACTACAGGCCAATGAGGACTTTTTCCACATCATTTGTAACATTACGGTTATGATTATACCGAATAATCCCTGTTCATAATCATACCAAGTCCATCTATGCACTATAGGCCACAGATGACTTTCAACAAAATATAAACATGAGGATGATGACAATGATATAAGAAATCAATAAAACAAGTTCAAGAATTAATTTATCTAGGAATTGATAACGTCCAAATTGTCAACATGATACTGCTTTGTAGAGTAAAATTCAAGAATGCTTAGAATAATATTTCCATGAAAAGATACTGGATGAAGCGCAAATATCAAGGATATTCCACTATTTTCATGGAGTATAGAAGTTAAAGTTTTAACCAATTGAGTATAATAAAAAATGGAATAACAAAAGAAATTACCAAGCATGCGATAGATCAAGACAGCAAAAGTTATTCCAACGAATAACAAATAACTAAACTGTGTCCAGTAGTAAAACGCATTACCGAGGATATTCCAACATAATAATAAAGAATGGAATCAGTCCTGTAAAACGCATGACGTGATATTCCAATGTAATAATAAAGATCGAAACTGTCCCCAAAAAAACGCATGCATGTGATATTCCAACGAATAATAAAGACCGGAATAATAGAAGAATTTCACCAAGTATAGGGTAGCTCAGCATGATCTGAGTTATTCCAATGTAATAATAAATAATAGAATAACGTAAGTTTTATTCATGAATACAAAAGAAATAACACCCCTTACTTTAGTAGGAGATTGAATCTGCGCAGAGTGTATTAACGTAATACTCTTCTTCTTTCTCTCTTATTCTCTCTATACTTTCTCTCTCTATAGCTTGAATGAATTCGTGAAAAATAATGAAGAACTAGGCCTCTATTTATAGAAGATTTCTAGCTTAGCACTTACAATGTGAAAAGGCAAGCGGCTTGACGACTGGTGATGTGAAAAGAAAAGTGGTTTGACGCTTGTAATGTGAAACACCAAGTGGTTTGACGCCTGTAATGTGAAACACCAAATGGTTTGACGAAATAATATGAAACCCCAAGTGGTTTGATGCCTGTAATGTGAAACGACAATTGGTTCGACGCCTGTAATGTGAAACGACAATTGGTTCGACGCCTGTAATATGAAACAACAATTGGTTCGACGCCTATAATATGAAACGGCAAGTGGTTTGACGTCTGGTAAAGGTAATTACTATTGGCGAAAGAGACTCTTAGATGATGACATATGGGCCCCCATAGAATAACCAAATTTACCACAAACGTCTCATAATAGACTCTTTATATACATCAAGGATTGAATAAATATTACCACAAATCATTTTATTTTTAATCAACACATATTTAATCTTTCAACAATTATTAATCATTAATATTATAACTTGTCATCTCAATTATTGATTTAATAATATAACATATTATACAGATGATACTGTGACAATAATTGAATCAATAATATAAGAGATATGATGCAACAATTACTGTAGCAATAATTGAGTATAACTGAGTGACTTGAGTAAGCATCAATAATCAATACCGTGTGCTACTATGCAACCACACGTAATACTGTACCTTTACTACCGAGTAGTTCAACAGTTTTAACGGTAAAACTTCCGCCATTATTTTCATAAAAATATTTTTGTCATTTTCTCAATCCGACAATAATTCCGTTGCGGGGTCCACCAATGATTGTACCGTCGTACGGATATTCCCCGACAAAAAGAGTATTCCTCGACCAATTGAATATTCCCCGACAAAACGAATATTTTATATCAACTTGTTTACTTTGCAAAAAAAAAAAAAATCACATATTACCCTTAACTTTAAACTTTTATCAATTTAGCTATTTACCAAAATAATAAAAAATTGAATACTTTTATTTCATAAAATTCAGGGTCTCACAATAGAATACGAAAAGTAAAAGTAAAATAGTCAACCAAAGTCAAGTTGGGTTATTTAACTAATGGACTTTGACTTTGGTAGGCCCAATATGGATAGTGTGGAAGGTTCAATTGAAATTAAATCAAAGCCCAAAGAAAAATTAAATTAAGGCCCAAAAAATGATTAAATCAAGCCCAAAGTGAAATTAAGTTAAGCCCAACCCAAGATCTAAACTCATGGGTTGAATAATGGGTCAATGAGTAGTAAAATGGGTGGGGCAACCCATGAGGGGTCCCCACCACCAACTATAGCCGACCAAATCTCCTCATTAACAAGGTTTTCTCAATTAAATATCTTCTCAACTTGCAAATGTAATGAATTTTTTTGGACCACAAAGTCTTGATAACTCACCCTAAACTGAACTATGGCTCAAGTAATAAGGAGGTGGATGAGGGGGTGGTTTGCAAGAATTGAACTTAAGGGTTTGACTAGAAGAAGCTCAAACCTAAGTGACTAACTAGTGACCTAATTAAGTGTCCTAATGACCTAAATGCCCTAAACCTTATTTTGCCTATAAAAGAAAGAGACATGCTAGTTCAATTTCTTTACATAAATCAACTAACACTTATATTGAGAGAGAAATAAGAGCAAACTTGGATGAGTAAAGAAAGAAGCTAATTGATCATCATCTACATCAAAGTTATCATCTTAATCAAGAACTTAAGAGGTAATAACCAATAACCTATCTATCTTCTTAATCTCAAGTCTTTAATAGCTTTCTATAATTGATATGAAGTGCATGTTGGTGGTTAGTTAGGGGTTTCATGATGAATCTTTAGCAAACGGGTGAAATAAGGAAGGTTTAATGGACTAAAATTGCTAAACTTTGCTTGCTAAGTAAAATTGATGAGTGGGTAATATACCCATGAATTAGGTATTTATAGAATTAATATTTTGTTTGTTTTAAGTATTTTAGGACATTTTATTTGTTTAGTATGTATTTTGTAGGTAAATGCAGCTGAAAGGGCAAATCTGGTAATTTTGGGCGAGTAGTGGCAGTTTCGTAAATAAGTGGAAGTTGAATGTTGGGGCATTCATTTTGTGAAGGATTTGAATGCTGGGGCATTGAGTGTAATACCCAAAAAAAAAAAAAAAAAAAATTATTTTGTTTTAAAACATATTAATTGGACTTTGTCATTTATTTTGGGTCAAACTAGTTATTTTATTTGTGTGGGCTAATAAATATTAATAAGTATGGATAAATTAAATTTAGTACAAATTGGGCCTTAAAATTTATTTGGGTTTAATTTAATTAAATGTGGGTAATAATAAATCCTATTAAAATTAGGAGAGTTAATAAGATAGGTTGATAAATAAATAACAATTGAAGTCTAAACTTTCTTATTACTTTATATACGACCGGGAAAAAAGAAGAAGAAGAAGCGGCGCACATCATTATGTATCGAGTTTATGGGGTTTTTTTTTTTTTAATGCTTTCTTGGTTATAGAAATTTTGTGGCGATTTGATTTATAGATATGAATAGTGATGGCGATCAAAGTTTCGACATCAGATATATTGTTTTACTATTTCCTCAAGCGATTGCTAGTGTTAATCTATATATATATATAGGTATATTACCAAGTTCAGTAATAATTACGTTATTATATATATAGATATATTAATATTATTTATATCAATATATGTACCAACTGCATGAGGGCTTGAATATTAAGTTATATATATATATATATATATATATATATATATATATATATATATATATATATATATATTATATTTTAATATGTTTTGGCCATGAAATTTATAAACAAAATTAGTAAATCAATTGAAATTATGTATATTATTTAGAATTAATTAATTTTGTTTATATAGTTATAAAATTTCTTAATAATAAATTTAATAGTATTATGTTATTAATGATTGAATTGTAATAAAATTTTATTAAATTATTTAGGTTGAGCGGAGAGAGTCTAAACGAGTTTGTTTTTAATAAACTTTGGGTATTACATTGCTTAATCCAGTAATTTATTCCGCACTCTTTCAAATGAAACTCTTTTGTTTTTGATTTGTTCGTTTCGTTTCGCTTCAAATTTAGTATTGTCTCTCATAATTGTCCTCTTGTCAATTTATTGTGATAAATTTATTTTGGCGTTGTATTAGAATTCATATTTGTATTCTTTAGACTAGGCATCATGTCTAAATTTTATTTTGATATTCATAGTGATGTACATGTTATTATTTTAGAGACATGTCGATGATTCGTTCGATTTAACATGTACACGTTAGAACCCCTTGTGTTGATATTTTGTCGCATGTGTTGTGACATTATATTTTTGTTAGAATACCATAGGGTATACCTGAGCTATAACCACCTGTGGGGGTACCACAGGCATGTCCTCTTGGCACCGAGGCATGACACCTTCCGTGGCGGCAGTGTGATCACCCACCTGCGTCTCTGTTTTGTGCTCCGATGGGAGTTGGCCATTTGGTGTTTTGTTGTGGGAGGCGTATGGGTCGACCCTAGTTTCTGTTCTGTTCTGTTATGCGGATTGGTGATGTTTGTGCCAAACACGCCTTCCGATTTTACATGCATTGGATTCGCGGTCCAATGTGTGTGACTTGCCTGTGTGGCATTATGTGATTTGCCTGTGTGGCATTATTTGACTTGCCTGTGTGGCAAGGTATATTCTATTTTGTTCTGAGCTCGGTATGAAATAACACCCAGCCATTTGATTCAGCCTACTATTTCGTTGTGTTAGTTTTATTCGTTTCGTTTCAGTTCATTTCATCTCATTTCATTTAAATTGAGATAGTTATTTCGGTTCATTAATTGTATTCTATATCCGTACTGGGCATTTGGCTCATGCTGTGTTTTTCTTCCGGCAGGTAATCAGGGGGACCAAGGGCAAGTGTGACGAGAGCTTCCTTTAATCCAATAGTTTTGATATATTTTATTAGGTTTCAATACATTGATTTATTTAAAGTTGTAATAAGTATTTTAGATTGTGGATTGAGCCAGTGTGGCATTTATTATGGTTTGTCTTATGACATTGAATTATTATGAGATTATTCTTTTGTGGTTTAGAGCCCTGTGATCTTCCTTAGTTTTGTTGTGTTATGAGTAACCTCTCTTTCTATTTTTGGAAGGGGGTGTTACAGAGTTGGTATCAGAGCCGTGTTCTTTCTTCTTGTAGAAAACCTATTTAGGTTTGACCATGAGTTATGGGTAGACTTCAAGGTTAGGTTTTTTGTTCTGCTTTGATTTTCTCATCATCATTATCATATCCGCTATATTCAAATTTGTCTCTAATCTTCTTTGTTTATATTCGTGATCTCTTTCTTAGATGGCTCAAGATCAACTAGAGTTGCCGGGAGGCGAGGTAACAATAGGGAAGAGGTGAAGGTCACCCAATGAGCAACCTAATGATCGATTAATGCTCAATTGGCTTCCTTGGTGAATCAAAAATGAACCAAGCTTTACCTCGCTTGGTTTGCATTGTGGTACAGTAATGCAAAGAATGCCGCCACCGTAAATTTCTGAAAGCAGAGAACCCGGAAATAATGGTCCACAGACAAAAACGCTGAGGAAGGGAATGCAGATGGTCATGGGGTCGCAGGGGTTCCAATGTACGTAGGGGTTGGAAAGGTTTCGTAAGCGTAAACCACAGCCCTTCGCTCACCTCCAACTCCAATTGATGCAGAGAATTGGATTGCTCACCCAGAGAAGATTTTTGATGTATTGGGGTGCTCTTGATAATCGAGAGTATTGCTTGCGCCAAAGTCGGAAGGGGATGCACAGAGGTGGTGGAAAGCGTTGAAAACGACAAAGGGTGATGGCTATGTTGAGACACTTAGTTGGGCGGAGTTTTGTGAGGTCTTCTATCGCCAGATGATTTCCACAATCGATAAAGAGGCCTATGTTAGAGACTATCTCATCCATTCGACAGAAAGATGATGAGTCCATCACGGACTTCATGACGAGGTTTACT
The DNA here is from genome assembly GCA_020205615.1 of Panax quinquefolius. Lineage (NCBI taxonomy): Eukaryota > Viridiplantae > Streptophyta > Magnoliopsida > Apiales > Araliaceae > Panax > Panax quinquefolius. The sequence goes on from CM035166.1 coordinate 82,381,454, forward strand.
AGGCTGGCAGGATTTGCGGGAACCTCAGCAGGGACTGCAGCGGAACAGGCGGAGAAGTTCAAGTGGCGGATTCATTATAGGTATCGCCAGCATCTCATTAACAACAAGTTTCCAGACGTGTCAGCAGTGGCCAATGCGGCCAAAAATATTGAGATGGAGCGACAGGACTTTCGGTCTTCTAAACCAGAGGGGAGTCGAAAGAGGGACAGAGATGACCAACAGGGTCAAGCTTCAGCCAAAGATGGAAGTGAAGTCAAGGTGGCAAGCAACAGAATCGTGGTGGCAAGAGGGCAAAGCAGTGCGCATGTAATCGTAACAGGGGTTATCGCAGATGCCTCAAATAGGGCAAAATCGTCAGCTTCAGCTACCTTGGTATGGACAAAATCGTCGCCAGGACAGTAATCGTCTCGCAGGGCAAAATCGTAGTCGTTATCCGTAACCACCGGTGGGGGGGTAACCCAAATCTAATTCCAATAACTCCTCGTGCTACTTGTGGGGCAAATCATCCGGAAGGCGCGCTACATGCAATTCACCGGTGCATGCTTTTGTGTGGACAGATGGGTCATATTGCTAGGGATTGTACTTAGGTCCACGCGAAATGGTGGAGGTGGTGGTGATAATGGTGGCAATGGAGGTCATCGTGGTGGTCGAGTATTTGCCTTGACATATAATCAAAGTAAGAGTGCACCGTATTTGTTTCGCACTCTTTAGTTGGTAATCGCGAGGCTTCTATTTTATTTGATACGGGTTCTACTCATTCCATTGTTGCTTTCGGTCTTTTGTTTCTAAGATCTGGGCGTGCCATCTCGCCTTTTTAGATTCTGTGATGTCTATTGCTACCCCGATGGGGACTTCTGTTGTTATTTCTGATTTGTATCAAGGGTGTCCGATAAGTTTTGGGGATAAGATCCGTAGCGTTAATCTTCTTCCGATGTGTACGCATCGATTTTGATGTCATTTTTGGGATGGATCGGGTTGGATAAACACCAAGCCACTATTGATTGTCAAAGCGAAGAAGGTTATATTTGGAGATGTGAAGTCTCCGCACTTAGATGTATCGTGGTTCTCACCGAGTAGTGAGTGGTGTGAAAGTTAATTTCAGCTTTGAAGGCTGGAAAGTTGGTGGCAAAGGGTTGTGATGGGTATTTGGCGTTTGTGAAAGATACCTCTAAGGGTGAGTCTCGTATTGAGGATGTTCCGATTGTCCGTGACTTTTCCGATGTGTTTCCTGAGGAGTTGTCGTGGTTGCCACCGCAATGGAAAGTGGAATTTGCTATTGAGCTTGTTCTCAAAGTGAGCCTATTTCTAAGGCGCCAGATCGGATGGCACCATTGAGTTCAGCAGGAGTTAAAGGAGCGATTCGCAGGAACTATTAGATCGTGGTGTAATTCGCCCGAGTGTTTCACCATGGGTGCTCCAAATTTTGTTTGTGAAGAAGAAGGATGGGTCTATGAGGTCGTGTATATAGACTATCGAGAGTTGAACAAGATCACCATCGAATCGGTATCCATTGCCGAGGATTGATGACTTGTTTGACCAACTTCGTGGGGCTAAATATTTTTCAAAGATAGACTTGAGGTCGGCTATCATCGATTGAGAGTGAGGGATGAGGATATCCCTAAGACGGCTTTTCAGTACTCGATATGGGCATTACGAAGTTTCGGTGATGCCTTTCGGTGTGACTAACGCTCCGGCGGTGTTTATGGATTTGATGAATCAGGTGTTCAGAGAGTACTTAGACCAATTTGTCATTGTCTTTATTGATGATATTTTGGTTTACTCCAAGTCTAAGGAAGAGCATGAGGAGCATCTTCAAGACAAAGTTGTTAGGGATTTTTGCGTAAAGAGAAATTGTATGCTAAATTCTCTAAATGCAAATTTTGGTTGGAGCAGGTTGCATTTTTGGGCCACGTTGTTTCTGCTGAAGGCATTAAGGTGGATCCTGCGAAGGTTGAGGCTATCACTAAATGGCCAAGACCTACTACTATGTGACATAGATTATGAGTTTCTTGGGTTTGGCAGGTGGTATTATAAAGCGGTTTGTGGAAGGATTTTCCTTATTCGCCTTACCATCGACTCACTTGATGAGAAAGGGCGCAAGTTTGTGTGGAATGAGGAGCGGAGAAGAGTTTCGAGGAATTGAAGAAACGACTCGTGATGACTCCTATACTTGCATCGCATTTCGGGGATAGGAGGGTACCAGATTTATAGTGATGCTTCTAAGAAGGGCTTGGGGTGTGTTTTGATGCAACACGGTAAGGTGATTGCTTATGCTTCTAGACAGCTTAAACCTTATGAGGTGAACTACCCCACACATGATTTGGAGTTGGCAGCGGTGATCTTTGCCTTAAAGATTTGGAGGCACTATTTGTATGGAGAGACTTGTGATATCTTCACCGATCACAAAAGTCTTAAATACATTTTCACTCAGAAGGAGCTCAATATGAGGCAGAGGCGTTGGTTGGAGCTTCTAAAAGATTATGATGCGAGGATTCAGTATCATCCGGGGAAGGCAAATGTGGTTGCAGATGCTCTTAGCCGGAAGAGTTCAGGGAGTGTAGCAGCCCTTATTACACAACCTCAGCTTATTTCAGATATGGAGCGGATCGAGTTGGAGTTGTATGTACGAGGTTCAGATGGGCATTTGGCGGGTATGAGAGTGGAGCCCTCTCTTATCTCGCGGGTCAAAGAAGCTCAAAAGGAAGATGGGGAGTTGTGGAGTATGACGCAGAATCTAGAGGAGGGCAAGCAGTCTGAGTTTCGTATTGATGACCATGGTGTGATTTGGTTGGGTGAACGGTTGTGTGTACCATCGGATCCAATCATTCGAGAGGTCAGGTTACGAGGTTCATAGTTCGCCATTTTCAATTCATCCGTGTTCTACAAAGATGTATAGGGATTTGAAGAGGAATTTTGGTGGAATGGGATGAAACGAGATGTGGTATTTGAAGTATGTTGGGAAGTGCCTCACTTGTCGCAAAAGTGAAGATAGAACATCAACGAGCTAGTGGCTTGTTGCAAGCTAGACATTCCAAAGGTGGAAGTGGGAGGATATCACGATGGATTTTGTGACCGTTTGTCAAGACTTTCGGGAAGAATGATGCCATTTGGGTAGTGGTGGACCGTTGACCAAATCGGCACACTTTTTTGGCTATCCATGAGGGTTACTCGGTGGATAGATTGGCACATATCTTTCAAAGAGAGATTGTAAGACTTCATGGTACTCCGGTGTCTATCATTTCGATCGGGACCCCTGCTCACTTCAAGGTTTTGGAAAGGGTTTCAACGAGCTTGGGGTACTCGGCTCAACTTCAGTACTTCTTTTCATCCGCAAACTGATGGGCAATCTGAAAGGACTATTCAGACGTTGGAGGACATGTTGAGGTCTTGTGCACTTGAGTGGTCAGGTAATTGGGATGACTATTTGAGCTTAGTTGAGTTTGCTTACAACAACAAATTGGCATACAAGTATTGGAATGGCCCCATTTGAGGCATTGTATGGTAGGAAATGCTCTGCACCAACTTGTTGGGATGAGGTTAGCGAAAGGGCCATAGAAGGGCCTGAGTTGGTCCAAATCACTACGAAGAAGGTAGCGGTGGCTAAAGAGAAATTGAAGTCGGCTCGATCACGGCAGAAGTGCTATGCTGATAAGCATAGGAGGACTTTAGAATTTGAACCTGGTGAGCACGTGTTTCTAAAAGTTTCTCCTTGGAAGGGCATTAGTCGATTTGGGTTAAAAGGGAAGCTTAGTCCACGTTATATCGGTCCATTTGAGATTTTGGAAAGGGTTGGTGAAGTTGCGTATCGGTTAGCTTTGCCTCCGCAGCTAGCTCACGTGCATAATGTGTTCCATGTGTCGGTGTTAAGGAGTTATCATTATCATCCGTTGCATGTGGTGCAATATCCGTTCGATAAGATTCGGGAGGATCTTACTTGTGAGGAACAAGCCGACGCGATTTTGGATCGTCAAGAGCGAATTATGAGGAGGAAGACTATTCCGTTTGTTAAAGTTTTATGGAGAAATCATTCGGAGCGGGAGGCTACATGGGAGATGGAGGAGTCTATTCGAGCGGAATATCCGCATCTCTTTGAAAATTAGGTGCGTTCTATTCTTTTGATTCCGAGGACGGAATCCTTTTAAGGGGTAGGTGATGTAATACCCAAAAAAAAAAAAAAAATTATTTTGTTTTAAAACATATTAATTGGACTTTGTCATTTATTTTGGGTCAAACTAGTTATTTTATTTGTGTGGGCTAATAAAATATTAATAAGTATGGATAAATTAAATTTAGTACAAATTGGGCCTTAAAATTTATTTGGGTTTAATTTAATTAAATGTGGGTAATAATAAATCCTATTAAAATTAGGAGAGTTAATAAGATAGGTTGATAAATAAATAACAATTGAAGTCTAAACTTTCTTATTACTTATCTGTACTTTCGGAAAAAAAAAGAAGAAGAAGCATACATACATTATATCGTGTTTATGCAGGTTTTTTTTCTTTTAATGCTTTCGGTTATAGAAATTTTGTGGCGATTTGATTTATAGATATGAATAGTGATGGCGATCAAAGTTTACGACATTGTATATATTGTTTTACTATTTTTATTATTGCAAGTGTTAATATATATATATATATATAGGTATATTACCAAGTTCTTTATTAATAATTACGTTATTATATATATAGATATATTAGTATTATTTATATCAATATATGTACCAACTGCGAGGCTTGAATATTAAGTTATATATATATATATATATATATATATATATATATATATATATATATATATATATATATATATATATATTTTAATATGTTTTGTGTGAAATTTATAAACAAAATTAGTAAATCAATTGAAATTATGTATATTATTTAGAATTAATTAATTTTGTCGATATAGTTATAAAATTTCTTAATAATAAATTTAATAGTATTATGTTATTAATGATTGAATTGTAATAAAATTTTATTAAATTATTTAGGTTGAATTATTGAGAGAGTCTAAACGAGTTTGTTTTAATAAACTTTGGGTATTACATTGCTTAATCCAGTACTGGATTCCGTACTCTTTCAAATGAACCTCTTTTGTTTTTGATTTGTTCGTTTCGTTATTCGTTTCGAAATTTAGTATTGTCTCTCATAATTGTCCCTTGTCAATTTATTGTGATAAATTTATTTTGGCGTTAGTATTAGAATTCATATTTGTATTCTTTAGACTAGGGCATCATGTCTAAATTTTATTTTGATATTCATAGTGATGTACATGTTATTATTTTTGAGAGACATGTGTTGATGATTCGCTTAGATTTAACATGTACACGTTAGAACCCCTTGTGTTGATATTTTGTCGCATGTGTTGTGACATTATATTTTTGTTAGAATACCATAGGGTATACCTGAGCTATAACCACCTGTGGGGGTACCACAGGCATGTCCTTTTGGCACCGAGGCATGACACCTTCCGTGGCGGTGTGATCACCCACCTGCGTCTCCGCTTTGTGCTCCGGTGGGAGTTGGCCATTTGGTGTTTTGTTGTGGGAGGCGATGGGTCAATTCTAGTTTTCTCTTTACGCTCATTATGCGGATTGGTGATGTTTGTGCCAAACACGCCTTCGATTTTACATGCATTGGATTCATGGTCCAATGTGTGTGACTTACTGTGTGGCATTATGTGATTTGCCTGTGTGGCATTATTTGACTTGCCTGTGTGGCAAGGTATATTCTATTTTGTTCTGAGCTCGGTATGAAATAACACCCAGCCATTTGATTCAGCCTACTATTTCGTTGTGTTAGTTTTATTCGTTTCGTTTCAGTTCATTTCATCTCATTTCATTTAAATTGAGTTAGTTATTTCGGTTCATTAATTGTATTCTATATCCGTACTGGGCATTTGGCTCATGCTGTGTTTTTTTTCTTCCCAAGTAATCAGGGACAAGGGCAAGTGTGACGAGAGCTTCCTTTAATCCAATAGTTTTGATATATTTTATTAGGTTTCAATACATTGATTTATTTAAAGTTGTAATAAGTATTTTAGATTGTGGATTGAGCCAGTGTGGCATTTATTATGGTTTGTCTTATGACATTGAATTATTATGAGATTATTCTTTTGTGGTTTAGAGCCCTGTGATCTTCCTTAGTTTTGTTGTGTTATGAGTAACCTCTCTTTCTATTTTTGGAAGGGGGTGTTACATTGAGAGTCAGGAAGTAGACAAAAATTATGTTGACTGGGTCAATATCTATTAGGATTTGGAGACTCTAAGCCTAATTGTGATGGGGGAACTTCAAGTATAAAAGAAAAAAAAGCTTCTAACAAAGAGACACATAATTTGAGACAGAGACGAGACAGGATAATTAGACTGGGAGATTCAAGGGAGCACACAAGGAATTCAGATAGGAGATTGAAGACTAGAGTCAATTACTGAGTTTTTATTCTTCTTCTCTATTTGTAATTTAATTGTGATGTTTTCCATGGGATTCTTGGTTTTGATTTTCAGTATGAACTAATCTTTTAATTAAGACTACAGTTGAACCTTTTATGCTTATGAATTGATTATCTATATTAATCCAATTATTGATTGAAATTGAGTTGTCTATCATATTTTGTGCTTATTGATTAATTGTCTGATCAACAATTACCTTGTTACACTAGATGAATTTGGAAGATGGAATCTAATGTTAGAACTGAATGTGATAGCATGTTTTCTTAGTTATTTGCATGAAATAAATAATTAGGGTTGTGAATTGAATAAGGACATTTCTTTTCACTGTATGTAACAATTTGGAATTGATGCTTAATAAATTTAATTCTATTATTTTGCATAGGAATATCGCAAAATTAATTGAATTAAATATTTTTATTTGATCACTTGGAAAAGGGCTTATAAATAATTTAAATTCTGTTAAGAACTCAGGTGGTTTTAATAATTGGAGAAATTGGATAATTGACTTATATTGCATAATTGGGGTTATTGTAGTCTTAAATCTTTATCATCTGAATCAATTCTTTGTGTGAATTAGTTTAATTTAGTTAAAAATCACAAAATTCGGTTGTTTAAATAAAATTGGATTGATACAATAGTGGTAGTTGGGATTTGTTGAATAGGATTCCTCGTGGGTACGACTTTATTACTTGTTGATCGTGTATACTTGCGCGTAATTGTAGATTATGAAATTTGACAACAAGTTTTTGATAGTTTTATTGTAGGTTTGCATGGCATGATAGGTTGTTTTGCATCTAGATTGTGTTTAGTATTTGGTATTGTGTTAGTTTGCATTGTGTTAGCATGTTTATAACTTGAGCATGATGAGATATGAACCTTGTGTTGGCCAATGAGAAAAACGTGTGAATTAAGTAAAAACTTGAATGAATGGGATAATGAAAAAAGTTAGCTTGTGGATATTGTTGACTTGATTTATTGAAGAAAACCCTTGAGTTTTATTGCACAATGCCAATATGTCAAATTAGTCGTGAATTAGTTAAACTGAAAGAATTTGTGGCATAGGACATATAAAGATCACCCTCTATGGTTTAGTTTATTTTGTATTTTGAAATTATTCTATCAAAAACAAAAAGAAAAAAATTGAAAAGTTGAAAAAAAGAGGGAATAAAGTTTGACTAAGTTGTCTTTGTGGGCTCTGTTACTCGAATAAGTACACCCTTAGGAGTGTCTCTACACTTAGCGCCCTAAAGCCAATTGGTTTGAGAGTCGTTAGTTGTAAGTTCGTGATGTGATAAAAATATGTACTGCAAGTGCACAACGTCCATTTTAGATTTGGCAAGTGCAAGTCGAACGACAGAGACTAGATCAATTCTTTAATATATCCCTAATTAATATTTTAGGCAAATTAGAAACAAAAATGGTGGAGGAGATTTATTAACTAAATTATGCAAACTATTAATTAATAACGGAAACTATTAATGAGAAAAGATACCTAGGAATTAGAATCCATCAAATATTAACATAATAAAAAAAATTTCTTATTTCCTAAATCAATTCCCAAATTATTTTCCCTTCCCTTTGGAAATAATGATTCATATAATTAATATGGGCAATCATAAGTTATGAAAAATTCATAAATTAACTATAACTTATCAAAACCTCGCAATCAATATAAGAATCATATGCAATTTATGCGAAGGAAAACATGAAGGCAAAAATAATTAGGCATTAATTTCAGAACGAAAAGAGAATATTATTATGAAATACCTAATTTTATCATCATCCTAGGTATTAGAAATTTAGTTAGTCATGGAATTAAAAACAAAAACAAATAATATTAGTACTACTATTTGCATGAAATAAGAAAAATAATTAAAAAGAGAATTTCTATTATATCAATAAAAGATATTTACAAATACTCCATGACAGTAATACCACACATGATTGGAGTAAGAGAAAATACAAAAGCTCTAAATATCTTACTCCCTTCTACACTAGCGAAAAAACTAAGGAAAAGAAAATAACAAGTGGTGTCATTCTCTCTAAAACAAGAGGCCTATTTATAGGGAGAATTCGTTTGTGCATTTATTTAGGTTCATTGAACTCGGACAGTTGTATTCCCTTCATTCTTTTCTTTCCTTCTTGACTTCCATCTCTATATGGAAATCCTCTAAGAATCATTTTTCATCTTTAAAGGTTAGATATAAATCCTTTATTTGCTCCAAATGTTATCTCCTACAAAACAAAATAAAATTTATTAGTTAAATAAAATAAGCATATAAAATAATAAATATGGAAATATTAAAATGTATTAATTACGTGTCTATCAAATACCCCCATACGTAGCTTTTGCTCGTCCTCGAGTAAAATAACTAAAAATAAAAATAAAAATAAAACAAAAATTACATTACCCCATTTTCATAGGAAACACGATTGCACTTAGCATGTGCAACAAGCCTTTAAACCATAAGGCTACCCCAAGTGGACGAGTTGTGTCTTATGAGGGTTTGTATTGAATCTACCCACAAAATTCAAAAATATTTTTGAGTTCAACAAGTTATGAAATTGAAATAAAACTTCTAATTATCTATAAACATTATACATAATCAAGATTAAATTCAAAATCACACTTTCACTTTATCAAAAATACTCAATCTTTATTTTAGATATAATCCTTCAAAAAATCAATTCCATGCAATGCATGTATGTGCATATGATGTAACTCTTAGTAAGGATTTTTACCGTGAAAATCAAGCAAAATCATTTTTCTTTTTTTTTCTTTCTTAACTTGTGCAATGTCTCGTTTTCTTAGGTTTTTCAGAGTTACCCATGTAGAGTGTTGGACAAATGACTCCCAAACCAGTTGGCTTTAGGAAACTAGGTGTAGAGACACCCCTAAGGGTTTACTAACTCGAGTAACAAAGGCCACAAAACTCGACTAGTCAAGCTACTTTTATCAATCACACTTTCAGCGTGAATATCGATGATTCTTGATGCTTGGATACCCAGTTATTTCGTTCAATGGAAATTGAAGCAGTTATTTATTTATTTTTCTTTCTTTATTTTCAACTTTTTTTTTCAATTTTTTATTTTTTTTGAAATTGCCCGAATCATAGTTTATATCCACAACTAAGAGTTAGTGTAAATGTGTTGTGTAAAAATGCTTATAAAATCAATTTTAATCCAAATAGTGTTTTGAACTAAGATATCATATCTTATCAAAAATTTAAGAGTTCTAAATTTTTCAATCTTACTCATGAGTTCTGCTGCACAAACACTTATTAGAATTAATTCAATCCGTAAAAAGTCAAATAATTTTTTTTTATTTATGTTTTTGTGTTTTTTACTATTTTTCCTAAAAAGAAAAAAAATCTAATACAATAATACAAACAAACTCCCCCCATACCTAAATCATGCATTGTCCTCAATGTATGCAAATGAAATAAATAGAACAAAGATATTAAAAAATTGTATCTTGTATGTGGGGCATTTGTTCTGCAAGAAAATGTTGTGAGAAAGAAAACAAATGTACATATATCTACAAATTTTATGCATCCTAAAAACTATATGACTGTAAATGATCAGTGATACAAACAGACAACCTAGAGTGGATTTCGTATGATTTTCAGGAGGTCTGGGTAATTTGAAATAATTAGAATTTGCAACAGAAGAACAATTGTGGGCATACCCGACTGATTCTTTTAAAATTGAGTCAGGGAATTATAACGACAAATGATAGTTCCTTTTGAAAAATTCTAACTTCATAAAATCTATCCAAACTTGCCATCCATATTCGTTACCAAGGGACACTAAAACATTTTAATCATTTTGAATAACTGTTATAGCAAGATGTTTAGGCACCAATGGATTAACACATGCATTATCTAAAATGGGAGATATGATCTCATTATCTAAATATGGAAGATTATCATTGTCCACAACCTTTGGTTCATTTGTTAAATCACATTTAGTGTTTTTAGAAGGCGCTTCAGATGGACCCAATATAGACTTAAAATGATCATAAAAGGATTTAAGGTCAATTTGGTTCTCTTGAAAATGCTCAAAATGTGTCAAACTTGATTCAACTATAGAAGAATTTTAGGCTGTGGAGTCCAACATCTCATTGACCTCATTCAAGTATTCAGTTTCATCCCAATTTTGACCAAAATAATTTAGACAAAAGTTAATAATTTCATCTTCCCTTGTAAGTTCATTTCCCAACATTTTTTGAATCATGTTCACTTCAACAGACTGGTCAAACAAATCACTAGGTTGCTCTCCCACATTAAACACATTTAAGTCAATTGTCATGTTTCCAAATGTCAATTTCATTAGTCCATTTCTACAATTAATTAACGCATTAGAGGTTGCTAGAAATGGTCTACCTAAAATGACAGGAATTTGACCCATGGGATTGACAACAGACTGGGTTTCAAGAACAACAAAGTCAACAAGGAATACAAAATTTCCAATCTTATTGAGTACATCCTCAACTATTCTCTTTGGCACTTTAATAGAATGATCAGCTAGTTAGAGTGTGACACTTGTCTTTTTCAGCTCCCCTAAGCCCAATTTTTGGTACATAGAAAATTGTAAAAGGTTCACACTAGCTCCTAAATCAAGTAAAACTTTTTCAATTAAGGTGTCACCTATGATGCATGAAATAGTAGGACAACTGGGGTCCTTATATTTCACAGGGACTTAGCATAACAAGATAGAACTAACATAGGCTGTTAGAAAAGCTTTCTAAGGAACATGAGTGGTTCTTTTGTTTGTGCACAAATCTTTTAGACATTTAGCATATAAGGGAACTTGTTGAATGTCATCTAGAAGGGGAATAATAATTTTCACTTAATTGAACACTTCTAGAATTTTGTCCAACTGGGATGACTGCTTGTTTGAAATAAGTCTTTGAGGGAATGGGGCTTTTGGTTTAAAAACTTTTTCATTTATTCAGAAGATGTGGTTTGATCATTTTTTGACACAAGCTTAGTAGATGGACCTACTGACTCAGAGTTTGTGGGCTTTTCAGGCTGGGCTGACTTTAAAGATGGATTGTTAGATTTAACATTAAAAAATTTCTCTTCTTCATTATCAATGCCATCATCATTATTAAAATAATTTCCAGACCTTAAAGAAATTATAGAATTCACATGATTGACTTGGTTGTTTTCAAGTGAATTAGCATGATAAGGTTTTTGATTAGGGATTGGAAATTTTGGATTGGTCTCGGGTTGACTAGGAAGCTTACCCTTCTTTCTTTCACTAACTATAGTGGCCAATTGACTCATTTGGATCTCTAGATTAGATAAGGCTTGATTAGTGTTTTGCATGAAATTACTATGAGATTTCATTAAAGTTTCTATGCTCCTCTCTAAAGCATTAAGTCTCTTCTCACTTTCATTAGAAAAACCTGGTGGATATTGGGTTTTTGAACTTGAATTTTGGTACGAACCAGGATTTATCTTTTGGTAAGGTTGAAAAGATTGATTTAGAGACATATTGACCTGATTTGAAGAATTTTTTGGGTAGGGTCCTTGGTTCTATGCAAAAGTAGGATAATTTCTCCAACCTAGATTATAAATACATGGGTCATTCCCAGGTCTTTGAAACATTGCATTGACTTTTTCATATTCTTCAGGTTGGGGCATGACTCTAGAACATTCCTTAATCACATGGCTTGGTTAATTACACCTTAGACACAAAGGTGTTGGTGTTGAGACTTGGTTCACGTGTGATTGTCCCCTAGTTTCTAAAGCTTCAAGTCTTTTAAGTACACCAGCCAACTTAGCTTCGGTAACAATTGAATTGTCAAATATATGAACACCCCTAGATGAACTAGGTTTATCGGTCTCTCGGGTGGTTTCCATTGAATGGCTTTTTCTGCTAAGTCTTCTAAAAACTCTCAAGCCTTTTCTTCATCATTATACAAAAAATCCTCTTGACACGTTGACTCTAACATTATTTTAGTGGGATAGTCTAAACCTTCGTAAATAATTTGACACAATCTCCATTTCTCAATTCCATGGTGTGGACACTATTAGGATAACAAATTTTTAAATCTATCAAAATATTTCCAAAAGGACTCTTTTTCAAGTTAGCAAAATTGATGAATTGCAGTCCTAATTTTAGCAGTTTTATAATTTAGAAATTATTTTTTAGAAATGTAACAACAAATCCCTCCCAAGTTGATATGGAATTATTTGGTAGGCTATATAACGACTTTTTGGCATTATCTTTTAAAGCAAATGTTATAAATCTTAGCCTAATTGAGTCATTAGATAATTTTTGAATTTTCAATAAGGCACAAACTTCCTCAACTTCCTTAATAAATAAGTATGGATCTTCTATACCAGTGAACCTTGGAAACATATTTATGAAATGCGATTTAAGTTCAAAATTATTACCATTTACCGGTGGTAGACTTATGCATGAAGGTTGGGCAGAGTGGGAAGGATAACGTCGATCCCTTAAAGAAACAGTTTATGGCGCCCTCCATTTTTCTTAAAGTGAGATCTCTTAAAGTGAAATTCGAAAAATCAAGTTTTCTCACTAATCGGGATGTTTCGTCCCTAATCCACACTTTTTGCATACACTATTTAGTAAATAAGCAGATAAGCACAAAAAATAAAAAATACAAAAAATTACTTCTAAAGTTTACCTAAATAAAATCTAGACAGCTCATAATTGTTCCAAGTTATAACGCAAGGTCCACCAAATTCGAACTTAATCATACCACTAGCCAGGTAAGTGTAAGAAAGGTGAGAGTCTCTTCGTAGATACGGTGACTAATTGAATAACCACACAATCTTTAGGCGTTTACCTTTTGAACCACCTGCATAGACACCAGTAGTTTGATTAATTTAAAATTCAGACTCCTATTGGAGTTTCTTGTCCTAATTAAGCTCGAGAGTCCTAGAGGCAAACGTCTACTTGATTTTATTAGGTAATGGTTATGCAAAATACAAATTAAGTTGTTTGTGGGCCAAGGAAGGGTGATGAAATCCACATCTTATCTTGTTAGAGGTTGTGCCCTTAATGTTAGATTAAAGATAAAAATGCACAAATAAGAAAAACTATAAACAAATTAAGTGTCCTAAAACTATGTGAATTATGAAAGAAGGAGAAATTTTGACGTACCTCAATCCTTTAGCAATCACCACAGTTTATTTTTGACAAAAAATAAAAATAAAAAACCTAACATGATGTGCTTTACGTGAGTGAATGGATGAATGCGACAATTAGTTTTCTAACTAATAAAAAAAACTAAGCTACTTATTTTTTTAATATTTTTTGTTTTTTAGTTAAGACAAAATACCAGGAAAAGCACATCAATAATCTTGTCTTTCCGCACCGTTGATCCACTTCGATAATCTTGAAAAAAAAATGGAAGAAGAAAAAAAACTAATTCAAATAAATAAAAATTAAGGAATATAAAAATAAGTCTAGTCCCCAACAACGACGCCAAAAACTTGATGTGATAGAAATATGTACTGCAAGTGCACAACGTCTATTGTAGATTTGGCAAGTGCAGGTCGAACCACAAAGACTAGATCAATTCTTTAATATATCCCTAATTAATATTTTAGGCAAATTAGAAACAAAAATATTAATATAATAAATAACGAGAAAAGATACCTAGGAATTGGAATCCACTAAATATTAACATAATAAAAAATTTCTTATTTCCTAAATCAATTCCCAAATTATTTTCCCTTCCCTTTAAAAATAATTATTCATATAATTAATATGGGCAAACATAAGTTATGAAAAATTCACAGATTAACTATAACTTATAAAAACCACGCAATCAATATAAGAATCATATGCAATTTATGCGAAGGAAAATATGAAGGCAAAAAAAAATAGGCATTAATTTCGGAATGAAAGAGAATAGTATTATGAAATACCTAATTTCATCATCATCCTAGGTATTAGAAATTTAGCTAGCCATGGAATTAAAAACAAAAACAAAGAATATTAGTACTACTATTTGCAAGAAATAAGAAAAATAATTAAAAAGAGAATTTCTATTATATCAATAAAAGAAATTTACAAATACCCCTTGACAGTAATACCACACATGATTGGAATAAGTGAAAAGACAAAAGCTCTAAATATCTTACTCCCTTCTGCACCAGCGAAAAAACTAACGAAAAGAAAATAATAAGTGGTGTCATTCTCTCTAAAACAAGAGGACTATTTATAGAGAGAATACATTTGTGAATTTATTTAGGTTCATTGAACTCAGACAATTTTATTCCCTTCATTCTCTTCTTTCTTTCTTGACTTCCATCTCTATATGGTAATCCTCTATGAGTCCTTTTTCATTTTTAAAGGTTAGATATAAATCCTTTATTTGCTCCAAATGTTATCTCCTACAAAACAAAATAAAATGTATTAGTTAAATAAAATGAGCATATAAAATAATAAATATGGGAATATTAAAATGTATTAATTACGTGTCTCTCAGTTTGCTACACGGGTAACTTTAAAAAGCCTAATAAAGATTAACATTGCACAAGTCAAAATAAATAAATACTTGGCTAGTTTAGTTTTGTGGCCTTTGAAATTCGGGTTATTAGATCTGTATGGGTGTCTTAACATCTAGTACCGTAAATCCATCTGGTTTGGGAGTATTGGTTGAAAGCTCGTTACATGGGTAACATTGAAAAGCCTAAGAAAACTAGACATTGCACTAGTCGAGTATAAAAAAAACAAAAAAAAGGGTATATAATAAAATATTTTTGAAATATGGGGTATCTAATCTATAGAGGGTTAATGAATGTCTTATATTTGCGTTATCTGTCTTTGAGCTTTAAGATTTATAAGTTTTGTTTACTTATGGTGAGATTGACATGTTGATGCACACACACACATTGTGGGTTAGAGATAAATTGAATTGATGATACTTAAAGTTTAACTAGTGTTTGATTTTGAACATTCATTTGAGTTGTGTTTAAGGATCTTTGAGATTGTTTAAGGTTATCAGTGTTGAATCGTGCTTGAGCTGATTTTTCATGCAATGAGTTAGTTGCATTCATTTTGTTTTAGTTGCTTGCATTGCTTGAGGACAAGCAATTGTTTAAGTTTAGGGGTATTTGATGAGTGGGTAATATACCAATGAATTAGGTATTTTTAGACTTAATATTTTATTTGTTTTTAAGTATTTTAGTACATTTTATTTGTTTAGTATGTATTTTGTAGGTTAATGCAGCTGAAAGGGCAAATCTGACACTTTTGGGCAAGTAGTGGCAGTTTCATAAATAAGTTTAAGTTGAAGTTGGGGCATTGGGAGTCAGGAAGTGGACGAAAATTTCTTCCCAATTGAATCAAGGATTTGTGATTTGTACTATATTTTGAAGACATTAAGCCTAATTGTGATGGGGGTTCTAAGAAAAAATTCTAATCAGAATTGGATTGTATGAGAAGTTGAGTTGGAGAAGACTTATATCTATAAAAGGAAAGGAGACTAATTTCTATTCTGAATAGGATTCTGCTAAGGGGCTAACTTTAAAGGGACTTAAAGCTATAAATAAATTGGGAGACTAAGATACAAGGATATAGAGAAATTCTCCATTAGATTTAGGATTTAAAATCCTAGTTTGATATTCAAAATTGGAGATTTGAAGGAATTGGCTAGCACGAAGGATTCAGGGCAGGAGCTGAAGGAGAGACTCACGGATTTCGTCTATAGATTCTATTCTCTTCCTTATATTTTTCTTTGTATTTTGAATGCTTTATCAATTTTGGATTATGGATTTTAATTCAATCATGAACTAATTTCTATTTGAGAATACAATGGATCTTATTGCATAGCTTTTATTGATATACTTCCTTGTTAGTTTTGTTAATTATTATGGAATTGTCTATTTTGATTTGTGAATAATTGTTTAATTATTTGATCGATAATTCTTCGTAACAACACAATATTTTCTATATAAATAAATCGAAATTTTAAGTATAATTTTTTTATTTTATTTTAAGGATGAGGATTTATACAAGATAATGTGTGTATGTAATTATGTAATAAATAAAATATATTTATTGCATGAATGTTTACAAATAATTTTATTTTAGAATTATTGACTATTATAAAGTTTATTCTTTTAATAATTAATTTTATAGTAGAAATGTTTTTATTATTTATTTTCCATGAAAATATAATTATATATTATTTAAATAATATATGAAATGATTATTAAAATTAGTATAATAATTAATCTATTTTAATATATGAATTTATGCTAGTTTAATTAAGTTAATTATTTTAACTTAATTACTAATGTTAAATATGAATAATAAACTAGATATGGAATCCAAACCCTAATTTTGGATTTTTATCAAGGGATGAGAATAATAATATAATATTAATTATATTTTGATTTTTCAGTGCTATAAATATGTACTGTATATGCGTGGTCGGATAATGGTGGCTTAATTATGTTGTGTCATGACCAAATCCTAGCATTAATTTGTTTCACCCTATTAGGAAATTCAAATGGGAGATTCAAGACTGTGTTAGATTGTGTGATGTGATTTATATTGCGTATTATATGATTAATTAGGTAACCCTAATTAAAATCTAGAAGCCCTAATTAATCTTTAGAAAACCCTAATTATAAAACCCTAATATCTAGAACCCTAATTTGAAACCTAAACTGGAGTTTTGCTCAGTCAGGAATTGTGTTAATATGATTAATACCATGTACGATTGATAGTATTGCTAATTAGGGAAAACCTAATTAGTAATTTAAAATTCAAATGATTAGAACCCTAAATTAATAATTAGAAACCCTAATTAGTAATTTTAAAACCTATTACTAATTATAAACCCTAATTGCTAAATTAGCAAGATTAATTATAATTATTGATTTTAAACCCTAATGTTTACAGTATAATGTAATTAGAAATCTAATCTAATTATAAAACCCTAATTTTCTATTTTTAGAAACTAATTTATTTTATTTTTACTTAAACCCTAAAATGAAATTCTAGAAAGCTAATTGTTGGAAAACCTTAGGGTTAAACTGTAAGGGTTTGCCAATTGCCCAAAATGCCATTAAAATTATATTACAAAAGGCCATAATGCCCTTTTCATTTATTTATTTAGATAACTTATCAATCTTGCCAAAATGTGGGTTGGTGACCAAATAATTTTGACAATTGATGTATATCTCACCAAGTCAGTCCATTATTGCCAGCAATATCAGATCATTCATTGCACCAAATTATTGTATAAGTTATTTGGAGAGAGAAAGTGTGCCATTAAGCTCATTTCATTTCCAAGCTCTCAACCAATTCTCTCTCTATCAAAACCTACGAAATATTGAAGTGTACCAATCCCAAAACCGAGCCCCACCATCACCCAAAACAAATCAGAAGCCCAAATTCCAGAAATCAAAGCATAAAGGTATAAACCCTAGTTGAAAAATTCGACCTTGATCCTCTGTTAGATGTAGTATTTTTGTGTTAGATGTAGTATTTTTGTATTTTTGTGTTATAACATGTTATATGTTATCCTCTGGGTTGATAGATGATAGATCCATAACATCTATAAGCTCAGATTTGAAGATTTCAAAAATATGGGAAAAAGTTATTTTGTATTCTGACTACGAATGTCAGTGGCCTTAGATCTCTATCTGGTTATGGTTTTTGTTGTTTAAGTGTTTGATCTTGAAGTATGTTATGAGGTCTTTCCTCTGGAACTCAAATCAAACCCATAACATGTACAGATTAAAAGTTATGGCTGGTCAAACATAGTTAACCGAGCACGACTTTCAATTTCTGGAAAACCCATATCGTGCCCAGGAGGCTCTGACAGGAGGTTTAGGGGAACGGATCATGCACGTTGTTGATGATTTGTGTTTGTTTCTGTATTCATGTTATAGTATGGTATCTTTACTATATATTAATGCTTTTATATAGCTTATATGTCAAACAAATTAGATTTATTGGATGGTCAAACCAAGCATAATGTTCACGACTTGCGTTTTCTGGGTAACCAAGAAAACTCAAGAGCGTGACTTCTCACAAGGTTTGACCGATCAAGATCTGCTTACTTTATTGTTGTTATGGTGAAATTTTGTAATGGATCCATAACTTGTTATGTTGTCTACAACCTAAAAGTCTAAGAACAGAAAAAAGGTTCATGTGTTGCAAATTATTAAGATTATAAGCAGCCAACTCGGACTGTTCTTCATTTCTGGAAAACCAAGAAATGATAAACAGATTCTGACAAGATGTTCTGAAGTCTAGATCTCTTTTTATTTGTTGTGTTGTGACCATGAAATCGATTTATAATGGTAGTGCAACATTTATTTATACTACAATATCAATATATTAGTAAACCCAGAAACTTGATAACCACAGATCTAGAACCGGTCATACTTAGCAACTCGAACTTTGACTTGAAGGTTTTGGGTTTGGCCAAGAACATGTAGAACACCTATAGCGACGGTTCTGTCGCTATAAGCAGTCTTTAGCGACAGTTTCTTTAATTTTTATTTTCTGAATTTCTGAAAAATGATTAAAAATAGAAAATAAATTCTAAAAATTATAAAAATGGCTTTAAAAATTATTTTAAATGATGAAAAATAACTTTTAATTATTTGGGACATTTTTCATTAATATTTATAATTATTTGAATATTAATGATATTTAATTTATTTAATTAGTGTATTACATAAATTAGAGAAAATGATTTTAATGTTATAAAAATCATTTTAAATATAAATAAAGTGTTTTAAAATATTTTTGAGTTATAAATGTAACTTTTAATATTTTGTGATGAATTTCATTAATTAATTAATATTAATGATAATTAAGTTATTTATTGAATATATTAAATAAATTATGAAAAATAGAATTAATGATTTAAAGATTATAAAAATATTTTAAGTTATAAAATATAACTTTTGATATTTTGTCTTGAAAAATATTAATTATTTAATATTATTGATATTAGATTTAATTTAAAATGATTTTAATATTAGAAAAATTATTTTAAATGAAAATAAAGATTTTAAAAGTATTTTAAGTTATAAAATATAACTTTCAATATTAAAGATAAAACTCATTAATTATTTACTATTAATGATGTTAAAGTTATTTAATAATTATATTAAATAAATTAGTTTAAAAATAATTTTAATATTATAAAAATCATTTTAAATGATAATAAAGTGTTTAAAGATATTTTAAGTTATAAATTATAACTTTTAATATTTAAAGGATAATTTCATTAATAATTTAATATTAATGATATTAATTTAATAATAAATAATATTAAGTTTATTTAATAATTATATTAAATAAATAGTTTAAAAATGGTTTTATTTATTTAAAAATCATTTAATAAGGATATTAATGAATTAAAAATATTTGAAGTTATAATTAATGACTTTTAATATTTTGATAGATAATCCATAATATTTTAACATTAATAGTAATCATTTAAAAATGATTTTAAATATTTTAAAAATCATTTAAGTGTAATATTAATACTTTAAAAGTATTTTGAGTTATTATAAATAACTTTAATATTTTGGCAATGGTTTCATTAATAGTTTAATATTAATTAAATATTAATGATAATAGAATTGTTTAATATTTAAATCATTTAATAATGATTTGATGTTTGAAAATTCATGATTAATTATAATAAATATTTAAAAAATTATTATAAGTCGTTTAAAAATAATATGACCGATACTTACGAGATATTGAACTACAGGATGAAGTCTTAGACTCGATAATTACCCGATAAAAGCCACAATTGATAATCGGCATGTTTTGAAAATTGATTTGGATTTAGATAATTTGATTTGATATGTGTTTATTGGTGATTCATGGTTGTGGAACATATACGTGATAATCTTGATTAGGTTATGTCTTTGAATGCAATATGCGATCTTATGTGTTATGGTATGTTATTCTAATCGATCAAATGATCTTATTATTGATAGGTGTTATATAAAGATAGAACTAAGTTACTGACTGTAAGCGCGGTCTGACGAGTAAGTATCCTACCTTTGCATTTCCTTTATCTGATGGGCATGAGTAAGTTTTTTTAGAATTATATTATTATTACACTAGATTATTAACCCTATTATGCATATATATTATATTCGATCATTGTTTATCAACATGATATTATATTATATAACTCATATATATATTCTATTTGTTAATTTCAAAATATGGTTAAACAAGTGTCCCCACTTGGATAATCATTAGTTTAATCACATGTTGATATATATATATATATATATATATATATATATATATATATATATATATATGTCCAAGCTAGTTAACCAAATTTAGACACAAATTTTGAAATATTGTTGAATATGATAAAACCTTTTTGTATCAAATCAAATTATTTTGGTTCGGATTCCAGACAAAGTATGAACATCCCGATCACGGGAAAACTTTTATGCGCCCAAGGCGGACAGAGTGAACGATCCTATCATTCTTGTAATATAGTATTGATCAATAAAGGGCCCATGGGAAGTACAACCTAACGCCCGTAAGTTATGACGGTTTGCAGATGAAGTTCTGCTAAACCTTAGAGAAAACTAAAAACAATGTTCATAATCTGTCTTCTAATACCTGTATATATAGTCAATACGTAGTTTCAAAAATTTAAGATAGAATTGTTATGTTGTTATTATCGGTTCAGTTTACTTCACAACTATAAATTCGTTGTAGAAGTGATGTACAAAGAAAACATTTATTTCTTTCATCTAATTATATTCATAATTATTATTACTTGCTGGGCACCCAAATGCTCATCCTTGCTTAAATGTAAATGTTTTCAGCTAGGCATGATCAACCCGAAGGTTCAGACAAGAATAAGTGAAAAGGAAAGCAAACAGAACATGTTTAATGGTGTCTTTTGTAATAGTTAGACAATATATAGACAATGATATGTATTATATATCATGTAAAGAATTATAGTAAAGGTTGCGTAATTGGGATTAGACTCTGATAAATATAAATTAAGTTGGATTTTTATATTATTGTTATTATTATTAGTATTATTCCGCTCATAGAAATGGTATCGTTGTGACGACCCCAAAATAGGTCCATTCCATCCAACCCATTCTGAGTCGCCAAATACATAGTACAGAAAACAACTATAACTTTATTACAACAATTGTCATGCAAAATACAATAACACATATGTTGTGAGTTTGGATACAAATATATACCAACTGTGACATTTATCCCAACCTTGGATAACACGTCACACTGACACCTTACATAAAGGTATAGTCAAAAACTGTTTTAGAAATTAGAATCTTTGGAAAGTGCTCAAGGAAACCTTCGTACATGGGAGGCCATGCGTCTAGGTTATGATAGATATCATATGGCCACGGAATTATCCTTGGTTGACCCAATAGACCCCAAAGAAAAACGAGAAGATTACTATCATATTCTTCCCAATGGTGAGTCTTCTCTTGACATATCATTATCTCCACTGTCTCTAAATGAGAATTATACTTCAAACAAATACCAAAATTATATAGGTAGTGCTCGTAAATATACTTAGCAAGTGGATGAGCACATCCCTATCTTATGATGATACGAGGTTGTATGTCATTAGAGATCTTGTATGATAGTGACAAAACACCCTTCCAACGTTGGGTTCGCCTCACCCTCAACAGCTATAGACCTCTGTTCTATTCCCCTGTTATCCCCCACTCGACCCAGCTACACTTTTATTACCTGAAAAGAATTGTGAAGCCAAAGGGTGAGTACAACTAGCTCAGTAAAGAATATCATGACTAAAGATAATTAAATTATCAATAGCCTTCATCAGTAATAAATTAGAGATTTAGAACATATAGTAGATGATAAAATTTTTCAACCCATAGTTAGCAATGAACGAAGCAATCCATTAGAAGAGTCAAATAGACCATAAAGTCTATTATCTTCTACATTAAAAAATCCACCAACAATGTTTTATCCTATAACATCAATCAACAGCTCGTCCACAATCATATGAATAACTCATAATCATAATTGTGATTCTAAATTTCTCTTCGCATCTAGATCTAAAGATAATTTTCATCACATGTCTTTACCTCAAACATCAAATAACATGGTTATACCAAATCACAATTCTGCTTATAATCATACTAACAATTTCATCTTTTTGCACTACGGGCCAAAGATATTCATCTACGCACCATCTTTTACTACGGGCCAAAGATATTCAACAACAGGTCATCTTGCACTACGGGCCAAAGATATTCATCAACAATTCATCTTTGCACTACATGCCAAAGATATTCCTCAACAGTTCATATTTGCACTACAGGTCAAATATATTAATATCTCAAAGAAATATATAATCATTTCAGAATTTATATAAACAATTATAACCATGTTGATCATTTCACCTTTGCACTTAAGGTAAAGATATTCAATTATAAATTTAATGGTCATGATTATAACAGTCAACAATTCAACTTTGCACTACTGGCCAAAGAGAATCCATAGTCATGATCATACCAAAAATCTACCCATCTTTACACTTAAGTCAAAGAGAAATATCATAATTAGGGTTATAAAAATGTTATATATGATAATAAAAATAATATGATCAACATATAGTTTTAATCTCAAGAGTAATATTCATAAATCAACTATAATTTGGTTAGAAAAAGAAACCAATTTTGTCATGAATAGTACCCGTGAATAGTAACTCGTGAATAGTAACTCGTGAATAGTAACTCCGTATTCGTACATAGTACCGTATACATAAATAATGTCATATACGTAAATAGTGCCATATACATGAATAGTGTCGTATACGTGTATAGTGCCGTATACGTGAATAGTAACCCCGACTCAAAAAAGTTAGAAATTCCATAATAAAATCCATGCCAATATTTCAGTATAATGATATTGAAAGAATAACATCATTAGAAAGAAAATAACATCCCTTATTATCCCTTACTATCCCTTACTATCCCTTAACTCAAAAGAAAGACACTTACATTGGATATCGATATATGACATTTGAAGGAAACTTGCACTGAAGAATAGCAACTCACCAAGTATCTAAATACTCACAAAATACACTCGATAATCTAGAGAGAGAAAGACAGAAAACTTATTTCTGGTGTGATTTTCAATTCTAACTTAACTCTCTATTTATAGGAAAATGTTAGCACGTCAAGCGCACTTAACTTTGAACTCGATGGCTTTACCTACTACTATTCCCACCCACCACATTTGAAAATTCAATTGAGCACATTTTTCACCAACCAAAAGTGGGGCCCACCAATTCTAGAATTTTCCACCAAAATCATTTATAACCTAATTTCTGAATCAGTCAATTTTAAAATTCATAACAAATTATACGCTCATTTTTAACGGTTCAAAATTTGTGAACATATACTCAACTTATATATGTATAACATATCCAAAAATCAAAAGCGATCCAACTACGATTAAAATTATAACTCACACAATAGAGTCAAGAACACCGACTTGATCTTTTAATACCTCCAATCCGACAAAATATTGATAAAATACCTCAACATTAATTCCTTCATTTATAACCGTATAAATAAATCCATCATTTATATCCACATCAAATAAATATTTCCTTATCATAAATCAATAATTAATTATTCACAAATAATATTACAGAATCACAATTATGACAACCAGGCCGTTCCCAGGAAAGATGGGGCTTTCCGATAAGGATTTCTCCTTACTGGCGCGCAATTAGGTGACTAGACCTCTCCTTGACAGAACTTTTTAGACATTGCCAATAATGCTATCTAATAATATTATTCAAATAATATGAATTATTGATCTGATAATGGAGAAATACTGTGCAGTGACAATTATTGAAACCACAATAATATAAAATATCAACGCAACAATTATTGAATCAATAAAATAAAATATTGAATAAAGAATTCATCAGAATAATTATTTAGTAGTGCCTTCTTACGTAAGGATCAATAATTCAACAATACATGCGCAATACCGTAAGCTTTACGCAAGCAAACACGCGTATTCATCGTATTTTAACCAACGGGTATTCCAACAATGTTAATTGGTAATAACTACTGTAATTATTTATAAAAACTCAATTTTTGTCATTTTCTTCATTCGACATTTATTCATTATGGGGCCCCACAATGGTCACAATACGTCATTGCACAAATATTCCCCAACAACATGAATATTCTACGACCAAACGAATATTCCCCTACAACAAGAATATTCTATAACCACTTGCGTATTTTGAAAAATTTATATATATCACCCTTAACTTTAAAATTTTATCAATTTAATCATTTACTGAATTGAAAAATTGAATACTTTTATTTCATAAAATTCGGGGTCTTACAATCGTGAAGCACCGAGTTTGGGTTTCAAGTACCCGAGTTTGGGGGCTTTACAATTACCTTGATAATTTATATGAATTCGGGAGATGAAGTATAGATTTAGATCTGATCATAATATCATATGATTGTGTTTTCTGTATGACGATGGAATTCATGATTTGTGTTTAGGATATTGATACAACTTTACGCCGCATGTAATCTGATAGGGAACCTGTCCTTTAAATCATTTTTAATAGTAATTCACATATGAATATAGTGAATTAGTTAACTGGGATGTTCACCTTAATTTTATCATCTGTGGATTTAAGTTGATTTGTTTAAGATATATCAGGAGATGGTCATAAATATTGAAGTGTTCTTGATTAACAATTCAGAATAGTTAGCGTAATTTAACAGGAAGTGCATTGGTCTAAGTGAAACAATATGTGAAATTGTAATTGTTGGGAGAATGCATATGTTAATTTGATGTTTAAATATAAATGCTCATGATTATTTGTAAAGTCCTTCAAGGAATATATGTACAAGGACTTAGTGATAGATCAAATTTGTTAGGTTGATCTAAGCTCTTAATGTGTATCATTTTGTAAATGAATGTATAGATATAAAGATCAACGCTGTTAGGTTGATCTTGAGATATAATAGATAGGCTTCGAAGAATTCGTAGTGCATCAATCTGATCAAGATTTCGGAAGTCAAGGCAAAAACGTGGAGCTTCAAGAATCGTAGTGTGCCTGCCTTGAAGAGCCTCTTCGAAAATCGTAGGGTGGTCCCAACGTTTGCTGAGCCAACTCAGAGATCGTAGTGTGCTCTCGAAAACGTAGATTTTACAACTCAAGCAAGCAAAGATCATATTGTGCAATTATTTAAGAGAAATCGTAGTGCTCTCGGCTGATAACATCAGACCAAGCACCAAGGCAACAGGTCACCACGATCTGAATTGTAGAGTATCCCGTTCTAAATCATAGAGTACCACGATCTAAATCATAGAGTATCATATGTCTTGTGTCAGAAGCATCAAGCCTCACGATTTATGTGGAGACAAACTCCAACATATGAGGAATGGATTCTAAACGTTGTAGTACTCACCAATCCTGAAGACATAAGAAATATCCTTAGTATGCAACAAAGAAGCTTATTGAAGAAGCTAAGGAAAGTACCATTGGTAAGGGGGAAACACCTTTTCAGGTGTTAGGTGAGAAAGCGATCTGTGCGTCAATTGGCGAATGCATTTGTAAGATGTATAGAAAAGTCTACATCAAAGAACAGAAAGGTCAAACACATTTAATGCTTCAACGGATGGATCCAACGGATAGTTTTCAAGATCACATATATGCAAATCAAGTAGATGAGAGATGTAAGAAAGCATTGAACAAAAACGTATAAGAACTCTCAAAGCTCAACTCTACAATCTGAGAAAAAAGAAAAGCTTGCTCAGCTACTCAGTGCTTTCGAACAAGTGCTTAAACAGCAACTGAGTAGCAACCATCAAGAACTCAACATCTACCAATGAACTGAAGAAAAAGTTCCAAGTTAGAAGGACTTGAAGAGTTCTAAGTGAACTGTAAGAGAGCCAAGTCTGCTGGACTTGAAGAGTTTAAGAGTGAACTAAGAAGTAACTAGACTGCTGGTCTAGAAGGAATCTAAGTGATTCAGAAAGTGTAAAAGACATCCTTAGTGGATTTCCTACTCGAGAAGTAGAAGAATGGACTAGGAGTTTTAAGTGCTCTAAACCACTTAAAACGACTGTGTCTCTTACATTCTTACTATAACTGGTATATCTGCCCCACTCTCATAAACTCACTATCTTAAGGGAGAATAAAACTAATATTAATTCCACTAAAGTTTTAATCATTATCTACTAACAAGTTAAAATAAAAAGATTTTTAAATATCTATTCAACCCCCTTTTTAGATAACTATTGTGCCTCTAGGAACTAATAATTGGTATCAGAGCAAGGTCTATTATACAACCTACAAAGCTTTAGTAGATCCAATGGCACACTTACCAATTAAGTGAATCAAGAACTGGAGGAGGCAGCAAGCCACCAATGTGCAATAAAGATAAATTTGCTAACTGGAAAGTTCAAATGCAAGCATACATGGACTCAATAGATGAAGATCTATTTGAGATCGTTCAAAATGGGCCCTATATTCCAACAAAGCTTGCACCAACAATGCATTTATACAAATGTAATACAAATCAAAGTCAAAGAAGAATGGACTGACAACGAGAAGAGAGCTGTCCAACTTGACAAAAAGGCCAAGAACATTTTATTTCAATCCTTAGAAGATGATCTGTTCAAAAACGTTGTCAACAGCAAAACAACGAAGGAGGTTTGGGAAGCACTGCTCATCATGCACGAAGGAATGGAAGAAGTAAGAGAAAACAAACAATCACTCCTGACACAACAGTATGAAATGTTTGCTCATGTTTAAGGAGAAAACGTAACTGCCACCTATGAGAGATTCAACGTTCCGCTCAACTCTCTACGAGCATATGGGAAGATCTATCCAAACAAAGATCTGATCATAAAGTTCATGAGACCCCTACCGACCAGGTGGGATGCCAAAACCACTGCTATAAGAGAGTCAAAGAATCTTCATGAGATGACAGTTCAACAGCTATATGGCAATCCAGGACATACGAATTGGAGCTGACTCAACAAGCTGAAACCCTATCAAAAGGAAGAAAGAAGGATAAGGGTGTTGCTCTCAAAGTAACTGAAAGTGCATCCAAGGTCAACACCGAGATTGACTTTGACTATGACAAAGACGATGATGAAGACTTTGCTATGCTGGTAAAAAGACTAAGAAGGTTCATGCGTCAAGGCAAAACCAGCAAGCCAAAGAAGGTCAAGAATTACAAATGTTCCAAATGAGCAAATGAATGATCTATGCTACAACTGCAAGAAGCCTGTCCACTTCATTGCCAACTGCAACAAACCTCTCAGAGAAGAACTAAAGAAGAAATCACATGCAAAGAAGGAATACAAAGGTAACAAAAGGCCTTAGAAGAGAGACAAAGGCCTGGTAGCTGGAGGATCATGGAGTGATTCAGACAATGATTCGAATCCTGATTCTGGAGATGATGAAGAACCACAAATGGCTAATATGTGCCTAATGGCCAAACATGCAAAGGACAAACAAAATTCTAACATACATGAAGTAAGTCTCGATGAGGTATTTGACTTCAACTCTCCTGATGTAGACATTAATGATTTGAGAACTGCATTGCATGACATAACAAATGATCTACATCAATACATGAATTGGTTCAGAGTTCTGTCTAAGGATCATTCTCTTCTTCAAGAGGAGAAAAAGAAAGTTCAAGAAGAGCTTGAAACAACTCTTCTAAGTACTAACCTTCTCTCCAAGCTTGAGGCTGAGAATGAGATCTTAAAACAGACAAATAAACTCAATAAACAAAGAGAGTCTAATCTAACCTCTAAAATTGAGGAACTAGAAAAGACTATCTCTACATGGAACAAATCCTCATCATCCATGGACTCCTTGCTCTCTAGTCAGAGAAATGTATTTGACAGAACATGCCTAGGCTTTGGGGAATCCACTTCAGAGCCATGTGTGGAAAAGATAAAGGAAACTAGCACTAGTAATGTTTCAAGTTTTAGTAGAAGCATTACCTTTGTGAAATTCTCACAGAAGGAAGAACCAGCCTAACCTTATTCTACTGTTTCCATTCATACTTAAAGGAGTAAAGGATCTCATGCTGGCATGAGCTTCTTAAAAGAGAAGAGTAACCCAATCTCTACTTACCAACCTCGAAGAATCATAGAGTGTAGTAAGACCAACTCTACGAATCAACCGGGAAGGTAAAGTAGAGGTAAGGCACACTCATCACTATTTATGAAACCCAAGGACACGTGGAAGAAAGAAAATCAGTTTAACAAAAGGATAACTAAAGAACCACACAAGTCCAAATGGAGGATGAATTCTCACACACACACACACATGCATGTATCACACTAAATGTTTTGTATGCAATAGAGTTGGTCACAAGGTTACAAGATGCTATCTGTAACACCCCCATACCTATACTCCCGTGATATCCGGTATGGTGTTTATAGAGAATTAACATAATGCATTTAAATCTATACACCCATGGTATCTGATTCAAAATATTACATTAGATAGAGGGATTATCCGATATAATTCCCATAGATTCAAGATTCACAGTATCCCATAATAGATGGTAATTCCTAAGAGAAATATTACTGTGTTTGGATACCCTTACTTGAATATATGAACTGTATCTGTGACTAGAGTCTATCTATCCGAAATTCAGAGTATCAGTAATAATATGAACAGTCCATATTACCAATACCTTTACCCAGATGTATAGTCTATGTCATACGATTATATACTATCGTATCGATAGTAACCATCTATCTAAAATTCAGAGTATTAATAACAACATGAACAGTCCATGATATTAATACCCTCACTCAGATAAATAGTTCCCAAGGATCTCAACTAGAATAGAAGACATCTTACTTTACATGTATATATGTAAGAAAACACGGTTGCGGAAATAAAAGATGTTATATATATCATCATATTATGATTCGATTACAAAATTCTCATAAAAAGTTCTTATTACAAGGTATTCATACAGACAAGAATATAATCTAATCTATGTAGGGACGCTTCCCTTTATCTACACCAGATGTTCCAGGATTATCACCTAAAACTACAAAGGGAATAATTTGCAAGGGTGAGCTATGACATGCTCAGCAAGTTGTATATTTATAACAATATAAGATTTGAAGAATTATAACAATTCAAATTTCGACTGATAGTTGTTACCATTTCTGGATTTCTAATTCCAACTAGTTCTGGAATTTTTTTTATCCTTTCTGTCAGTCACAAAGACTTAGAAATTCTGTTCAGATATGAGACAGGGGATCAGCCTATTCAATATCCTAGGAGTATGCATATCACCTACATTGCTCAATTACACTTACAATTTATTGTCAATATATTCATTGACTACACTTTGCTCCCTTACGGGATACTCAACTTCAGTATACGATTGCCTTACCAAGATAATTTGGCTTGACACAACAGTTTATGCTCAATAAACAATATCATATGAATAAATAATTCATTTCTGAGTCATGCTGGAACTATAGTAATAACTTTTCAATAATAGGTAATTCAACATAGGTGTATTATATCAATGAATAGATAAAGAAGATAGAATCTTGTTCAGCGAATAAACAGGTTGATAAATTTTGCATAAGTAATAAATTGGGTATAGAAGACTTGCCTGAGCGTAGATCAATCAAGTTATACTATTCGAACGATATTAAGTACCTATGACGTTCAAGAATATAAATCTAACACGTTAGTATTGATAACAATACTCAAATAAAACATTTATTTAATACCGGGTTAGATTTAATAGGGTTTGACTTTTAATACCATTGATAAATGAACTAAAAATTTTATTTATAAAATTTGGTTATATTTTTAAATAATTTAATTATCCTTATAATATATTTTAGAAGGTTTAAAGTATTTTTAAAATATTTATTTATCCTTTAATTAAATTTTAAACCATTTATTTCTATTTATAAGTAATTTATATTTACTAAAATTTTATAAAAAACATTATTTAATATTGTTAAATAATTTATAATCATTTATTATGATTTTTATTTCAATAATTATATTTTTACATAATTATTTAGTATTTAAAAGTAATTATTCTAAATACTTTATTAATAAGTTAATTATAAATAATATCTAAAAAAAATAAAATAATTATTACATTTTTGTAGAAATATCAGAAATAATTTATAATAATTTAATATATTTTTTAAAACTGTTTTTATAAATTATTTCTAATTTTTTATAATTTATTTCTAAAAATTTAATTTTTATCCGTCGCTAAAGCTCTACAGTGACAAAGTGTCGCTGTAGGTGTTCTTGAGTTTCTGGGCAGCCGTTGCTCGTGGTCGAGTGGCTAGTTTGACCATTAAATAACTTGGTTTTGGTAATGATTTTCGGTCAGAGCAAGTATTGGTGTTGTAGTACTCATGTAATAGTACAAGATCAAGCAATAAGCAGGCTTTAATCTACATCTAACAAGAAATTATAAAGATTCAAAGTTACTGTCAGAGCTCTTCTTGGGTTTCTGGGTAACCCAGAACAGTGGTCAAGGCAGGTCAACGGTTTTGTGGCTTGAATAACTTTGATTCTGTGTATTAAATGTATGTTTTGTTTGTTGTAACATGTAGTTTATATACCAGGGTACATATATATAACGTTAACATGAACAAATCGTAATTCTAAGATCTCTATTTATGATGGTCAAAGTACAAATAATAACCGTTTTTCAGTTCTTCATTTTTACGAAAACCCGAAAACTCGGTCACGCTTTCGATCGACTACTTTTGACCAATAATTCCAGTAATCCTATGAGTTGTTTGTTTGATTTGAAGATCATAGATATGTAGTATGTATACCAGAGTACTAATTTATACCAAAAACATAAACAATTAACAATCAGAAGATGATTAAGCGAATTCGGTCAAAGTAGCTTGCTTAAATTGTTCTTGAGCTTTCTGGCAACCTAGAAAACCAACTTCCGTGAACAATCAACCCACTTTGACTGAATATATCTTGGAATCTATGGTTCATCCGAACTCGCTTTTTTTCCAGATTAAAGACCTATTTGAGAAGCTACGAATATCAATCGAATTACATACCAAAACATAAACACATGAATCAAAAGCCACGACATTCTAAATTTATTGGCCTTTTTTTCAAAATTCCCAGATTTCATAAAACGCTTAATTAAGACATCTAGATGTTATGAAAACGTGTTCTACCACTCTAGCATACTTTCTAACATCCTAATACAATATTCTAAACATCTAAACAACAAATCTAACATAAGATCAAAGAGAAATTTATGAACTAGGGTTTGCACCTTTTCTTGAGAAATTTATGATTCTAGCTTCTGATCTTATTGCTGATAACACCTAGGCTTGATATGGTAGGTTTATAAGTGTATCTAGGCTTTGAGAATTCGTGGGTTTGCTCAGCCCTAAGGTTCCTATTTATAGAATTTTCCAACTTGGCTTTTTGGTCATTTTTTCACCTACTTGCCTCCATAAAGATCTGATCTGTGACTCTTCTGATGCTTGGGAGTTTGGAAGCATGTCATGTGATATTTTGAAACTTGTAATGGTGACTCCCA
Organism: Panax quinquefolius; assembly: GCA_020205615.1. Classification (NCBI taxonomy): domain Eukaryota; kingdom Viridiplantae; phylum Streptophyta; class Magnoliopsida; order Apiales; family Araliaceae; genus Panax; species Panax quinquefolius. Next base: position 82,413,509 of record CM035166.1, read on the forward strand.
ACCTACTTGTGAGCTAGTTGATTAAGTTAGTAGCTTAATTAGGCTTAAATCTTCACTAATCTTGATTAGGGTTTTGTTTCTAATGATTAGGAATGTTAAGTAATGTTAATTAGTACCTAATAGAAGTTTACTAACCATGATTAAGTGTTAACATAAGCTAATTAGAGTTAGATTAGCTAATTAGGGTTTAATTAACAAATTAGGGTTAGGGTTTTGCTAATTAGGGTTAGGGTTTTTCTAATTAGGGTTAACTCACTAATCCTAACAAGCACGACAAAGCGTTTTGTCAGTGTAAGCACAACAAAGCAACTTTTCAAAATAATTTTACCGAAAAGTCCGATTATGGAAAAAAAATTTAAGCACGAGGTGTCAAGCACGACGTTTTTCGGATAAAAATTTATTCGGTCAATTTTGTCAAACCAAGTATATAATAACACGTAACACATTCAGAACAGAGAAATTTTATTTTATATAATGGGATTTACACAAACAAGTTCTATTAGGGTTTTGGGTTTTTACATTCACCCCCACTAATTAGAATTTCGTCCTCGAAATTACAGTACATGTTAAGTAAAAAGATGAGGATAATTCTCGCGCATTTTATCTTCAAGCTCCCATGTAGCTTCTTTAACGTTCTAATTTTTCCATATTACTTTAACCGATGCTATCAATTTATTACGGAGGACTTGCTCTTTACGGTCGACGATCTGCACAGGTTATTCTATATAAGAAAGATTTTCTTCGATTTGGATCGGCTCATAATTTATAACGTGTTTATAATCAGGTTTGTATGGTCGTAAAACGGACACATGAAACTCATTATAAATATGGTTTAACTCCGGTGGTAGTGCTATTTCATAAGCAACTTCACCAATTCTTCTCAAAATTTCAAAAGGTCCAATGAACCTCGGACTTAGTTTTCCCTTCTTGCAAAAACGTATCTTGCCCTTCCAAGAATACATGGCTTCCTACGCTAAAATTTCGTTGTTGACGATGTGGATCAGCGTATTTTCTTTGTCGATCTTGAGATGCTTCCAATCGTTGACGTATGATTCTGATAGTTTCAGCGGTTTGTTGAATTATTTCAGGTCCTAACATTTGTCTTTCCCCGACTTCATCCCAACACATAGGCGTTCTACATTTTCTTCCATATAAGGCTTCATAGGGTGGCATACCTATTCTAGCATGATAACTATTGTTGTAGGCGAATTCGACTAAAGGTAACCGATCTTCCCAACTTCCTTTGAAGTCTATGACACATGTTCTCAACATATCCTCTAATGTTTGTATGGTTCTCTCACTCTATCCATCAGTTTGAGGATGATAAGCTATACTTAGTTTTAACTGTGTTCCTAAATTTTTCTGAAGACTCTTCCAAAAATTTGAAGTAAAACGTGGATCTCGATCTGATACTTTGGAATCAGGTACTCCATGCCTATAGATAATTTCATGAATATATAATTTGGCAAGGTGATCCAGGTTATGAGTAATTTTAATAGGTAAAAAATGAGCGAATTTAGTTAAATGGTCAACTATTACCCAAATGGCATTATGGCCTTTTTGTGTAGTTGGAAGGCCCACTACAAAGTCCATGGTTATATGTTCCCACTTCCACTCAGGAATTAGTAAGGGTTGAAGTAAACCACTTGGCTTCTGATGTTCTGCCTTAACCCTTTGACACGTGAGACATTTACTTACCCATTCAGCTATTTCCCTTTTCATATTCGACCACCAAAAGTGTCGACTCAAATCTTTGAACATTTTAGTACTGCCAGGATGTATGATAAATTTAGAATTATGTGCTTCATTCAAAATTTCATCTTTTAAAGCTTGATCTAACGGAATCCAGATTCTATTCTCATATCTTATTATTCCATCCGTATTTATTCGAAATTTATTATACTTATCATGTGTGGAATTAGATTTAAACTTCTGACACTCTTTATTCTTTTCCTGTATCTCTTTAATTTTATCGAGCAGAGATGAAACTCCTTCTAAAATATATAATTTTTGGGTAGAGGTAGTTGGACATTCCACCTCAATTTTTAACTTTTCAAAGTCTTTTATTAACCTATCATTGGTGGTTAATACATTCAATTTTTCTTTGGAAGAGGACACTGTGAAAGATAATGTCCTGACTGTCCACAATTAAAGCATTTGTTAAGAAGACACTCTCCTCTATGTTTCTTACTACACTTAGGACAAGGTTTTATATTATTATTACTAAAATTGTTATTAGTATTTTCTATCTTTTTCCCTGAATTGTTAGAAAAAGAATTATTCCATTTACGCTTGTTATTAAACCCACCTGAACTGGGTTCTGTCTTACTTTTCCCCTTCTCATTCTGAATCTTTTTGTCCTGATGAAAGTTAGCGAGATTTTCATTTTCACCTTCAATTATAGTGGCCTTCTCTAGTATTTTAGAGAAAGTTTTGATTTGAAGCACTGATAATTTACTCCTAATCTGAGATTTTAAACCTTCTTCGTACCTACGAGTCTTTCTAAGTTCAGTAGTCACTTGATGAGGAGCAAACCTGGATAGTTCATTAAACTTAGTCGTATCTTTGGGTTACGTGAAGATCTCCTTGTTTTAAGTCCGTAAATTTTATTTCCATTTGGTCTTTCAGGGATTGGGAAAAATAGTTTTCAAAGAACAACTCTTTAAATCTATCCCAAGGAACAATTTCAGTTTCTACTTGACCTTTGGTTGATTCCCACCAATAATTAGCTTCACCTTTCAAGAAGAAAGTTGCAAAAGTTATCTTCTGGTTATTACTAACATTGGTTACTAGGAAAAAAATTTCTATCTCAGAAATCCAAATCTGTGCATCTACAGGTTCTAATGTACCTTTAAATTTAGGTGGTTCAACTAATTTAAAGTCTTTAAAGGATGTATTTTGGTTTACAGGTTTGTTTATTACTCCTAACATCATATCTACTAACTGTTGAGTAGAATTATTCTCATTATTCATTTCTCTTTGGGGTCTTCTGGTTGGTGGCATGATTCTATAAAACAACAACAAAGATTCACATAAGATTCTTAGATAAACAAAACATATTGTTTATTTATAACTCACAGTCTTACCACAACTTTAAACATACTAGTATTACACAAGACTATCATCAATACAAACTTTGAATGCTTCTTTATTGTACTAATATAAAGCATCCAACCTCCTATGCTACTCTCTAGAATTCATTGATATCATCAAAGGAATCATGGATCATGTGACAAACCACAGATCGATCGATAAGCAGTTTTCTTCTCCTCTACTGGATATCGAGTTACACGACGCTGCAAATCATTAAAAGTATCTTGAACTCCCAGAGATGTTTTAAGAAGTCTTGACTGAATCTCCCTCCTGCTCCTATGTGCATGGTGCAGTTGTCCTTTCAGTTGATGACTATGACTCCTTTCATCCATTAGCATACACTCAGCTAAATCTGCCCTAAACTTCATCTTATTGTTCTCACATTCTGTTGTCTGCAGCAGTGATGCCATTGCCTCATCATGCTCATCTATTCTCATTAATTGTCCAGCCACTGGATCTTCTTCTTCTTCTTCTTCTTCAAAGATCAAGCGCTTGTTGATCATGAAGCAATTCTTCTTCTTCTCGCATCACTAGTTATAAAAGACTCTATTTACATGCGGTGGATTGATCACTCTTTCTTCAAAGATTAGAGTTGGCCATCTATAAAAGAAAACTCCATAAATACTGGTATAAAAGTTTACACAACATAATAATTTTAATGTTATATTTTATATGTCTTTTATAAATTTTTACGGACTCGAAGACTATATACTAAGAAAACTCTTCCTTATATCTATAGCCTTAACAGCTCTGATACCAAAATTGTAACACCCCCATACCTATACTCCCGTGGTATCCGGTATGGTGTTTACAGAGAATTAACATAATGCATTTAAATCTATACACCCATGGTATCTGATTCAAAATATTACATTAGATAGAGGGATTATCAGATATAATTCCCATAGATTCAAGATTCACAGTATCCCATAACAGATGGTAATTCCCAAGAGAAATATTACTGTGTTTGGATACCCTCACTTGAATATATGAACTGTATCTGTGACTAGAGTCTATCTATCCAAAATTCAGAGTATCAGTAATAACATGAATAGTCCATATTACTAATACCCTCACCCAGATGTATAGTCTATGTTATGCGATTATATACTATCGTATCGATAGTAACCATCTATCTGAAATTCAGAGTATTAATAACAACATGAATAGTCCATGCTATTAATACCCTCACTCAGATAAATAGTTCCCGAGGATCTCAACTAGAATAGAAGACATCTTACTTTACATCTATATATGTAAGAAAACACAGTTGCAAAAATAAAAGATGTTATATATATCATAATATTATGATTCGATTACAAAATTCTCATAACAAGTTCTTATTACAACGTATTCATACAGACAAGAATATAATCTAATCTATGTAGGGACGCTTCCCTTTATGTACACCAGATGTTCCAGGATTATCATCTAAAACTGCAAAGGGAATAATTTGCAAGGGTGAGCTATGACATACTTTCGTGAAGTTGTATATTTATAACAATATAGGATTTGAAGAATTATAACAATTCAAATTTCAACTGATAGTTGTTACCATTTCTGGATTTCTAATTCCAACTAGTTCTGGAATTTTTTTATCCTTTCTGTCAGTCACAAAGACTTAGAAATTCTGTTCAGATATGAGATAGGGGATCAGCCTATTCAATATCCTAGGAGTATGCATATCACCTACAGTGCTCAATTACACTTACAATTTATTGTCAATATATTCATTGACTACACTTTGCTCCCTTACGGGATACTCAACTTCAGTATACGATTGCCTTACCAAAATAATTTGGCTTAATACAACAGTTTATGCTCAATAAACAATATCATATGAATAAATAATTCATTTCTTAGTCATGCTGGAACTATAGTAATAACTTTTCAATAATAGGTAATTCAACATAGGTGTATTATATCAACAGTATAGCAAGATAGAATCTTGTTCAAATGAATAATAAACAGGGGTTGATAAATTTTGCATAAATAATAAATTGGGTATAGAAGACTTGCTGGCGTAGATCGATCACTGAGTTATACTATTCGAACGCTATTAAGTACTTATAACGTTTTAGAATATAAATCTAACACGTTAGTATTGATAACAATACTCAAATAAAATATTTATTTAATAACGGTTAGATTTAATAGGGTTTGACTTTTAATACCTTTGATAAATGAACTAAATTTTATTTATAAAATTTGGTTATATTTTAAATAATTTAATTATCGTTATAATATATTTTAGAAGGTTTAAAAGTATTTTTAAAATATTTATTTATCCTTTAAATATTTTTTAAACCATTTGTTTCTATTTATAAGTAATTTATATTTACTAAAATTTTATAAAAACATTATTTAATATTGTTAAATAATTTATAATCATTTATTATGATTTTTATTTCAATAATTATATTTTAACATAATTATTTAGTATTTAAAAGTAATTATTCTAATTACTTTATTAATAAGTTAATTATAAATAATATCTAAATAAAATAAAATAATTATTACATTTTGTAGAAATATCGTAAATAATTTATAATAATTTAATATAATTTTTAAAACTATTTTTATTAATTATTTCTAATTTTTATAATTTATTTCTAAAATTTAATTTCTGTCCGTCGATAAAGCTCTACAGTGACAGAAAGTGTCGTTGTAGGTGTTCTTGAGTTTCTGGGCAGCCGTTGCTCGTGGTCGAGTGGCTAGTTTGACCATTAAATAACTTGATTTTGGTAATGATTTTAGGTCAGAGCAAGTATTGGTGTTGTAGTACTCATGTAATAGTACAAGATCAAGCAATAAGCAGGCTTTAATCTACATCTAACACGAAATTATAAAGATTCAAAGTTACTGTCAAAGCTCTTCTTGGGTTTCTGGGTAACCTAGAACAGTGGTCAAGGCCGGTCAACGGTTTTGTGGCTTGAATAACTTTGATTCTGTGTATTAGATGTATGTTTTGTTTGTTGTAACATGTAGTTTATATACCAGGGTACATATATATAACATTAACATGAACAAATCATAATTCTAAGATCTCTATTTATGATGGTCAAAGTACAACTAACAAGCTATTCTTCAGTGTTCTTGATTTTTACGGAAAACCCGAAAACTTAGTGCGTCACTCGATCAACTACTTTTGACCAATAATTCCGGTAATCCTATGAGTTGTTTGTTTGATTTGAAGATCATAGATATGTAGTATGTATACCAGAGTACTAATTTATAACAATAACATAAACAATTAACAATCAGAAGATGATTAAACAGGTCGGTCAAAGTAGCCGGTTCAGCTGTTCTTGAGCTTTTTGGGCAACCCAGAAAACCAACTTTCGTGAACGGTCAACCCACTTTGACTGATTATATCTTAGAATCTATGGTTCATCTGAACCTGTTTTCTTTTCCAGATTAAAGACCTACTTACAGGCTACGAATATCAATCGATTTACATACCAAAACATAAACACACATGAATCAAAAAGCCCTGACATTCGGCTGTCAGACCATTTTTTCAAAATTCCCAGATTTCATAAAACGCTTAATTAAGACATCTAGATGTTATGAAAACGTGTTCTACCACTCTAGCATACTTTCTAACATCCTAATACAATATTCTAAACATCTAAACAACAAATCTAACATAAGATCAAAGAGAAATTTATGAACTAGGGTTTGCACCTTTTCTTGAAAAATTTATGATTCTAGCTTCTGATCTTGTTGCTGATAACACCTAGGCTTGATATGGTATGTTTATAAGTTTATCTAGGCTTTGAGAATTTGTGGGTTTGCTCAGCCCTAAGGTTCCTATTTATCGAATTTTCCAACTTGGCTTTTTGGTCATTTTTTTACCTACTTGCCTCCATAAAGATATGATCTGTGACTCTTCTGATGCTTGGGAGTTTGGAAGCATGTCATGTGATGTTTTGAAACTTGTAATGGTGACTCCCAACCTACTTGTGAGCTAGTTGATTAAGTTAGTAGCTTAATTAGGCTTAAATCTTCACTAATCTTGATTAGGGTTTTGTTTCTAATGATTAAGAATGTTAAGTAATGTTAATTAGTACCTAATAGAAGTTTACTAACCATGATTAAGTGTTAACATAAGCTAATTAGAGTTAGATTAGCTAATTAGGGTTTAATTAACAAATTAGGGTTTTGCTAATTAGGGTTAACTCACAAATCCTAACAAGCACGACAAAGCGTTTTGTCAGTGTAAGCACGACAAAGCAACTTGTCAAAATAATTTTACCGAAAAGTCCGATTATGGAAAAAAAAAAAATTAAGCACGAGGTGTCAAGCACGACGTTTTTCGGATAAAAATTTATTCGGTCAATTTTGTCAAACCAAGTATATAATAACACGTAACACATTCAGAATTGAGAAATTTTATTTTATATAATGGGATTTACACAAACAAGTTCTATTAGGGTTTTGCGTTTTTACACTATTATAGCTATTATAATTCCATGCATTGAGACCCAAGATCAGATAGATTTGGGTCCCCAAGGATACTAACAAAATAGGACCCATGCAAATTTGGGTACCAAAATGAAGGTTAAATGTTATGACAGGAAAAGAGCTCCACGATCACAACCTGGTATCTGGACAGTGGATGCTCAAGACACATAACTGGAAACAAAGCCCTTCTATCCAACTACATAGAAAAGGAGGGTCCCTCAGTCATCTTTGGAGACAACGGTTCGGGCAAGACAAGAGGATATGGCTCTACTGGTAATGGTGCAGTATCTTTCAGCAAGGTAGCATACGTGGAAGGTCTCTAACACAACCTTCTAAGCATCAGCCAACTCTGCGACAAGGGTCATCAAGTAACATTCCTCAACAACCAGTGTCAAGTCAGAGATTTGAAGACATTTGCTGTAAAGCTAACCGGGACAAGAGAAGGAAATGTCTACAAAGTGAATCTTGGTCAACTAAGCTCAGACGAGACAATATGCTTTCTGACAAAAGCATCTGAAGAAATGAGCTAGCTATGGCATAGACGGTTGTCCCACTTAAACTTCAAAAGCATGTCCAAACTGGAATCAAAAGATCTCGTTGCAAGCCTACCTAAGTTCAACTTCGCAAAAGAAAGGCCATGCAATACCTGTCAGCTTAGAAAGCAAACCAAAAGCTCATTCAAGAGAAAAACTGCCAACTCTATCGACAAGCCCCTGCAGTTGCTCCACATGGATCTATTTGGGTCAATTCCAACAACAAGTCTTGGAGGAAAAAGATACTCTCTAGTTATAGTCGACGACTACACCAAATTCACATCGGTATTCTTCCTAACCTCAAAGGATGAAACGAGCTCCTAATTGATCAAGATGTTCAAACTGGTGATGAACGAGAAAGGAGAGAAAATGAAGACTATAAGGAGTGATCATGGAAGAGAATTCGACTTCTCAGAAATGGACCAGTTCCGAACAGACAATGGCATCCGTCATAACTTCTCAGCTCCACGAACTCCTCAACAAAATGGAGTAAATTTGAAAGAAAGAAACGAACTTTGATAGAAATTTGGAAGAACTCTACTAGCGGCAGACTCATCTACCCGAATACTTCAAAGAAGTCGTCAACACTGCATGTTACACGCATAATAGATCACTGATACACTCTACGATCAAGAAGACACCCTACGAACTGTGGAAAGGAAGAAAGACAAATGCCAGCTACTTTCATGTATTCGGCTGTGCATGCTACATTCTCAACAATGGGAAGCAGTACTTGACAAAGTTTCAACCCAAGTAAAATGAAGGAATCTTTTTTGGATATGCCACAGACAGTAAGGCCTACCGAGTGTTCAACAAGAAGACACTGAGTGTTGAAGTCTCGATTCACATCATCTTTGATGAAATAGGCTTAGACAAAATAGTTCTTTAAGACACTACGATCGATAGTGCAGACACTACGAATGAAATCATCGAGCTCAACACTACGATCGTAGTGCCAGATAACGGAATCGTTGAGTAAGAGAATGAGATCGTAGAGAGGCCTATGCAAGACAACGAACCTCCACACCAAGAAGAAGAAATAGATCTTAAAAATTTAAGACAAGAAGGTATCAGGACAGATGTTCCAACCGAAAATAGATGGGTAAGAGATCACACTCAAGATCTAATCATTAAAGATCCGAGTGCAAGAGTCAAAACAAGAGCTGCCACCCAAAATGAATGCTTTTATCTAAGCTTTCTGTCATAAATGGAACCAAAGAAAATAGATGATGCTATGGAAGACTCCAGCTGGATAGAAGCCATGCAGGAAGAACTCAACCAATTTGAAAGAAGCAAAGTATGGAGATTAGAACTAAGACCAAAGAGTCATCCTGTCATTGTAACCAAATGGGTCTTCAGAAATAAGATGGATGAAGATGGAGTAATAACCAGGAACAAGGCAAGATTAGTGGCCAAGGGCTACTCTCAGGAAGAAGGCATTGACTACGATGAGTGCACCTGTTGCCAGACTAGAAGCCATCAGAATCTTTCTTGCCTTTGCTGCTCACATGAAGTTCAAGGTCTTCCAGATGGATGTCAAAAGTGCATTCCTAAATGGAGAACTTCAAGAAGAAGTCTATGTAGAGCAACCTCCAGGTTTCATCAATCCATCTCTTTCCAATTATGTTTATAGATTAGACAAAGCCTTATATGGTCTTAAACAAGTACCTAGAGCATGGTATGAAACACTAACTAACTTCCTAATTGAAAATGGGTTCACTAGAGGTAGAGTAGATACCACATTATTTCTTAGAAAGCATAAAGATAAAGTCTTATTGGTTCAAATATATGTTGATGATATTATTTTTGGTTCTACTGACGAAAAGTTATGCAAGAGATTCTCCAAGCTAATGCAGAGCAAGTTTGAAATGAGCATGATGGGTGAGCTGAATTTCTTCCTTGGACTGCAAGTAAAGCAGACTGATGAAGGAATCTTCATAAACCAAGCCAAGTACATCAACGATTTACTTAAGAAGTATGGCATGGAATCAACCTCTCCCATGAAAACCCCAATTGCTCCTGCAACCAAACTTGACAAAGATGAAAAAGGTAAAAGTATTGATATAACTCAATACAGAGGTATGATAGGCTCTCTTTTATATCTAACTGCCAGTAGACCAGACATAATGTTTGCAACATGCATATGTGCTAGATTTCAGGCTAACCCTAAAGAATCACATTTATCTGCTGTAAAGAGGATTTTCAGGTATCTCAAGGGTACACCTTACTTGGGGCTTTGGTACCCCAATGAATCCTCATTTGAACTAACGGGATACACAGATGCTGATTTTGCAAGCTGCAAAATAGATAGAAAAGTACCAGAGCACCACCAATTGCTAGAAATAGACTTGTGTCTGGTTTAGCAAAAAGCAAAACTCGATTATCTATATATCAACTGCAGAAAGTGAATACATTCTTTATTTGGCGGCATACTTGTGTCGAGATCTTATGGATGAAAAATCAGCTAGCTGATTATGGGTTTGATTTCAAATCCATTCCCATTCACTGTGATAACACAAGTGCCATAGCAATAACTCATAATCGTTTTATGCATTCTAGGACTAAGCATATAGAAATAAGGTATCACTTCATCAGGGATCATGTGCAAAATGGAACTATATCTTTACAATATATCCCTGCTGAAAATTAACTTGCTGATGTTTTTACAAAACCTCTAGATGAATCCAGGTTTAACAAGTTAATAAGTGAGCTAGGAATGCTTAATTTATAACCATAAAATACATACTCTAGTATGTGCTAACTATACAGATACGAAGGCTATGGTTGAAATCGTAGACATGTTCAAGGGAAGTCCACGATCGTAGAGCTGAAGTGACATAAAAGAAAATTATCGTAGCAAAGACTCAACCATCGTAGTGCAGAATCAACGATAGCAGAACCCCACCATCATGAGAAGCATCCTAAGATGATAAGTTTCAAAACAAAGCAATCTCTCTGATAAGCGCCTCAGGAACAAACCTAACCGACTCACTCCAAGGGGTTGGCCCTTCCTGAGCTATCTTAAAAGAATGCTAAGTCAAAAACTCATCACAAGGATCCAGTCAGACTCGACGATCGTAGCTCAGACACGACGAATGCTGGACAAACTCGACGATTTTAGCTCAGACACGACGAATGCTAGATAGACTTGACGATCATAGCTCGGACACGACGATTGCTGAACAGAATCAATGATCTTAGTTCAGACTCAACGAATGCAAAGCAGACTCAACGATCAGAAGAGCTACCTCAACGATCATAGTCCTCCCTAAGGACACATCAGCTCTGCAGAAGCTAAGGGCAAATCAGTACAATCCTTCTCAGTCAAATTCGTAGAGCCAAGTAAAATTCGACACCTGTCCCACTAAGCAAAATGGAGAGAGGGAAGTTACATGTACTATTTGAAAGCGCCTTTTTGAAATCAGAAGTTCAAAAGATTATCTCTCTCATCCTCTCTCAAAACAGAAACCCTAAATCAGAAGAAAGCTTAGTAAATCACACTTCATGCAAGAAAATCAATGGTGGCTTCCAGTGTTATCTCCGGTTACAGACTCTTCTTTGACGAGTTCAAAATAGCTAAATCCAAGTTTCACAAAACTCTGTTGTTACTGAAGAAGGCGTGTCTCGAAGAAGCATTGGGCACAGACACATTGATCTACCCAAAGATGGTAAAAGAATTCTACAATAATGGTGTATTTAAAAACAACACCATCACTGCGAAAGTCAGGAATGTCGAGACCAGACTAAAGGCTATGGACATCAATCTAACCCTAGGTCTCAAACCTAAAGGGTATCCGTCCATAGATGGCATAGACTTCTATAAGGGACACAAAAAGATGCATCACAAGAAATCACCCTCTGTCAAAGGATACAAGAAGAAGGAGTTTCCACCGAGGTATGAATTTCTAGCTGATATTATTGGAAAATGTATATGTTGCAAGAGCTCTGGTCATGACTCTGTAAATGAGGTGCAACTCAAGCTCGTGACTTCCATATGTTATGAAATATAACTTAACTATGGGGCTCTATTGCTTGAATTGATTGGGAAGTGGTTAATCAACTCAAAGAAGACAAAGAGCTCTCAAAAGATGCTCTACGGGTGATTCAAAAGCATCATCCTACAAGCTGCTTTGGGTGACAAGATTAAGGACGACGAAGGAGAAGCCATTAATCCAAACAGGCGAATGACCCAGCAACTATTCATAAACTGGAAAAGGAATCCAGCTAAAAATGCGCGAATGATGTCCGAATTCAGTGGAAGAACTGGTGAAATAAGGGAATCAGGAGTACCAAGAAATATGTCAGTTGTCAGAGAAATTGAAGGGGAAGAAGAAGAAACAAACAAGGGAGAACCCTCTGCCCTTATCAGAAAAAGCAAGGGCAAGAGGAAGCTTAAGGCTAGGATGGAAGAAGAACCCCAGGGATCCACAACTGATAAACCAGTAGAGTCATCTGACATTGAGACTCTAAGGATCCTGAGAAAGAAGCAACAGAAGGCTGAGGCAGAAGAAGATAGAGCTACCATATCTCAGCTGCTGAAGAAGGATAAGATCAGCCACAAACCCAAAAGGCCATCTCTCTCTTCAATTGTAGAGTCTCTACTGATCGTAGAGACCAGACCAAACACCTCGAGCAAAGAAGCTGCCACACCTGATAGTCTAGGTGATCAACAGGACAAAACTGAAGTTCAAGAAAGTCATGAGGCTAAGGCTCAGCCTAGAAAATCAAGAAGAAAACTGGTCAAGAAATATATCCTTGAAAATGAAAAAGTGCTCAAGAAGGAAGACAAGAGTATGACTGCCCAAAAGGAACTGTCCAAAGCAAGTCAAGAGAACAATGCTCCAACTGAGGGGGAGATCCCTGAAGTTCTTATGATACACCAGCTGAGGGGGAGATGCCTGAAGCTCCCATCCTAGAAGATGCTCCAGTTGAGGGGGAGATATTGATCGTACAAGAAAATGATCAAGTTGATGGGGAGGCTCATGACATCTCAATGGCAGAAGAAGAGGTCCCTGCAAAAAATGAAGAAGAACCAGTGCAAGAACATCAAGAGGCCATTGAGATAATGGAATCCTCCAACGAGAACAGAGAAGAGGAAGAAGATGATGAGGTCGAGATCACAGCTGTGGGCATAAATGGGTACATAAGAGCTAACTATGAGCAACTATTTTCATATCTACCCATGATGCCTTTCCATCAAGCTCAGATTCTAAATTCCTGGAATCACATGTTTTGGAGCTTCAAAGAGTATTTGGCCATCTCAGTACTAGCCAATGGATTCCCAGGAAGATTCAACTTTGACAAGAAGTTACTCACAAACAACTCTTCCTCAAAGTATAAATCCGAGGTACTATCTATCCCAACCCTCTTCAGAGTTAATCACTTGCCATCATCCTCATTTAGTCAATTTTATAAATTCCCACGATGGTTGGAAGTGATTCTTCATCCACTAAATCAATATCCAGTTGCAAAATCACTAAATTCATGTAACTGAGGAACCAAATGCGGTCAACTTCATAATGCTCCCACAACCCATCATCTCTACGATCACGGACTCTAGCCTCATTGCAGAGTCTCCACCTCAAATCGTAGAGTCACCAAACTCAAACATCCAAACCCAGGCCCCTCCATCGGATATTCCCTCCTCATCCAACAACGAATACTTCAATCTCGATCTTGCCCTCTACTCCTTGCAAGATAAATTCTAGAAGACATCCCCCTCCTTTAAACAATCCTCAACCCAGTGACCCACTCACAAATCTGCCCACGAAAGATGACTTGAATGAAGTGTCCAAGAACGTGGCCAAGGACATCGATGAAAGCCTGAAAACTCACTCATACACATTCATCTCAGGCTGACTCAAATGATCACTGCTGCAAATAATCTCCCAGGCACTCTGAACGCTGAGCTTACAAAGAAGCTGAGGGAAATTATCAAGAAAATGCTTCAAAGCATGAAGTACAGAGATGATATTTACTTCCGCATAGCCACCAAACAAAGAGAGGCTGTTCTTAAATTACAGAAATCTCAAGAAGCCCAAAATAACCTTATGATGGAGAACATCATCAACCCGAAAGCTTCAGTCAAAGAATTTCAGAAAGCCTATATAAACCAAGAACAACAAACTGACACTGTTCTAGCTGCCCTCCAGAACAAAGAAGCTCGATCTGAAGCTTTGGTCAAGGAAAATCGAGAGGACATTGCTCAAACACAAAGCCAACTCAACGAGCTTGTCCAAGGAGTGACTCGACTATCTGAAGACATTCGAACCCTTGATGCTGATATAAAGGGGGAGAATAAAGGGAAAGGAGTTCAAGGAGGCCAGGGCAAAGGCAGAGGAGTTCAAGGAAGCCAGGGAAGAGGTAGAGGACAATTTCACACTCAAGCTTCAAGAAGCCCTCCTGCAAGACAATTCCACAAACAGACTCCACGATCAAGCAATCAGACTCAACGATATGATCAGTAGGAAGTCTTGATGGCTCAGCCAATAAGGAGTAAAGGGCCAGCTACCAGCTCACAAAATGTGACCACTACATGCCTAAGAATGCCAATTGGAGATCCTGCATTCATGAATAGGCATGATCACAACCCAAGGTTAAGCCCAAGTGAGCTGGAAGAGAAAGCCAGAAGGGATGAAACAAGCATGAAAAGAAGGGCTGAGGAGTATGCCAATCCTCCACGTAAAAGACCAAAGAGATAGAGATAAGTGAAAGTTTAAATTCTTATTTATGTAAAGCTAAATTGTAATACTCTTCAATCATCAATAAATTCATGTGTATTCTCTAGAAATTTCAGCTGCTCACTGAAATACTAAGTCATGTTTAAATTTCCTGCAATTGCATCTAGATACTAATGATCTTGAAAACAAAATCTCCTTGGTTATGTCAACATCAAATAGGGGGAGATTGTTGAGAGAATGCATATATTAATTTGATGTTTAAATATAAATGCTCATGATTATTTGTAAAGTCCTTCAAGAAATATATGTACATGGACTTAGTGATAGATCAAATTTGTTAGGTTGATCTAAGCTCTTAATATGTATCATTCTGAAAATGAATGTATAGATATAAAGATCAAATGTGAGACCCCGAATTTTATAACATAAAAGTATTCAATTTTTTTTATTTTGGTAAATAGTTAAATTGATAAAAGTTTAAAGTTAAGGGTAATATGTGAATTTTTTTTTTTTTTGCAAAGTAAGCAAGTTGATATAAAATATTCATTTTGTCGGGGAATATTCAATTGGTCGAGGAATATTCTTTTTGTCGGGGAATATCCGTACGAAGGTACAATCATTGGTGGACCCCGCAACGGAATTATTGTCGAATTGAGAAAACGACAAAAATATTTTTATGAAAATAACAGCGGAAGTTTTACCGTTAAAACTGTTGAACTACTCGGTAGTAAAGGTACAGTATATGTGTGGTTGCATAGTAGCACACAGTATTGATTATTGATGCTTACGTGAGAAGTCACTCAGTTATTCTCAATTATTGCTACAGTAATTGCTGCATCATATCTCTTATATTATGGATTCAATTATTGTCACAATATCATTTGTATAATATGTTATATTATTAAATCAATAATTGAGACGACAAGTTATATTATTAATGATTAATAATTGTTGAAAGATTAAATATGTGTTGATTAAAAATAAAATGATTTGTGGTAATATTTATTCAATCCTTGATGTATATAAAGAGACTATTATGAGAGGTTTGTGGTAAGTTTGGTTATTCTATGGGGGCCCATATGTCATCATCTAAGAGTCTCTTTCGCCAATAGTAACTACCTTTACCATACGTCAAACCACTTGCCGTTTCATATTACAGACGTCGAACCAATTGTCGTTTCACATTACAGGCGTCGACACAATTGGTGTTTCACAGTACAGGCGTCAAACCACTTGGTGTTTCACATTTCAGGCGTCAAACCACTTTTCTTTTCACATTACCAGTCATCAAGCCACTTGCCTTTTCACATTAAAAGTGCTAAGCTAGAAACCTTCTATAAATAGAGGCCTAGTTCTTCATTATTTTTCACGAATTCATTCAAGCTATAGAGAGAGAAAGTATAGAGAGAATAAGAGAGAAAGAAGAAGAGTATTCTGTTAATACACTACTTCAGTATTCAATCTCCTACTAAAGTAAGGGGTGTTATTTCTTTTGTATTCATGAAGAGAACTTCTGTTATTCCATTATTTATTATTCTGTCAAAATATCCTATCTGTGCGTTTACGCCGGACCTGGTTCCATTATTTGTTATTATGTTGGAATAACCTGTTTATGCGAAGTACCGCATACATGGTGAAATTCTTCTGTTATTCCATTCTTTATTATTCTGTTGGAACATCCTATCTACGTTTTACGCATGACCTGGTTCCATTATTTATTATTACATTGGAATAACTCGCAATGCGATGGCCTATCGCATGCTGGTGAATTCTTACATTATTTCATTATTTATTATTCATTGGAATATCACGTCTCGCGTGCGTTTACGCATGTCCTGGTTCCATTCTTTATTATTCTATTGAAATAACCTGTTTATGTGGATTACCGCATGCGTTGTAAATGATCCTTCGTATTCATACGAATAGTATTTTCATTAAAAAGGGGTTTCTGCCATGGGCAGTTTTGTAATTTTTCTGACCCTCAAAAATTCTGGAAAAATTTGAAATGATAATTTGATGAGTTTTCTAGACTGTGTCCAAAAATGGCAATTTTTGGATGTATAGATTAAGAGTTATGGATTTTATGGGAAAAGACTATTTTAAAAGTAAACCCTTATAGCGCCTTGTGGTTAACTCCAAAATTGGTGAAATTTTTATTGGGGGTACATGTATATAACAGGAGTATACCCTGTAAATTTCGGGATTTTTGGACAAAATTACAATTTATGATAAATGTCTAAATATTCGGTAGTTTTAGCCATATGAAAAATAGTAAATAAATTTTAAAAATTTTGAGAAAAATATATGTTCAAGATGGGACTATATTCTGCTAAATCCCAGAAAAGAAATATTTTTGGGACTAATTTGGTATTTTTTCATGAACTAGTTATGAATAAATGAATTAAATATGTTATGTGAAGTAATAAATTTGGAAAATAGGATTTTATGCCTTAAGAATCCTATATAGGGTATATGCAGATTTTTGATGAGGGATTTGATCATTGATTATGAAATCTTATGAGTATGGCATTTTGAATGATTAAATGCATTATTTGATAAAGTGTAAACAATTGAAATAAATTGTTTATAAGTTTAAGAAATGATTAAAATATTGTTATAATATTAATGATATTAGATTATGAGATTATTAAGTGATTGATAACATTTGGTTATTATTGAACGTTGGATAAATTGTATTATAAATGTTTAATATTTATCCTTTATCTCATTTGATTAATTCTTATATCATTGTCATCATCGTCATGCTTATATTGTGTTGAAAGTCATCTTTGGCCGTAGTGCATAGATGGACTTGGTATGATTATGACCATGGATTATTTGGTATAATCATGACCGTAATGTTACAAATGATATGGAAAAAGTCCTCATTGGCCTGAAGTGCATTGATGGACAGTTTTTGGTATGATTATGGCTATGGATTCTCTTCGGCCAAGGGTGCAAAGATGAATTGTTTTATGGCATGATCATGACCGTTAATGAAAACACGATTATCTTTAGCCGTAGTGCATGAATAATTCATGGTCGTGATATTAATGAATATCCTTAGCTGTAGTGCTTGGATAATTCAGTGATATGGATTGATTATCGAGTTGAGTCTCGTGATGATGAAATATAAATTCATGGATGTGATATTAACGAATATCATTGGTAGTAGTAGTCAAGGGGTGATTCGATGATGTGGATTATTTATTAAAATTTGAGTCTCAGTGATAAAATATTTATTATACACTTTTAGTTCGTAGAAGATAGTAGATATCATGCTCTACTTGACTCTTCTAAAATACAGTTGTATGTCTTTGGCATGTAGTGCAAAGATGAATTGTTAATGAATATCTTTGGTCGTAGTGCAAAGATGAATTTATTAGTATGATTATGGCGGTGAATTACGATTTGGTATAACCATGATTTTTGATGTTTGGTGAAGATAGGTGATGAAAATTATCTTCGCACAGTTGCGAAGAGGAATTTAGAACAATAATTATGATTATGAGTTATTCATATGATTGTGGATAGGGCTGTTGATTTATTTTACAAGGATAAAAGCAAAGATGGTGGACTTTGAACATAGAAAGATAATAGACCTTGTAGTCTATTTGACTCTTCTAATGGATTGCTTCGTTCACTTTGCAACTATGGTTGAAAAGTTTTATCATCTACCATATGTTCTAAATCTCGGTTATTATTGATGAAAGCTATTGATAATTTAATTATCTTTATTCATGATATTCTTTATTTGGGCTAATTGTGCTCACCCTTTACGCTTCACAATTCCTTTCGTGTAATAAGAGTGTTCTTAGTAAGAGTGTTCTTTGGGTCGAGTGGGGATAACGAGGGGAATAAAAGCAGTGGTCTCTAGTCATGGAGGTCCTCCCTAAACAAAGATAGAAAAGTGTGTTGTATTCTATACAACATTTAGTAGTTATATTTGGTAAATCAAATAGGGTGAGGTGAACCCAACTTTGGAAGGGTGTTTTGCCACTATCATACAAGATGTCTAATGACATACAACCTCGTGTTCTCATAAGACATGGTTGTGCACATCCACTAGCTGAATATATCTACGAGCACTACTTGTATGATCTTGGAGTTTATTTGAAACATAATTTTCACTTGGAGACAACGGAGATATTTATATGTCAAGAGAAGACTCACCATTGGGAAAAAGATTATAGTAATCTTCTCATTTTTCTTTGGGGTCTATTGGGTCAACCAAGGATTATTCTGTGGCCATATGATATCTATTATAACCTAGACGCATGGCCTCCCATGTACGATGGTTTCCTTGAGCACTTCCCAAAGATTTTAATTTCTAAAACAGTTTTTGACTATAGTTTTATGTAAAGTACCATTATAAGGTTGTGGTCGAGGCACCATGAAAGTTTTATACATTTGTATTAAAACTCACAGTTAACTGTGGTCGTATTCTATATGACAGTTCAACAGTTGTATAAATGAAGTTGTATTTGAATTTTGTACCATGAATCTAGCGACTCAGAATTGGTGATGTATACCTAATTTTGGGGGCGTCACATCAAAGCTGTTAGGTTGATCTTGAGATGTAATAGTTAGGCTTCAAAGAATTCGTAGTGCATCAATCTGATCAAGATTGCAGAATTCAAGGTAAAAATGTGGAGCTTCAAGAATCATAGTGTGCCTGCCTTGAAGAGCTTCTTCGAAAATCGTAGAGTGGTCCTAACGTTTGCCGAGCCAACTCAGAGATCGTAGTGTGCTCTCAGAAACGTAGAGTTTACAACTCAAGCAAGCGAAGATCGTATTGTGCAAATATTTAAGAGAAATCGTCGTGCTCTCGGCTGATAGAATCAGACCAAGCACCAAGGCGACAAGTCACCACGATCTGAATCGTAGAGTATCATGTTCTGAATCGTAGAGTACCACGATCTGAATCATAGAGTATCATCTTACTTGTGTCAGAAGCATGAAGCCTCACAATTTATGTGGAGACAAACTCCAACATATGAGGAATGGATTCTGAACGTTGTAGTACTCACCAGTCCCGAAGACATAAGAAATATGCTTCGTATACAACAAAGAAGCTTATTGAAGAAGCTAAGGAAAGTACCATTGGTAAGGGGGAAAACACTTTTTTAGGTGTTAGGTGAGAAAGCAGTCTGCTGTGTCAGTGGGCCAGAATGCAATTCAGAAGATGTGCAAAAAAGTCTCCATCAAAGAACAGAAAGGTCAAACGCATTTAATGCTTCAACGGATGGATCCAACGGATAGTTTTCAAGATCACGTTTATGCAAATCAAGCAGATGAGAGATGTAAGCAAGCATTGAACAAAAACGTACAAGAACTCTCAAAGCTCAACTCTACGATCTGAGAAAAAAAAAAAGCTTGCCTAGCTACTCAGTTCATTTGAACAAGTGCTTAAACAGCAACTGAGTAGCATCAAGAACTCAACATCTACCAATGAACTGAAGAAAAAGTTCCAAGTCAGAAGGACTTGAAGAGTTCTAAGTGAACTGTAAGAGAGCCAAGTCTGCTGGACTTGAAGAGCTCAAGAGTGAACTAAGAAGTTCCTAGACTGCTGGTCTAGAAAGAATCTAAGTGATTCAGAAAGTCTAAAAGACATCCTCAGTAGATTTCCTACTCGAGAAGTAGAAGAGTGAACTAGGAGCTTTAAGTGCTCTGAACCACTTAAAACGACTGTGTCTCTTACATTCTTACTATAACTGTTATATCTACTATAACTGCTATATCTACCTCACTCTCATAAACTCACTATCTTAAGGGAGATTAAAACTAATATTAATTCCGCTAAAGTTTTAATCATTATCTACTAACAAGTTAAAACGAAAAGATTTTTAAATATTTATTCAACCCCTCCTTCTAGATAACTATTGTGCCTCCGAAAACTAACAGTAATCTTAAGTCTTCATTATCTGGTTTCAATCTAGTGTTATTTAGAATTAGTTTAATTAATTATTTTAATTTCATAAATTCAAAATCTTTACTCCATTGTTTAAATAAAATTAATTTGGTTAAGGGTTAGTACTTGGTATTTTTTATTAAATAATTCTTCGTGGGTACGATAATCTACTTTACCACTTTATTACTTGTTGATCGCGTATACTTGCGCGTAATTGTTAATTGTAAAATCTGACAACAAAAACTATACTCGTAAAATAAAGAACATAATAAATTATATTAAAAGTTATTAGTGGACAAGTTTAAAACCATCATATATGTGATGTTGATGGACAAATTGAAAGCCATCATGTGTTAGTGTAATAACTGTGTAAATGTTCCCTTTGGAACGGATTAAAAATATGTTATAACGAAGTTATAGAGAATTTTTTTGTAAAGTATGTCAATCGATGAAAACTTTAGCTAAAACGATTTTCGTTTGATGTTAGTCAATTCCGGGAAATGTATTTTCCAAGGAACTAATTAATTCACGAGAATAGGAAGCCGTTGACTCAATAATGACCCCGTTCCGACTCCAAATGAGAAAATTATGAAGGAAAGAAAATTTAATGTTAAAAACGTAAGTATGAAAAATGAGGCGTCGGGATTTTATAACCAATTGAATGTCTAATTAGAAAGCTCGAAAAATTATTTTGTCTAGGGGGATTTAAAGTAAGATATGAAAGCTAAATAATGACTCAACAACGGAGTAATTCCGAGTTAAAATGACTAAAATACGAACTTTGCAAAGTGGATGTCAGGATTGAAGTCTTAACTTAGAATTTTTTCAAGGATTTCAGCCTGGCTCTACAATGCCAGTTGTGCTTAGAAATTGGATGTCGCGGCGCAAATTTCGGTATCGTGTTTCGCTAACTTGCACCAGAGTGGCATGAAAACAAAAAGAAAACCCACCGTGACTGTAGCTCAGGCCACATATTTTTTACAATAAAGAAATTTTTAATATAGAAGGTAAAGGAGATGTTATGGAATGGAAATGAAGATAAATATTAATTAAGTTATAGCATCTTAATAAAAATATTAGAACCTTAATGTAATGTTTTAGAGTTGAATTACAAGGATGAAACTAGTTAAATGTCAACTACTGAAATAAAGTAGGCATTTTGTATTTGTGTAGAATGAATATGTCTAACATATTGTCATAAATAACTTGAACAGTTAGCTTAATAAATGTGAAATATGTTAAGAAATGTCAAGGAATGGTAATTAATGTTAATGAAAGATAATTAACTTAAGGTGTAACTTAAGTTTAACAAATGGAACTTTTTCGATAATAGTGAAGTAAGAATGCACCAATACTTGGTTTTGTTCATGTGTCTAATTGGTACATACATGTAAATTTATGTGTGTAGGCTGTAAGGAATCAAGTTAATATAAACTAATATTAGAAGACGTTTGAGGAAAATTTCTTTAAACCTTTCTCTTATAAAATTATGTGAGATTTCATACTTAAAAAAATCTTTCAAATATTTATTCAAGTACACAAGTCATGTTTTACCATGAATTTCTTAAGAAAGTGTTGATGTCATTGTTCGGCTCAACAAATGTTAAATGATTTATTTAATTAATAAGAACTCTTTTAAATGTTATTTATGAAATTTTAAGCTATCTAACGCCAATTGCTTTGATATTGTTAAAAAGGTGAGCCTAAGAATGAACAATCAAATGTATTTAGTCGTTTATTTGGCTGACACGAAAGGTGTCAAAACTAAACGTATACACGTTTAATGGATAAGTGTTGATCAACATAGAGTACTATAGGCTGATCACCTAGAAGTGCTCGTAAGATATAATGGATTCGTGGTTTTATACCTTAGAATCCCTTTTCAATGAATAGAAATGTATAACCTTTGGTCGTTTGACCATCTCAGTTTTAAATACTCATATTGTGGTTCGAAAATGTTTTAAAAAAAGAAAGTTACAAGTTTTACTTTTTTCGTATTGATTCTCAACTATTTGTATAGTTGTTGAATAATTAACACATGATTTTTGATCTTGTTGTTTTAAAATGGTTATACTTGTTCAGCAATTAAATGCTCATTTTTTCTTAAATTATGTGTTTTCAGCTAATGTGACGCCCCCAAATTCTCTACACTTCCTGTAGCTGATTTGGTGCTCACATAAATATTCCATAAGATAATAACTTCTATCCATCTAAGATTCAAAGTATCCCATAACATGTAGTAGTTCTTGTCAGAACAGTTACTGTATATGGATACCCTCACTTAGATGTATAGATTTATAATCTCATGGATATTTCTTTCATATCAATAATTCCTATCTATCCGACATTCAAAATATTAATGATAAGACTGTTCCTGAAACTGAGGGGCGCAACCTCAGTGCTTATAGAACTCCCAAGATAATTCAATACCTTCATTTAGATGTATAGTTCATATAGATACTGTACTTCTTTCTAACTTTTCTAAGAATGTAAAACTACGCAATTGACAAAACTAATAATATATTATATATTTTTAAATCCGATTACATGATTCCAAATTAAATTATTATTACATCATAGTCTGTAAAGATGTAACTAAGTCCAACACAGTAAAACTTCAAACTAGTAAAGTCTTTCTATCCTCAGGAATGAGTACAGGAACAACCAGGAACATCATTCGATACTGCAAAGGAAAAATGACATTTTTCAAGGATGTGCTACAAAAGGCTCAACAAGTTTTAAACAAGTATACTTTATACTCACACTGTATCTGAATTGAATGAACATATAGTTCAAAGATTTTCCACATATATATACACCATTCTAGTTTCTGTCAGTCATATAGACTTAAAAACCCGAGGTTAATCTACTTAACCACACCTAGTAATTACTCTATGAAGTCATGTATACTTAGGAGTCATTAATATCATTCTAGTTTCTGTCAATCATAAAGACTTAGAAACCTGAGGTTGATCTGCTCAACCACACCTAGTAATCACTCCAGAGTCATTTAGTCTTAAGAGTCATTAGTTCAGATATTTAACAAGTGATCAGCCTATTTATACCCAAGAGTATGCATATTATCGTACCACAAAAAAAAAGTTAGTGAAGTGCTGCCTATAACTGCCGGTTATAAATAGTATCAGTATATATTTGTACCACAAATTATCGACTTTATCATAGTCTATGCTTTGATATCAAATCAAATCCAATTTACGTAAATAAAAGCTCATATTATTAAGTCATGCTTGAACAATAGGCTATAACCTCCCAACAATAGATATCACAAACAACGTATATAAACAAGTTTGGACAATAAAAATAGAAGACTTGCATTTAATAAAAAAATTAAATGAAGTTAAAAAACTTGCATGATCGAAGAACAATCTATTTATTGCTATTTGACATTGTTTACGCAACCTAAATATGTTATCACATGTTTATAACAGTCATTAGACTGTATAAGAGCAAGTATCTAATCACACAAACTAAGTCAGGGTTGGTTTTGATGTTAATTCGGTGTTCTATTGCTTTATCGGATAATTATCGAGTTAATTTTTCAATAAAACTTTATTTAGAAGCTTCATTATAATTTTAGAAAATTTAATTATCATTTATAATATTTTGTAGAAGCTCATAACAATTCTTAAATGATTAATATCATTTTTAAATATTTAATTATGATTTTTAAATCATTAATATCAATTTTAAATAATTAATTAACATTTGTAATTATTTTTAAATCACTAATATCATTTTTATATAATTTATTATTATTTATAATGATTTTTAAATCATTAATATCATTTTTAAATAATTTATTTAATATAAATCTTAAATAATTTTATTTTCATTAATATTTAAATAAATTAAAATATTAATGAATTTTATGTCAAATTTTTAAAATTTATTTATTATAACTTAAAATAATTTTTAAAACTTATTTATTAATTATTATACTTTATTTACTATTTATTTACTATTTATTATTATTATTATTATTTAAAATTGTCGCTAAAGACTTTAGCGACAGAAAGCACCGCGGTAAGTGTTAATCTTCAACCCTTGGAGAACAACCCAATCAACCCTTAGATGCCTACTTTGACCATCTTTAATTTTCAATCTGTTAGCTTTCAGGGCATGTAAGTGTATCTATGTTATAATACTTATGTAATACTACAAATACATACTGATTTTGTTGCTTAATTACATCATAACAGGTATATATAAGTGGTCAAACCTCTTACCCAAACTGTTCTTCAATTTCTGGGTTTTCCAGAAATGGTCTGTCAACGCTGGTCAAAACTTTTTAATAACTAATAACTTCCAGTCTATGTGCTTATTTGGGGATTTAATGATTTTTGTTTGTAATATCGATATCAAAGTAAAAAAGTGTGACAATGGATTACTCTAAAAACATCACAAGTGAGAGATTTAGGCCGGTCAAACCACTGTCAGACAATGTTCTTCATGTTTTCTTGGTTTTCCAGAAACTAGTTTTGTGTTCGGTCAAGGCTATATGACCATTAATAACTCGTATCCTAGTGATATAATAGGTTATCGATTGTTATGGACTTGTAGTCTATATGACAGGGTACAAAAGTGGTACACTTAGATGACCTAACAACATAACGGTTTGAAGATCAAAGCCATCAAATATCTTGTCAGGCCATTGGGAAATTCTGGGTTTTCCAGAAATGGAATCCATAATCGGTCAACGGGTTTTGACCGGCTATAACTTTCAAATGGTTGATCCTATAGGCATGATTTCACTTCCAGGTTACTAACCTCACGACATAATACAACTACAAAGCTTAAAACAGGTCAAAACATTAACATAATGAGATATATGGGCTCTGACATTTGACTGTTAGACAATATATTTAGGGTTTTGGACAGTTTTCTTAAATCTTCATTTTTATGCATTTAGATGATATGGAGTCATGTCTAACCAACCCATATAACTTAATAACATATTACTTAACATATTAAAACATCAAAACATAAAATCTACCGAGGCTATAAAGATCTAACATGAAATTAGGGTTTATACATTTTTTTAGCAATATTTTGATTTCCACTTTCTGATTCTGATCTTGGCTAGATATGGAATGATTATGGATCACACTATAAGATATTTTAAGTGTATAACTTGTGAGCTTAGTGATTTGAAGCATAGCTATGTATAAACCATTAAAGTAAGGGTTTAGTGGTCTTTAATTCATCTTCATTGACAACTAAGCTTGATTCACTTATTGATATGATATATATGAGGTGTCAATATATGGCTGGTACGAGTGATTTTGAGCACATAAGAAATCTAAAGACTTGCTCTTATCCCTTTATTAAAAGATAACAAAAGGGCATTTTGGTCATTTAAACGGGCATAAGGGTAATTTAGCCATTTCTGTGACAACCCAGAAAATCGGATTGTCCAGAAATTAAGTTTAAAGAATTAGTTATTAATAAATTAAATTTTTATTAATACTATTATATGTTATGTGTTTATTAATCATTCTAGAACCTAAGATGATTATAAGTCGGGAGGATTCTGGCTACGAGCTAGATTGAACGAGTAAGAATTTTCAAGACAAAAATAAAAAAAATTCGGGAACAAAAATAATTTTGGGGAAAAAGACAAAAATAGGCACTATTCACTCGACAAAACCCTAAGGGTTGGGGTTTAAATAACCTAAGCCTTTCCGAGAGTTTGGTATGTTGAAATGACATTCCGTTGAAAGATTTGTCGATAATATATCGTGAAAAGTTAAGTAAGCTGATAAAAGTTTTTCTCGAAAAACGTGTAGAAATTGGACGAAATAAAAATGACAAAAAGTACTGTTATGTCATTTTCACTCGTTTAACTACGTTAGGGGAAAATGTGAAGGGAAACACTTAACGCTAAAAAGTGTTTTTTAGTTTTTCGGAAATCCAAAGAATACGTGAAAGTTAATCGGTAAAGAAAAGATGAAATATCCAAAAATATTTGGATTTCTAGAACCGCAATTTTGCAAACTGTCGGACGAATTCCGTAAGATGGAAGCACGAAGCTTCTAAGGGAAGCTTCTTGAATAGTAAGGAGGTGGAGTAAGGAGGTGTGAATAGTAATGAGGTTTGGGGTGAAATGACTAAAACGCCCCTAGCCTTTGTTTTCTATAAATAGGAAGCTTAATTTCATTTTTTTAGGATTTTAAAAATCCTTCAACACTTGAGAGAGAGAGAGAGGTCGGATGAGAAGGAGAAGGAGGAGGAAAAGCTTGCTCGTGTGCAAACTTTGTCCGACGGAAGGAGATTAAAGGAGAAAGGTAATCCGAAACCTTGTCTCTTATAAATTTTCTACGTTAAAAGCATAACTTAATGAGAATTAGAAGTAAAAGATGTTAGGAATGATTTCATATGGTTGAGATCATTGAGAAAAGAAGAATTAAGAATTAGAAGTTTATTTTATAAATTTCTTAAGGAAGTGTAAGATTTGTATTGAATTAGAATGATCTGAGTGGATCATATGAATGATTAGGTGAAATAAGTAAGGAATGGTGTTCTATCACATCAAATTCCAAGAAAAAGTAAAATAGTAATCAAAATATCGATTAAAAATGAATAATGCAAAGAACACGTGAAGAACACGAAGAACGTTGTTGATGGACAAATTTAAAACCATCGTAGGATAATTTTTGTTGATGGATAAGTTTAAAACCATCGTGTATAAGTTAGTTGCTTATTGCTTGGTTAGGAACGGTAGAAACGTTCATGAAGAACGGATTAAACTTAGCTATAACGAAGTTATGGCGAAATTTTTGTAAAAACGAACGAGAAATAGAAAGTATGTAGATGAACCCGAATGAGTAGGGTTTTATAAGATTGTAAGAGAGTGTAGAAAACGTGAGTCGTTGGCTCAAGAACGATCGAGTTCTGAGTTCGGATGACCGAATTACGAACGAAGAACGTTAATAGCGTAAAACGAACGAAGGGTAGAATTTAAGCCAATCGAATGGCATATTAATGGATTCAGAATAAATTTATGTCTGGGGGAAGTTGAAGTACATAAGATAAGAAAGAGAATAACTTTGGAACGACCTCGTTACGAGTTATAACAAAGAAGTTATAAGATCAGGAAGTAAGCGTCTCAAAATGAAGTTAACACTTAGAAAATTTTTCAAAGATTAGGGCTTGGCGCCGCAGCGCCAACCATGCTTTATAAGGTGGCGCCGCAGTGCCAGACCAGAGAGCCAGCTACTAGAGACTCGCACCGCGGCACGAGAGATAGTAAAGAGAGTGGCGCCGTAGCGCCGGTGTAGGGTAAGACCCAGTGATGAGCTTTTAAGTGCTCAATTACTGGGGGATGTGCAAGAAAGAAATATGAACATGTAGTTCACCTAAAATAACACTTAAGCAAGTGATTTAAACCTTTCGTAAAGGTTGAACGTAAATATTTAACGGGATCGAAAGACGAAGAATGTAAACGCTAGATTACGTAACCGATATTTGGTCATGATGAAGCAAATGTGGGGGATTGCTATGATTGTGATTCCTTAGACGTTGAGTGACAAGAATGATGTATAACATTTCAATGTTATGATGAGAGTTATGTGTAAAGCGTATAGACGCTATGAACGTAACGCAGTTGCGATGAACGATCGGTCTTAGCATACAATGAACCGTATGGCTTCGACATTAAGAAAGAATAATGAACATGGGGTTGATGGGATGGATAACGATTGAAAGCGATTAAAACCTTGAGAAAACATTGAATGAGAGATTAAGAGACGAGCAACGTGAATGTTAAATACGTAAACGATCCTCGTGAATCGTATTCGCGTTGGACGAACGTTCTAAGTGTACAATGGTTGTATGACTTAGACGTTGACGAAAGTAGTATGTAAGATATGAATTATCAAGAAAGTCGTAGCGAACGGTAATAAGATTAATGGAAGCCGATCGTGATTCAGATAGGAAATGATAGAATGAAATGTATGCGTTGAATACTACCGAAATGAAGGTTGAGTGTACGCAAATACTAAATGGATAGAATCTACACCCCGTGTATGGTTTGACCGTAAGATAGTGAAGATCAATAATTAAACCATGAATGGTCAAGAACTGAATTAAAGACAATGACGTTAACGTAACGAAGCCTAGTTAATGATTAACTTGAATGATCACTCTAAGTATACAAAAGATTATATGACTTAGACGATAAAGAATGAATCTTGAGGTATGGGAATTCTTGCTAGAAAGCCACAAGGAATAAGAATTTGACTTAACAAACATTATAGTTTAATGGTTCAGATAGGTTAAGATAAAGTTAGGTTGTAGTACAATCGTAACCTTTAATGGTTGACATATGGGAGTCGGGCTAAATAATTCCTTCAGAGAGCGGAGGTATATACGAAATTGGCTACCTATCTAACTCATTGTGAAAGACAGTGTAGACGAGACGGGAACTTGTTTGTTGGTTGTTTGTGGGAAACCACTCAGAGTACCATATAGACTACTGGTAGAGACGCGATGTGTATTGAGTCCTAGAAAGGTTATAAGAAGAAGATAAGAATGTAAATCATCAAAGATTATGAATGTATGAATAAGACATCTCCATATGTCATGAAGCCGTAAACCGGTAATGAAAGTTGGTCGCGTAAGCTTAAATTACAAGAACGCAAAACCTTAAGAGGTAAAGTTAAGTAAACCAATGCGTAAGTCAAGTATATGACTAATTGGTGTATGTGCTATTTTCCTTATATAATATATAAGGATTGGAATTAGCAGTTCAACGTAAATTGTAGCTGTGCGTAAGGCAAGTTTCCTAACTTCATTCATTTTATATGAATGCTAGTTTCTTAAACTTCTCAAACGTTGAACTTGAGAAGTCTTGTCTATGTGCATATGTGTGATGTATGTACAATGTGTTAGTATGCATGAGGTCTTATGCCACAATTTTAACACTTTGGTGTTCCTATGAGATGAACTGTTCTATGATTGAACTATTCAATATGAGTATGTTATGTTTATACATGAACCGTTATTGTTAAGTTTGTGCTAATGATTCTAGCCAGACAGGATATGTATGGAAAAAGGTAGAAAATGAAAGTAGTGTAAAGAGTATGCAACGAATGTTTTAAAATGATAGGAATCAGGATTATTCCTATTGTTCAAGCTGCTTTATAACCTTTGTTTGGTTATTAAAGTCTTAAAAGAATGTTTAAATTCTTGAAGTTGTTTGTTCAACTGCTATGACTTGCTGGGCAATCGAATGCTCACACTTGTTTTAAATAAAAATATTTTCAGTGAACGATGTTAGAAAGAACTTAAGGATCCTGTAAAGATTAAGCTGAACGGTATGTAGATGAAGTTCCATTCAGTATGTGAATGTGCGTGAAGATCAAGCCAAGACTTGTAATGCAGAATAGTTTAATTGAACTATAGATTAGTTTAATGAACTATTATGTATCATTGGTGACGGATAAAAGCCACTCTTGTACGATGTAAAGAATAATGTAATTATCATTATTTGTAATGAACGAGGTTATAAGGTAATAGAACCTGGGATTTGAGAATATATGTTGTTATATTTAACTATATAATGATGTATGTTTGGTAATAAGTGGGACCGTGACGTACAGAATTCGAGTGTGAAAATAGACAAGATTTCAGGGCATTACAGCGTGGTATCAGAGCTGATAGGTTAAAAATCTTAGGTATGCGTACCTAAGACTATAATCGTATAGAGGGAGGATAAGAAAATTGTTGAGTTAAACGATTTAGGAGGGAGATCACCACGTGATCATATTGAATCGTAATAATAGTTGTTCTGTTAAACGATGGATGCTTTATAGCTAATGCTATAAGCGAATGGTACTATGAATTAGTACAGGAAGGAGAACTCAGATTGAGTTGTAAAGGTTGGCATACGAATTAAAGAAAATTCGTATTAGGTAAAGAGAAAGTAAAAAGTTTTAGGATTTCAATTAAGGACTCATATCAGCAGTTGAGTTGTATGATTCCTTGTATGGGCGGGGAATTTGTACGTGGTTTTAGAACCACTTAGCTTCTTATTCGATATAGTTGTTAAGTTGAACAATTCTTTGTATAGGCGGAGAATTGTCCTTGGTGTAACAACCGATTAGCTTCCTATATCGATTAATAGCTGAGTTGACCAGTTCTCTATATGGGCAGGGAATTGTGTTTGGTTTGACAATCACTTAGCTTCTGGTAGTGATAATCAATGGAATTGTAGGTCGCGCTATCAATATGTATATGGTGAGAAGGTGAATTTTTTCTCATGTATATGTGTGATAGGTAGAGAATGTTAAGATAGGTGCGAGTTCTTGAAACTCATACTTATGAAAAGTTTGTGACTCATAGTTATATGCTATGTTTTTGAGCCCTAAGCGTATGGATAGTCCTTGATTTGTTCTTGGATTACATATTGCGAAGATAAGTTCTTAAACACATATAGTTGTGGAAAGTTCCTAAACACATAAAGTGTGGTAAGTTGATGGACTATACTAAGGTATAAGAATGTTTAGACTGAAAACGAGTTATTTTCAGTAGACTTAGCATTGAAGGTGCTAGAGAAGATTAAGTATTGTCGCAAGTAAGACAATGAAGGATGTGACACCCCCAAATTCTGATACTTCATTTACCTCAAGATTTGGTGTTCACGTAATCAAAACATTCATAGCTAACTACCCAATCATAATAAATTGAATAATAAAAACATGCCCATACAGGATTACTTTAATAAAAACATTATCTCCCAGGTTCTCTAACCTTTAATACAATCATTCAAGTGAGAAAATAAAATTATTACATCACATCATTATTAAAAGTCTATCATCATAACGATTTAAGCAAAATTACAAGTCTTCATCACTTGTACATTTCTCTTTCCTTTGCTAGTTGTAGGTTTATCTACCTTCTCAACCATAGCTGCAATAAATGTATAAATATGCAAGAGTGAGCAAACAAAGCTCACTTGAAATAAGAATAAATATCTTTACATCATTTGCCAAATAATATGCTCAATAGAACTGAATGATATGTTCTATTATCAATTCAACATTTGCCAATTCATAGGCTCAATAGAACTGAATGATTTATTCTATTAACATTCTTAAATATATTACTGAGAGTCAAATGACCATGAACCATGTCCACAGTTATAAGTAATCTTTTAACTTTAACTTTAACAGTCATATGACTATAAGGACTCCACGTACTTAGGGGGATCAATCCTTCGTACAATGTATTGTGCACAACCATTTCAACGCTAAGCGTAAACCCCTAAACATAGGGTTGTTCATCTCAAAGATTTAGAGTACAAGTTACACTAAAGAAAGTTTTGTTTGGATAATCTTTCAAGGGTAATTGAAGTTTAATGATCATCAACTAGGGAACTAGTTGAATCAATAATGCTTGATAATACAACAATTGTTTAATAACAACATAACTTAGAACATTTGAGAATCATAAATGAATTGATTCTACATATCTAACTCATGCTTAAAATAACTATAGAGAATAAGTATTAAATAGAATGAATAAAATGGTTAACCTTTGCTTGAACAGTAAAATAAGCTAAGGTTCGAGTCTTATAACATTAGAATGATATTCCTGAACGTACATTTAACTGATAGCATGTTGGAAACTAAAAAATTGCCCAACAATGTATTATCTCATGCAAGGAATTAAAACAGTAATAATAGAGACGAGAGTTCAAAAACTACGCTCATTATACAATAATAGAACTTAAGAAACTTGCTTAATTGTAAACAAGTTAGAATGAATCAATATAATAATAGAACTAACTCAACAAAAGTGTAGAGTTAGAAAACTTGCACAATGTAATAAATGAACTAGCTCAACGAAAGTGTAGAGTTAGAAAACTTGCCTCGAGCGTAAGATATAAGATTAAACTCACGATCACCTACACATAATTTTAGAACCATAATACCTATTATACATGCTAACATATCATAACATGATCATTACCATCCACATTTCTGAAACTCTAAGTGTTTTACTTCGCAACCCTTGTCTAACGTTCATTATGTATACCAAATTATCACATAACACATTCTTGATTTACTAATCACTTTTAACATTTTGAATTCATAATCCACATAACACAACTCTGTATTAGCCTTGCTGTTACATGTTGGACACATTACCATAACCTTTAGCTAAGCCACAAAGAACAACCAAAGTCTGCAGAATAAATGACTTCAAATGTCTCAGAATGACCACTTTCATGCAATTGCAGAGTTTTATATGGGATGTCATAAGCGCAATACGGCAATTCACAGCGACTTCAGTAACCCATTTTTTCAAAATAGAGCTTCGACACATTTTATTAAGCCAACTAACACGAATTTTGTGATGCCCCCAAATCTGTGTAACATCGATTACAGGACATGGTGCTCGCGATATAACATACATCATCATCTATCTAAGTAACTCTAATAATAATAATAATAATAATAATAATAATAATAATAATAATAATATTAACTATTACATACTTATTCAAAATAAAGTCCCAAGTCTTTACAACCTTTAATAAACTGAAACTTAAACTTAGCGTTTATCGCTACATCACATCATATGCAGAAATATAATTATTACATAAATAATTCTCATCATTTCATCTTAGACTTTCCTTTGTCCTTGCCTGAGCCCTCAGCGTTATCAACCTTAACTGAAAAGTTTAAGCGAGAATGAGCATAAATTGCCCAGCAAGTATATAAAGTAGTTTGAGAACATACATTAGAAGTAGAAGCATTAGTATGAATATTTCTCAATAGTTGAAATAAATATCAAGAGATAAACTGGAATATCAAGATAAGAGTTCTAGAATTCTCAATAACATACTAAGGGGTGTTAGATACCCTGAACATTACTTTGTTTCATCAAAAACCATCAAACGGTTTAATAATCAAATAGATTGTAAACGGTCTCTGCAAGTACTCTAGGTGATCAGCCTATTGTACCCTACATTGTGCACAAGTATAAAGTTTAAAAGCATAAGCGTAAATGGGACTATATGCCAGACATCAGTTACCCCGTTATCCGGGTTGTTCATCTTAGTTTTCATGCTGGACCTCACCAAAGAAATTTGGATTGGTAAACATCAAATAGCTTCAAAGGATTTGAATTGTTTAAACAATATACTATGTTTGCATCAATAACATCTAGCTGGGACGAAAGCTAGAAAGCATGCTTGAATATAGTTCATTAAGGAATACTGAACTTTAAAGTATAGCAGTTGTAATAGGAACTGAATAATCATCAATAACGTTTCGCATCACAATTGAAGTTATAGAACTTTACAATAAAGGAGCTTGCACGAATGATTAATTAATCATAAGCCCAAACTTACCCTCACTGCAATCAACTGAATAAGAGTTGAATAAATTCATAATGAAAAATAGGGTAAGAAACTTGCCTTGCTCGTTGTTTACCAATAATGATTAACGACTTACGCCTATCTACACTTCACGTGCCCTACACAATTGTATAATCATGCACACCAACTATTAGCAACGCATAGT
Organism: Panax quinquefolius; assembly: GCA_020205615.1. Taxonomy (NCBI): domain Eukaryota; kingdom Viridiplantae; phylum Streptophyta; class Magnoliopsida; order Apiales; family Araliaceae; genus Panax; species Panax quinquefolius. Next base: position 82,447,743 of record CM035166.1, read on the forward strand.
GGTTATAATATAAACTTTACTCTATAATTTTTAGAGTTTACTCTACGATTTTCACTGACTCTACGATTTTTAGAGTTTACTGTACGATTTTCATTGACTCTACGATTTTTGAGTTCACTCTACGATTTTCATTGACTCTACGATTTTCACTGACTCTACGATTTTCAGATACTACGATTTTCACGGACTCTACGATTTTACTGACTCTACGATTTTCACTGACTCTACGATTTTTACTGACTCTACGATTTTATTCTTGCAAACCTAAATATGATATGGCCATGATACTTGGACACAATAAACTTCATACATCAAGGTATTTTACAAAAATATAACATTCATAAAACTAGCATGCTAAGACCACAAACCAACTGCATAGAAAAACGTGCCAGCATTAGTTTTATACTTAGAAAAAATTCTGAAATTTCCAGAATTCTGCAAATTTTATTACCAACATGCATGCTTACGATTTTCAGAACTTGCTCAATTTAACTCTCTTTCTTATGAAATTTGGACATGTTGTACCTCATGCTACATACTATTTTATAAAATTATAACATACGCTAATCAAGTCATCTACACCATGATTCCGAGGCTCCGAAAAACCCCAAAAATCACAGATTTCATATTTAACCAACTTTGAAAAAATTTGTGATTTTGATTCTAGCATGCATGGGCTTAACTCCTACAGTGCAGATCACTTCTACCAACATATATGAACATGCTACAACAAACCAACTCACTAAATTACCATGCTATGAACAAATTGACTACAAAGAGGCATTTTATCAACATATCGCATACATTCATGAAATATTTGATTCTCTATGTAATTGCAGCATGTTTAAACCATACTTTTCATTCCTTATCCTCCTCATAACAGAAACAAACAATATTAACATAGCCTTACGAAATCAACATAAACCATTTACCATGGCTATACATGCTTTTTCACTATTTTTCTTCAAGAACATGAAAAAGACAGTTTCATAGCTTACCTTTTTGGATGAATTTCCCTTGCGTTAATTTAATTATCCCTCTTCCTTGCTTGTTAGTTGCTAAGAGATCTCTAGAATACTACCACACTATCTATATATGTATAGCTTTGTTAGAGTCTTTTGATTCCCATAACCCCTAACTCCCATAACCCCCAACACTAATGATTAGTTACTTACAATACTTAATAATACAATAATATAGTTAATTAATAGGAAGAATGTGGGAGTTAGAGAAAATGATTATGGGAGTTAAAAAGAATTTTGATTTTAAGGAATAAAATAAATTACTTCTACCCTAGCTATTATGTAATATACGTATACTCCCTCCCTTGTCCCTAGTTAATAGTCTCATGGGTCCATCAGTTCAGCTAATTTCTATTACAAAAATATATATTATTTTAATCAATTAATCAATTAATAAGCTATTTGACCATTTTACCCTTCGGAACCAAACGTGTTCGATACTTATATCGGTTCCTACTAAAGTCGACGTTCCGGACATTATGGGACTATCCGTTTAGTCAAAATCATCTCCGAAATTTGTAGTTGACTTTAACCAAAAATTCAATCGTGACACTTTTTCGTGATTACAGTCTATCTTGACTAATTTCGACGTTCTGGACTCAAATACGCAGTCCACCCCTCTAAATTCCGCTCTGAACTCCAGCTCATAATTTAATGCAATCCCACGTAATAAATAGAATAATTCCCAACTTAATCAATTTAAATAGTTAAATAAAACTAAACCAACCATTTAAATATATCTCATCACATATCTTGAAATAACACATATATGTACAACACATATACATCTAATAAATGAAATCACCCAAAAGTTTCATATAAATTCGGTTATTAATAATTCTTAAATGACATAAAAAAAAATCTCGAATATTACATTCACCCTCCCTTAAAAGGATTCCGTCCCCGGAATCATTACACATCAATCAAAAAGATTAGGGTAATTTTTCATCATTTTCTCCTCGAGTTCCCACGTAGCCTCATCGGCATTGTGGTTCCTCCATAATACTTTAACAGAAGGTATTATCTTATTTCTTAACACTTGTTCTTTTCTATCGATTATCTGCAATGGGACCTCTTCATAGGTGAAGTCCTTTTCAAACTGAATAGGTTCATACTCTATGACATGCCTGTAATCCTGCTTATAGGGTCGTAGGACTGAAACATGGAACACATTGTGTATATGTTCTAACTCCGGAGGTAAGGCTATTTCATAAGCTACCTCACCCACTCTCCTCAACACTTCGAAGGGTCCTATGAATCTGGGACTAAGTTTTCCCTTCTTTCCAAATCTCATTTTCCCTTTCCAAGGCGACACTTTCAAAAACACACAAGTGCCGACGTCGAAATCTCGTTGTTGCCGATGTTGATCTGCATATTTCTTCTGTCGATCCTGAGCCATCACGAGCCTCACTCGTATTATTTTGATCACATCTGCAGTTTGTTGCACCAATTCTGGCCCTAGCAATTGTCGTTCTCTAACTTCATCCCAGTACAATGGAGTTCTACATTTCCTTCCATAAAAAGCTTCATAAGGTGGCATACCGATGCTCGCATAATAACTGTTATTGTACGCAAATTCTACCAATGGTAGGTGATCATCCCAGCTCCCTTTGAAATCCATAACGCATGCTCTCAGCATGTCCTCTAACATTTGAATAGTTCTCTCGCTCTGCCCATCTGTTTGAGGATGATACGCCATGCTCAACCTCGGCCATTCTCCCATGCGTTCTTGAAAACTTCTCCAGAAATTTGCTGTGAACCGCGGATCACGATTTGACATAATTGATACAAGTACCCCGTGCCTGGAAACAATCTCTTTGATGTAAAGCTTTACCAACTGATCCAAGGTATATCTGATCTTGATTGGCAAGAAATGCGCTGACTTGGTCAATCGATCAACGATCACCCAAACTGCATCGTAACCCTTTTGCGTAGTTGGAAGTCCTACCACGAAGTCCATCGTGATATGCTCCCACTTCCATTCTGGAATTTCTAAAGGTTGAAGTAGCCCGCTCGGTTTCTGATGTTCCGCCTTAACTCGCTGGTATGTTAAACACTTGCTGACGCACTCTGCGACTTCTCTTTTCATATTGGGCCACCAATAATGTTAGCGGAGATCCTGATAAATCTCCGTGCTTCCCGGGTGAATTAAGTAACTTGAGCTATGAGCTTCCTGCAAGATTTCTTCCTTTAATTCAGACACCGCTGACACCCAAATTCTCTTCTCAAATCTTAATAGTCCATCACCCCATACTGAATTTAAGCTCTTCTCCATCTAAAATTCTTGTCGTCACCTTCACACATTCCTCATCGCTGCCTTGTACTTCCTTGATTTTGTCCAATAGAGTCGGATGAGCCTCCATTGCGAACAATTTCCCCTCTGGCTCTCTTGGACTTTTTATCTCGAGTTCCAATCTAGCCATCTCCTTAATTAACTCCTCGAAAGTGTTAGCATTGCCAACCTACCACTTCCTTTCTCGCTTAGCGCGCTCGCTACCACGTTCGCTTTCCCAGGATGATACAAGATGTCGCAATCGTAATCCTTTATAAGTTCCAACCATTTTCTTTGTCTCATATTCAACTTTTTCTGCGTGAAAATATACTTCAGACTTTTATGGTCCGTGTATATTTCACACCTTACACCATATAAATAGTGTCTCCATATCTTTAAGGTAAATACTACTGCCGCCAATTCCAGATCATGCCGGATATCCCTTCTCGTAATCCTTCAATTGACGCGATGCATAAGCAATAACTTTACCATGTTGCATAAGCACACAGCCAAGTCCTTTGTGTGACGCATCACTGAAAATCACGAAGTCACCTGTATCGTCAGGTAAAGACAACACTGGTGCTTCACTCAGTCTTTTCTTGAGTTCCTTAAAACTCTCTTCACATTTCTCTGTCCAGACAAATTTTACCGACTTCTTCGTTTAATTCATCAACGTTCCTGCTATCTTTGAAAAATCTTGGATAAACCACCTGTAGTAGCCTGCCAGTCCTAAGAAACTTCTTACTTCAGTCGGTGACTTTGGTTGTTCCCAATTCTGAACTGCTTCCACCTTTGCTGGATCCATAGAAATTCCGTCCTTGTCGATCACGTGACCTAGAAATTGAACTTTCTCCAACCAGAATTCACACTTCGAGAATTTTGCGTATAACTTATCCTTCCTCAACGCCTCCAACACTAACCTTAAATGTTCAAAGATGATCTTCCCGAGTCTTAGAATAGATCGGGATATCATCTATGAACACAACTACTTAATTTATCTAAGTATTGCTTGAATACCCGATTCATCATGTCCATAAATGCTGCTGGCGCATTTATTAACCCGAACGACATCACCAAGAACTCATAGTGACCGTAACGCGTCCCTAATGTCGCCTTTAGGTACATCCTCCTTCCTTACCTTTAACTGGTGATATCCCCGTCCTCAAGTCGATCTTGGAAAAATATTTCGCTCCCTTCAGTTGATCGAACAGATCATCTATCCTAGGTAACAGATACTTGTTCTTAATCGTCACTTTGTTCAACTCTCGATAGTCGATACATAGTCTCATCGATCCATCCTTCTTTTTCACAAATAAAACTGGTGCTCCCCAAGGAGACACACTCGGTTGAATATACATCTTATCCAATAACTCTTGCAACTGTACCATCAGCTCCTTCATTTCTGCCGGTGCCATTCTGTAAGGGGCTTTCGAAATTGGTGTCATTCTCGGTACTAAATCTATAACGAATTTGACCTCCCGATCCGGTGAAAGCCCTGGCAATTCCTCCGGAAATACATCCAGAAATTCATTCAGTACTGGTATCTGTCCCATCTCTATCCCTACTTTCTGCGTATCGACGATATGGCCCAAATATCCTACACATCCCTTTCTTAGTAACTTCCTTGCTTGCATCATCGTCAGACAACTTGAGTATCTCGGCGACCAACTACCATAGAATGCTACCTTAGACTGATCTGGAGTCCTAAGGTTTATACACTTCTTTTGGCAATCTATCATCGCTCCATGGTTAAATAACCAATCCATTCCTAGAATTACATCAAATTCTCCTAATTGAATTGGAATTAAATCCACGGGTAACTTATATCCCCTGATGTCTACAACACAATTTCTATAGACATGGCTAACGGGAATCATTTCCTTGTTAGAAACTTCTATGTTCATAGGATATTTTAATTCTTCCTGGGGTAAATTTAATCGTTGGGAGAATTCATGCGATACGAAGGAACAAGTAGCACCCGAATCAAATAATATGTAAGCAGATATATCGTTGATCGGAATGATACTTGAAACCACGTCCCTGGATGCGAACGCATCCTGAACCGTCATGTTGAAAGTCCTTGTTGTTGGTCGATTCTGAGTTGGTGGTCCATTAATCGTGAGATTCTCACCGCTTGGTCCCCTTCCTCCATTTCCTCCTGATGTGTTCTTCTTTGGGCAATTCCTTGCCTGATGATCCAATGCTCCACAGTTGAAGCATCCATTTCTCTTTGGTGCAGAGCAATTGGGAGAGATGTGCCCCTCCTGCCCGCAGTTGAAAAAGACATTCTTTCCTTTTAGACATGCCCCCGAGTTATTCCTCCCACACTCCTTGCATGCCTCAGTTCTCTTCTTTGCTTCCCCTGGTTTTCCCCCAGAGTTTCCCGATTTGAAATTGTTGCTGAAACTGTTGTTATTGTTCCACTTCCTCTTGTTTGCACCACTGCTGCTGCTACCTTCCCCGCGATTCCCTCCTTCATTCTTCTTCTTTTTTTCCTTATTAAATTTCATCAGGGCCTCACTTCCGCCTCGTGATTATAGCTTTCTCCAGAGAGTCATGAAGCTTTTCGTCTGTAGAATAATCGAGAGTCTCATGAGAGCTAGCCATGGTTTGAGACCTCGCTCAAACCTCCTCATTTTTCTCTCTCAAGTTAATAGACACTGGTGGCGCTTGAACCTCGCCACTTTCGTTGAATTTTGTGACATATTGAGGTACCGTCATGTCTTCTTGGTTCAGCTCCAGGAATCGCATCTCCATGCGACTCTACATACTAACCGGAAAATAGTTCTCAAAAAAGATTTTCTTAAACCCTTCCCAAGGTATCACGCCTTCTCCAGCCCTGGTCTGGTTTGCCTCCCACCAGAAGTTAGCTTCACCCTTCATCATGTAACTGGCGAAGATTATTTTCTGATCATCACCTACTCGGGCGATAGCGAACGCCTTTTTGATTTCCTTGACCCAAGTTTGAGCTTCGATGAGTTCAGTGGTTCCTTTGAACTCAGGGGGTCCCGTGCTCTTGAAGTCCTTGAAGTGTGCCACCTGGGCCACTGGAGGGTTATTGGCATTCGGGGTTTGATTCTGAAGTGCCCCCACTAACATGTCTACAAACTGCTGCATAGGATTCGGTGGATCCCCAAAGATTACCGCTTTGACCCTCGGGTGTTTGATGACGTCTACCTCTAGCCATCTATCTGTTTAAAATGAACTTAATGTTATTATCTTATCACTTACTCTACATAATATATCAATCATAAGAAGAGACTTAATCATCACATCATAACGTGGATATCTCTAACCTCCTCTTCTCCTAACATCCTTCAAACAAGAAAAAAAATCACTCGGTTAGTATTTTAAAATAGTTATTTTTGTTTTTAGGAAAAATAGATTTGACACAACCCCTAGAACTCTACATGAGTTCATCTCTTTATTTTCTTCACTAACTTCCCTAAGGTTATAGTCTAAGGTTCCCCACCTAAGGTTTATAACCTATTGCTCGATATAACCAACTGCTGACGCCCCCCAAATCCGTGTAACATCGATTACAGGACATGGTGCTCACGATATAACATACATCATCATCTATCTAAGTAACTCTAATAATAATAATAATAATAATATTAACTATTACATACTTATTCAAAATAAAGTCCTAAGTCTTTACAACCTTTAATAAACTGAAACTTTAACTTAGCGTTTATTGCTACATCACATCATATGCGGAAATATAATTATTACATAAATAATTCTCATCATTTCATCTTAGACTTTCCTTTGTCCTTGCCCGAGCCCTCGCCATAGTATCACTTTTTTAACTTGAAAAAGTTTAAGCAAGAATGAGCATAAATTGCCCAGCAAGTATATAAAGTAGTTTGAGAACATACATCAGAATTAGAAGTATTAGTATGAATATTTCTCAATAGTTGAAATAAATATCAAGAGATAAACTGGAATATCAAGATAAGAGTTCTAGAATTCTCAATTAAATTCTAAGGGGTGTTAGATACCCTGAACATTACTTTGTTTCATCAAAAACCATCAGACGGTTTAACAATCAAATAGATTGTAAATACCTCTCGTAAAGTACTCAGTGATCACCTTTCTATCGTACCTTACATTGTGCACAAGTATAAAGTTTAAACGCATAAGCGTAAATGGGACTATATGCCCGACATCAGTTACCTCATTATCCGGGTTGTTCATCTTAGTATTCATGCAGGACCTCACCAAAGCAATTTGGATTGGTAAACATCAAATAGCTTCAAAGGATTTGAATTGTTTAAACAATATACTATGTTTGCATCAATAACATCTAGTCGAAAAGCTAGAAAGCATGCTTGAATATAGTTCATTAAGGAATACGAAACTTTAAAGTATAGCGAATTGCAATAAGAACTCAATAATCATCAATAACGCTTTAGCATCACAATTGAAGTTATAGAACTTTACAATAAAGGAGTTTGCACGAATGATTAATTAATCACAAGCCCAAACTTACCCTCACTGCAATCAACTCAATAAGAGTCAATAAATTCATAATGAAAAATAGGGTAAGAAGCTTGCCTTGCTCAAGTTATTTACTAATAATGTATTAACGACTTCATGACTATCTACACTTCACTTCACGTGCCCTACACAAGTGTATAATCATGCACATTAACTATTAGCAACGCATAGTAGTTATAATATAAACTTTACTCTATAATTTTCAGAGTTTACTCTACGATTTTCACTGACACTACGATTTTAAGAGTTTACTCTACGATTTTCATTGACTCTACGATTTTTGAGTTTACTCTACGATTTGCTCTGACTCTACGATTTTCAGAGACTACGATTTTTACTCTACGATTTTCACTGACTCTACGATTTTTACTAACTTTACGATTTTATTCCCGCTAACCTAAAGATGATATGACCATGATACTTGGACACAATAAACTTCATACATCAAGGTATTTTACAAAAATATAACATTCATAAAACTAGCATGCAACCACAAACCAACTGCATAGAAAAACGTGCCAGCATTAGTTTTATACTTAGAAAAAATTCTGAAATTTCCAAAATTCTGTAGATTTTATTACCAACATGCATGCTTACGATTTTCAGAACTTGCTCAATTTAATTCCCTTTCTTATAAAATTTGGACAGGTTGTACCTCATGATACATACTATTTTATAAAATTATAACATACGCTAATCAAGTCATCTACACCATGATTCTGAGGCTCCGAAAAACCCCAAAAATCACAGATTTCACATTTAACCAACTTTGAAAAAAATTGTGATTTTGATTCTAGCATGCATGGGCTTGACTCCTACTGTCCAGATCACTTCTACCAACATATATGAACATGCTACAACAAACCAACTCACTAAATTACCATGCTATGAACAAATTGACTACAAAGAGGCATTTTATCAACATATCGCATACATTCATGAAATATTTTATTCTTTATGTAATTGCAACATGTTTAAACCATACTTTTCATTCCTTATCCTCCTCATAACAGAAACCAACAATATTATCATAGCCTTACGAAATCAATATAAACCATTTACCATGGCTATACATGCTTTTTCACTATTTTTCTTCAAGAACATGAAAAGACAAGCTTCATAGCTTACCTTTTTGGATGAATTTCCCTTGCGTTAATTTGATTATCCCTCTTCCTTGCTTGTTAGTTGCTAAGAGATCTCTAGAATACTACCACACTATCTATATATGTATAGCTTTGTTAGAGTCTTTTGATTCCCATAACCCCCAACTCCCATAACCCCCAACACTAATGATTAGTTACTCACAGTACTTAATAATACAATAATATAGTTAATTAATAGGAAGAATGTGGGAGTTAGAGAAAATGAATGTGGGAGTTAATAAGAATTTTGGTTTTAAGGAATAAAATAAATTACTTCCACCCTAGCTATTATGTAATATACGTATACTTCATCCCTTGTCCCGAGTTAATACTCTCATGGGTCCATCAGTTCGGCTAATTTCTATTACAAAAATATATATTATTTTAATCAATTAATCAATTAATAAGTTATTTATTTGACGATTTTACCCTTCGGAACCAAACGTGTTCGATACTTATATCGGTTCTTACTAAAGTCGACGTTCCGGACATTATGGGACTATCCGTTTAGTCAAAATCATCTCCGAAATTTGTAGTTGACTTTTTCCTCGAAAAAGTCAACTGGTTGACTTTGACCAAAAAGTCAATCGGGACACTTTTTCGTGATTACAGTCTATCTTGACTAATTTCGACGTTCCGGACTCAAATATGCAATCCGTGCCTCTAAATTCCGCTCTGAACTCCAGCTCATAATTTAATGTCATCCCACATAATAAATAGAATAATTCCCCACTTAATCAATTTAAATAGTTAAATAAAACTAAACCAACCATTTAAATACATCTCATCACATATCTTGAAATAACACATATATGTACAACACATATACTTCTAATAAATGAAATCACCCAAAAGTTTCATATAAATTCGGTTATTAATAATTCTTAAATTACATAAAAAAAAATCTCGGATATTACAAATTTAACCCATCAAACAGTGATAATAACATGTAAAATAAATATACAACTATCACAAACATGATTGCTAACATATACAATCACTTAACACAATTTAACACCTACTAACACTATTTTAATTTCTCAATTTTCATGTTTTTCACATAAAACTCCAATTTTTGATATTCATCCCAAAAATCATCACTGTGAATTCATTATTTGGCCAAATCACTCCATTCCAATTACGTTATGCTCGTATTTCAACAAACTAGCATAAACAAAACTCAATTAACCTTTTAGCATCCAATTTGACCCTCAAAATTGGTACTTTTCACGAACATATGAAAAAATACATATAAACATACACTGTAAAAAATTTCTTCTACTGTAAACCGAAATTAACATGCAATTATCTTATTTGACATAAATTCTAGCATTATAAACATATATAATTGCAATTGCCAACTATATAAATCCACAATTCAACAATTTCTTATAACAGAACATGAGAAAATTCTTGCCGTGAAATACATATACACGTATATACACACATATATAATTCTAAGGTTGTGAACATACCTTCAATTAGCGTGTAATTCTTGCTAACCCACTGGAATTGCTTGAAAATCCTAAGCTTTCTCTCAATTTCTCTCAACTCTCAATTCTCTCTACTGCCTAGCACAACTAAAATGAAACTCTGATATCTAGTATTCGTAATATAAAAAAAACACAAACTGATATGGTCTTAATAGACATCATAAGTTATCACAATAACGTACACTTTATATTTATTATTTTATTTATTTATTTATTTTATTTTATTTTATTTAAATAAACTAGAAATCTCAAAAGCCATAAGGCTTGTTTGGCAAAACCCTTTAAATATTAAAGAATTAATATATTAAGCCTTGTTTGTTAAACCTAAATTAAACTACTTTAATTTATTTTAATAACTCCTTATAATATAGTTATTTGTCACACTATATTTAATCAAGCTTTCATATTTATTTTAATTAATGCAAATCACAATTAATTAAATAAATCTTTTAATCACATAACACAATACAAATAATTAATCATTTAAAATGAAATATCAATATAATAATTATTTCCTTAATTCATCAATTATTTATTTAATAAATAATTAACTAAACAAAAATAAATCAATTGAACAAATATTTATTCAATGATAATCACATCCATTAAATATTTATATAAATCAATAAATATTTAATATTACATTTAAAATTCTGGAATGTTACATCATTCCCTCCTTAAAAGGATTCTGTCCTCAGAATCACAATTCAAACAATCAAATCGTCACATTTTTCCCTACTTGCAAAGATTCTGTCCCAAAAATCGAAGACATAGATTAAACAAATAACTCAGGGTAACTTTTCATCATTTCAACTTCGAGTTCCCACGTTGCCTCTTCGACATTGTGGTTTCTCCATATCACCTTCACAAGAAGGTATCACTTTATTTCTGAGCACTTGTTCTTTGTTGTCGACTATCTGGATAATAACTTCTTCATAAGACAAATCTTTATCGAATTACACTGGTTCGTACTCGATCACGTGCTTGTAATCGGGTTTATACGGCTGTAACACCAAAATGTGAAAAACATTATGAATGTTTTCCAATTCTGGAGGTAGAGCTACCTCATAAGCCACTTCCCCCACTCTTCGTAGTATTTCAAACGGTCCAATAAATCTTGGGCTGAGCTTTCCTTTCTTGCCAAAATGAATTTTCCCCTTCCAAGGAGAAACTTTTAGGAAAACAAAATTTTCTACTTCAAATTCGCGATTCTGCCTATGTTGATCGGCATACTTTTTCTGTCTATCTTGGGCTGCTACCAATCTTGTCCTGATGAGTTTTACAACTTCAGCATTTTGTTGTACCAGTTCTGGTCCTAACAGTTGGCGTTCACCGACTTCATCCCAGCACAGTGGAGTTCTGCACATTTTGCAATGCCTCGTAAGGTGGCATGCCGATGATCGCGTGGTAACTGTTGTTGTAGGCAAATTCTACCAACGGTAAATGTTCATCCCAGCTTCCTTTGAAATCCATGATGCATGCTCTCAGCATATCTTCCAACGTTTGGATAGTTCGTTCGCTTTGCCCGTCGGTTTGCGGATGGTATGATGTACTCATTCGTAACTGTGTTCCTATACATTCTTGTAGTCTCTTCCAGAAGTTTGATGTGAACCTTGGATCTCTATCTGACACAATTGACATTGGAACTCCATGTCTTGACACGATCTCTTTAACGTACAATTTCGCTAGCTGATCAAGATTAAATCTAATCTTTATTGGAAAAAAGTGTGCAAATTTTGTTAGTCTGTCCACTATCACCCATATCGCATCGTATCCTTTCTGAGTCGTTGGAAGTCCTACCACAAAATCCATTGTGATATGCTCCCATTTCCATTCTGGTATTTCCAACGGTTGAAGTAACCCGCTTGGTCGTTGATGTTCAGCTTTCACCTTCTAACACGTCAAGCATTTTGCAACTCATTTTGCAACGTCTCTTTTCATATTTGGCCACCAAAAATGTCGCTGCAAATCTTGATACATCTTTGTACTTCCTGGATGAATCGAATATCTTGTATTGTGTGCTTCGGTCAAGATTTTGTCTTTAAGCTCTGGCACTTCTGGAACCCAAATTCTTTCCTCGAACCGTAGTAGTCCTTTGGTATCGATCTTGTATTTTACATCACTACCCTCAACCACTGTCTCTTTGATTGTTTCACATTCTTTATCTTGTAGTTGAGCATTCTTCACTTTGTCCACCAAAGTTGGACTGGCATCTATCTGAAATAATCGTTCATCATATTCTTTTGGAAATTTGATTTCCAACTCTAGCTTTGCCATTACTGAAATAAGTTCCTCCTGAGTGGTTATCAACATCAACTTCTCCCGACCTTTCCTGCTCAAAGCATCTGCAACCACATTCGCTTTGCCCGGATGATAAAAGATCTCACAATCGTAATCCTTTATCAATTCAATCCATCTCCTTTGACGCATATTCAGGCCATTCTGTGTGAAAATTTACTTTTATGGTCTGTGTAGATTTCACATTTCTCTCCATAGAGATAGTGTCTCCATATCTTGAGAGCAAATACTACTGCAGCTAATTCCAAATCATGAGTCGGATAACCTTTCTCATAATCCTTCAGTTGTCTTGATGCATGCAATTACTTTGTCGTTCTGCCTAAGAACACATCCCAACCCTTTATGTGAGGCATCACTATACACCACAAAATTTCCTGTGCTATCTGGTAATGACAACACACGCGCCATGCTTAATTTCTTCTTCAAGTCCTGGAAACTTTCTTCACATTTCTCCGTCCAAAAAAATTTCACAGTTTTCCTGATCAAATTTGTTAATGGAGTGGCTATCTTAGAAAAATCTTGAATAAATCATCTGTAATAACTGGCCAGTCCCAAGAAACTCCTCACTTTCGACGGTGTTCTTGGTTGTTCCCAATTGATTACAGCTTCGACTTTTGATGGATCCACGGAAATCCCATCTTTGTCAATCACGTGCCCAAGAAATCGCACACGTTCTAGCCAAAATTCGCACTTAGAGAATTTCGGGTATAATTTTTCCTTTCTTAGTGTTTCCAATGTCAAACGTAAGTGTTCCACGTGTTCTTCTTGAGTTTTGGAATACACCAAAATGTCATCGATGAATACAACTACAAACTTGTCTAAGAATGGTTTAAACACCCTATTCATCAAATCCATGAATGCAGCAGGTGCATTGGTTAAACCAAAAGACATCACCAAAAACTCGTAATGTCCATACCGAGTTCTGAATGACGTTTGTAGTATATCCTCCTTATTCACTTTCAACTGGTGATACCCACTTCTCAAATCTATTTTCGAGAAGTATTTAGCACCCTTCAATTGGTCAAACAAGTCATCTATTCTTGGTAATGGATATTTGTTTTTAATAGTTACCTTGTTTAATTCTCTATAATCAATGCAAAGATGCATTGACCCATCCTTCTTCTTTACGAATAACACTGGCACTCCTCACGGTGATACGCTTGGTTGAATTTACTTCTTGTCAACAATTCTTGCAACTGTACCATTAGTTCCTTCATTTCTACTTGAGCCATTCTGTACGGGGCCTTCGATATCGGTGTTGTCCCCGGCACTAAGTCGATCACGAACTCAATCTCTCTATCAGGCGGAAGTCCTGACAAATCCTCTGGAAACACACCCTCAAATTCCCTCACCACTGGTATCTCTTTCACTTTCACATTCTTTTTCTGAGTATCGACTATGTAAGCTAAATAGCCCACACAGCCTTGACTCAACAATTTCTTGGCCTGCATAATCGTCAGACGTTTCATTTATCTAGGCGACTTGCTACCAAAGAACACTACCTTTGACGGGGTCATAAGGTTTACACACTTCTTTTGGCAATCAATTACCTCTCCATATTTGAACAGCCAATCCATTCCCAAAATAACATCAAACTCTCCAAGTCTAATCGGAATCAAATCTACCATCAAGATATTTTCTTTAATGTTCACCCTACAGTTCTTGTGTACGAATCTAACAGGGATTATCTCTTTATTCATAATTTCTATGTTTAAAGGGAAATTCAGTTCTTCTCTAGGCAATTCTAACCTCTTAGCAAATTCATCAGAGATAAACGAGCAAGTAGCACCCGAATCAAATAATACATAAGCATCAATATCATTGATTGGGATAATACCTGACACCACATCTTTTGATTGCACATCATCTTGTACAGTCATGTTGAAGGTTCTAGTTGTGGGTTTGTTTGATGTTATACCTCCATTGTTAACTCCATTGCTTCTAGTTGTCACTCCATCCTTCTTCTTAGGGCATTCACGAGCAAAGTGATCCTTAGATTCGCACGTGAAACACACGTTCTTCTTAGGTTGAGTGCAATTAGGGGCGATGTGTCCCTCCTGACCACAACTAAAGCATACTCGTTTCCCCATCAAGCACGCACCCTTGTGAAACTTTTTGCATGTAGCACATGCTTCAAACTTTTTGTTTTGCTGGTTACACTACTGGTTTCCAGCACCCACATTTCCATTCCACTTCCTCTTCAAGTTGTTATTGTTATTGTTGTTGTTGTTTCCACCACTACCACCTCCATTCTTAATTTCCACCTCATTCTTCTTCTTCTTCTGTTCCTGATTGAACTTTGTCACTGCCTTGCCTCCACCTTCAGCGAGTATTGCTTTCTCCATCATTGCTACGAAAGTCTTCAATCGGAATAGAAACCTTCTCAGATAACAAGGGCTTCAAATCCTGTTCAAACCTCTTCGCCTTATTTCGTCTGCGTCTTGATTTGATAAGGTGCAAACCTCGCCAACTCGTTGAATTTAGCAAAGATACTCGGATACCGCCATCATCGCTTCTTGCTTCAGCCCAGTAAATCGCACTTCCAATCGACCCTTCAACTCTCGGGAAAATAGGTCTCGAAGAATATCTCCTTAAACCTATCCCAGGTCATCTTCCCTGGTCCTTCTCGAGTTTTATTGGCCTGCCACCAATAACTAGCCTCTACTTTCAACATGAATGTTGCGAAAGCAGTCTTCTGGTCATCTCTTACCCTAACAACATCGAACACCATTTCTATCTCCATAATCCAAATCTGTGCCTCGACTGGATTCACTGACCCACAAAATTCAGGTGGTCTAACCGCCTTGAACTCCTTAAACATTTTTCCTTGGTTTTGTGGTTGATTATGCAACGCTCCTGTGAGTAACATCACTAATTATTGAACTGGGTTAGCATCAACATTGTCGTTATTGTTGGTTCCTTCGTTGGTTCTCTGTCGTGGTGGTTGACATCTAGGAGGCATTTTCTGTTTAAAAATACACTCATTAGGTTATTATTCAACTCTTTTTAAGTAATTTCTACTTAACTTGCCTCCACAAAAGAAATAACCACATAATCACGTAACACTTTGAATAAAATAACAACTTTTATTTATTCATAACCTCTTTAAAAACATAAAACAATAGCATCACTGCTATTTACATTACTTTCCTGAACTACAAAAGTTTCAGGACAACATCATCGTCATATCCCATAGGTTACATAACACTTGGGATTTACAATTTATTTAACATTTATTAATCGCATAACAACTACGATGTTCTACTAAGATATTGCTTAGCCTTACTACGTTCTTCCTCTATAATCCGAAAAATTATTCTGCGATCTAATACGTACGATGGCAGTGTCTTGAACTGAATCGGATAACCCATGACCCGATGTTGAGCTCGATTAACCACGGTATTGAATACTCTATTCATCTCTTCCATCTTCATTCTCTTTGCCTGTGCATCTTTCACTGCTATCCCGGCTTGTTGAAACATCTCCTCATATGCATTCTCGGCTCGTGCCCTCTTCGTAACTTCTTCCCTCCCCGATCAGTTGTTCTTTCTCTCCTTCAGTCTGTTCTAGCTTCTCCTCGACATTAATCAGTCGTTCCTCACGATCCTGGATGTCATCATCTTTCTGTGTCATTGCAGTCTGTTGTTCAGCTACTATCTCTTGCAATTCATCGATCAGATCCTCAAGTTCCACGTTATGGTCGTAGACTTCATCGTATATTCGAAAGCAAATGCCTATCGAGGCTAGTGGAGTCTCCTCCTCCTCGTCCTCGTCATCCTCATCCTCCTGTGGCAACTCAACGAGATCCTCCTCATCCGTCTCCACATCATCATCCTCATCTTCAACCACTGTGACAAACGGGGCTGACTCCCGTGGCAGTAGTTGTTCCCAACTAACATGAATGTCGCGAGGCTCCTCCTCTATAGGCATATGAGGTCTATCCTCCCTAGCCTAACTAGATTCTCCGACATTAGTCATCCTGACAACAAAATTTTAAGTTTCAATTATTAATCATTACTACTCGACACTCACGAGCACATAAGTATAAACACATAATCATATAAGTGTTTTATTATTTCTTCCTTAAAACTCAATAAGAGTTAATCACCATTATCTTTTCAAAGGTTACTTCCTAAGGATTTTCCCCACCTAAGGTTCATAACCTAAAGCTTTGATACCAACTTGTGACACCCCTAAATCCCGGTACTTCATTTACCTCAAGATTTGGTGTTCACGTAATCAAAACATTCATAGCTAACTACCCAATCATAATAAATTGAATAATAAAAACTTGTCCATACAAAATTACTTTAATAAAAACATTATCAACTAGGTTCTCTAACCTTTAATACAATCATTCAAGTGCAGAAATAAAATTATTACATCACATCATTATTAAAAGTCTATCATCATAACGATTTAAGCAAAATTACAAGTCTTCAACACTTGTACATTTTTCCCTTTCATTTGCTAATTGTAGGTTTATCTACCTTCTAAACCATAGCTGCAATAAATGTATAAATATGCAAGAGTGAGCAAACAAAGCTCACTTGAAATAAGAAAAAATATCTTTACATCATTTGCCAAATAATAGGCTCAATAGAACTGAATGATATGTTCTAATATCATTTCAACATTTGCCAATTCATAGGCTCAATAGAACTGAATGATTTGTTCTATTAACATTCTTAAATATACTACTGAGGGTCAAATGACCATGAACCATGTCCACAGTTATAAGTAACTTTAGCAGTCATATGACTATAAGGACTCCACGTACTTAGGGGGATCAATCCTTCGTACAATGTATTGTGCACAACCATTTCAACGCTAAGCGTAAACCCCTAAACAAAGGGTTGTTCATCTCAGTATTTAGAGTACAAGTCCGCACCAAAGAAAGTTTGGTTTGGATAAGCTTTCAAGGGTAATTAAAGTTTAATGATCATCAACTAGGGAACTAGTTGAATCAATAATGCTTGATAATACAACAGTTATTTAATAACAACATAACTTAGAACATTTGAGAATCATAAATGAACTGATTCTACATATCTAACTCATGCTTGAAATAACTATAGAGCATAAGTATTAAATAGAATGAATAAAATGGTTAACCTTTGCTTGAACAGTAAAATAAGCTAAGGTTCAAGTCTTATAACATTAGAATGATATTCCTGAACGTACATTTAACTGATAGCAAGCTGGAAACTAAAAACTTGCCCAACAATGTATTATCTCATGCAAGGAATTAAAACAGTAATAATAGAGACGAGAGTTCAAAAACTACGCTCGTTATACAATAATAGAACTTAAGAAACTTGCTTAATTGTAAACAAGTTAGAATGAATCAATATAATAATAGAACTAACTCAACGAAAGTGTAGAGTTAGAAAACTTGCATAATGTAATAAATGAACTAGCTCAACGAAAGTGTAGAGTTAGAAAACTTGCCTCGAACGTAAGCTATAAAATTAAACTCACGATCACCTACACATAATTTTATAACCACAATACCTATTAGACATGCTAACAGATCATAACATGATCATTACCATCCACATTTCAGAAACTCTAAGTGTTTTACTTCGCAACCCTTGTCTAACGTTCATTATGTATACCAAATTATCACATAACGCATTCTCGATTTACTAATCACTTTTAACATTTTGAATTCATAATCCACGTAACACAACTCTGTATTAGCCTTGTTGTTACATGTTGGACACATTACCATAACCTTTAGCTAAGCCACAAAGAACGACCAAAGTCTGCAGAATAAACGGACTTCTCAAGAACTGAAATGACCACTCATGCATTGCGATGAAGTTTTATATGGGATGCCACTGCGACACAAATGCAATCCACGCCTTTAAGGGTTGTCATGCGCCACACTTGCGAACTCAAAGGTGTTTCAAAAATAGAGCTTCAACACATTTTATTAAGCCAACTAACACGAATTTAACCCATCAAACAGTGATAATAACACATAAAATAAATATACAACTATCACAAACAAGATTGCTAACATATACAATCACTTAACACAATTTAACACCTACTAACACTATTTTAATTTCTCAATTTTCATGTTTTTCACATAAAACTCCAATTTTTGATATTCATCCCAAAAATCATCACTGTGAATTCATTATTTGGCCAAATCACTCCATTCCAATTACGTTATGCTCGTATTTCAACAAACTAGCATAAACAAAACTCAATTAACATTTTAGCATGCAATTTGACCCTCAAAATTAGTACTTTTCATGAACATATGAAAAAATACATATAAACATACACTGTCAAAATTTTCTTCTACTCTGTAAACCGAAATTAGCATGCAATTATCTTATTTGACATAAATTCTAGCATTATAAACATATATAATTGCAATTGCCAACTATATAAATCCACAATTCAACAATTTCTTATAACAGAACATGAGAAAATTCTTGCCGTGAAATATATATACACATATATACACACATATATAATTCTAAGGTTGTGAACATACCTTCAATTAGCGTGTAATTCTTGCTAACCCACTGGAATTACTTGAAAATCCTAAGCTTTCTTTCAATTTCTCTCAATTCTCTCTACTGCCTAGCACAACTAGAATGAAACTCTGATAGCCAGTATGCGTAATATAAAAAAACACAAACTGATATGGCCTTAATAGCCATCATCAGTTATCACAATAACGTACACTTTATATTTATTATTTTATTTATTTATTTTATTTAATTTAATTTATTTAATTTATTTAATTTAAATAAACTAGAAATCTCAAAAGCCATAAGGCTTGTTTAAAGAATTAATATATTAAATATTAAATATTAATATTAAATATATTAATATTTAAATATATTAAGCCTTGTTTGTTAAAAATAAATTAAACTACTTTAATATATTAATTTATTAATATATTACCCTTTAAATATTAAAGAATTAATATATTAAGCCTTGTTTGTTAAAAAAATAAATTAAACTACTTTAATTTATTTTAATAACTCCTTATAATATAGTTATTTGTCACACTATATTTAATCAAGCTTTCATATTTATTTTAATTAATGTAAATCACAATTAATTAAATAAATCTTTTAATCACATAACACAATACAAATAATTAATAATTTAAATTGAAATATCAATATAATAATCATTTCCTTAATTCATCAATTATTTATTTAATAAACAATTAACTAAACAAAATTAAATCAATTGAACAAATATTTATTCAACGATAATCACATCCATTAAATATTTATATAAATCAATAAATATTTAATATTACATTTAAAATTCTGGAATGTTACAAAGGAAGATGGAGAATAGGATATTCCAAGTCATCTAGCTATGCTAGATTTCAAAATTTATTGAAATCGTGCTTATGTGTGCGCATTTTGAAAATGAAAGGATTGGTTCAACATTTGGAACCAATGGATTTTAAAAGAACTATTCTTGGTATGTCTATGCTAATTGTTTTTGCTAGACATAAATTGATTTGAAATATCAAAATGAACTTTATATCATCAGTGCATTTGACGCAAGGATCGTAAAAAGATGGAGTTATTAATGTAATTGAACCTAGTGTTGGATGTGATCTTAGGATCAACAACCCGCTATGGTATGATGTATAATTATGAAGTCATAAACAGACGAAGTCCTCAACGTACTGTGAAAAGTACGGTATCATGACATCATGAAACGTTTTGATGTATTGTAAAAGACTTTAAAAGAAGTAGTCGATGTCAATTGATTTGACTAGACGAATGTTTCAAGTTGATGTCTAATTTATTGGTATGGTCTAAGCTAATTGATTTGGCTAAGACAAATGGTATGCCATGTTATAAGAAAATCGAGCTTTCTTTGAAGAGTTGTGCCGAGCCAAATTGTTTTGATGCGGAATCTAATGATTAAGTCTGAGGTGAACATACCTCGAAATGGGGTTGTACGATGGGTTGATCACCTACGTATGAAGAGGTAGTTACTTTCTTTGTGATTGTAAACTGACCATGAGAGAAGGGTTTATGGTGAAATGTTGTTAAACCAAGTAAGAGTTCATGGTCGATTTGACCCCTCAGCAAAAGTATGATTTTAAAGGAATCTTTATATTCCTATTTTATTCCTTCTACTTCATGATTCTTCATAAGTTATGAAGGTTAGGGAATGATTGACTGATAAGAACTTCTTTGAAGAGAATTTGAAAAGTGTAAGCTAAAATTTCGAGGACGAAATTCTGTGAAGAAGGGGTGAATGTGATGACCCGGGAATGGGTGTGGTTTTAGAAATTCCGAGGACGGAATTTTTATAAGGAGGGAAGAATGTGACAACGCGGAAAATCGGATTGTCCAAAAATTAAGTTTAAAGAATTAGTTATTAATAAAATAAATTTTTATAAATACTATTATGTGTTACGTGTTTATTAATCGTTCTAGAACCTAGGATGATTTTAAGTCGAGAGGATTCTGGCTACGAGCTAGACTAAATGAGTAAGAATTTTCAAGACGAAAATAAAATTTTTCCGGGAAAAAAATATTTTTGGGGAAAAAGACGAAATAGGCACTATTCACCTGACGAAACCCTAAAGGTTAGGGTTTGAATAACCTAACTCTTTTCGAGAGTTTGGTATGTCAAAATTACATTCCGTCGAAAGATTTGTCGATAATATATCATGAAAAATAAAGTAAGTCGATAAAAGTTTTTCTCGAAAAATGTGTAGAAATCGGACGAAATAAAAATGACGAAAAGTATTGTTATGTACTTTTCACTCGTTTAGCTACGTTAGGGGAAAACGTGAAGGAAAACGCTTAACGCTAAAAAGTGTTTTTCAATTTTTCGGAAATCCGAAGAATACGTAAAAGTTAATCGGTAAAGGAAAGACAAAATATACAAAAATATTTGGATTCCGAGAACCGCAGTTTTTCAAACTGTCGGACGAATTCCGCAAGACGGAAGCATGAAGCTTCCAAGGGAAGCTTCATGAATAGTAAGGAGGTGGAGTAAGGAGGTGTGAATAATAAGGAGGTTTGGGGCGAAATGACAAATGCTCCTGACCTTGGTTTTCTATAAATAGGAAGCTTAATTTCATTTGTTTAGGATTTTGAAAATCCTACAACACTTGAGAGAGAGAGAGAGAGAGAGAGAGAGAGAGAGATGAAAAGGAGAAGGAGGAGGAAAAGCTTGCTCGTGTGCAAACTTTGTCCGATGAAAGGAGATTAAAGGAGAAAGGTAATCCAAAACCTTTTTTTTATATAAATTTTCTTTAAGTTTTCTATGTTAAAAGCATAAATTAATGAGAATAAGACGTAAAAGATGTTAGGAATGATTTCATACGGTTGAAATCATTGAAAAAAGAAGAAATAAAAATTAGAAGTTTATTTTATAAATTTCTTAAAGAAGTGTAAGATTTGTAATGAATTAGAACGATCCGAGTGGATCATATGAATGATTAGGTGAAATAAGTAAGGAATGGTGTTCTATAACATCAAATTCCAAGAAAAAGTAAAATCGTAATCAAAATATCGATTAAAAATGAAGAACGCGAAGAACACACGAAGAACACGAAGAACGTTGTTGATGGACAAATTTAAAACCATTGTAGGATAATTGTTGTTAATGGACAAGTTTAAAACCATCGCATATAAGTTAATTACTTATTGCTTGGTTAGGAATGGTAGAAATGTTCATGAAGAACGGATTAAACTTAGCTATAACGAAGTTATGGCGAAATTTTTGTAAAAGACGAACGAGAAATAGAAAGTATGTAGATGAACCCGAATGAGTAGGGTTTTATAAGAATGTAAGAGAGTGTAGAAAATGTGAGTCGTGGACTCAAGAACCATCGAGTTCCGATTTCAGATGACAGAATTACGAACGAACGAACGAATGGCTTTAATAGCGTAAAACGAACGAATGGTAGAATTTAAGCCAATCGAATGGTATATTAACGGATTCAGAATAAATTTATGTCTAGGGGAAGTTGAAGTACGTAAGATAAGGAAGAGAATGACTTTGGAATGACCTCATTCTGAGTTATAACAAAGAAGTTATGCGATCATGAAGTAAGCGTCTCAAAATGAAGTTAACACTTTGAATTTTTTTCAAAGATTAGGGTTTCATGCGCCGCCAATACCAGCCATGCTTTGTAAGGTTGCGCCAAGATGCTGCTAACTGAGAGCCGCCATCGGAGACTACATTTGGCGTGAGAGATAGTAAGGAGAGTGGCGCCGTAGCGCCGGTGAAGGGTAAGACCCAGTGATGAGCTTTTAAGTGCTCAATTACTGGGGGGATGTGCAAGAAAGAAATATGAACATGTAGTTCACCTAAAATAACACTTAAACGAGTGATTTAAACCTTTAGTAAAGGTTGAACGTAAAGATTTAACGGGATTAAAAGACGAAGAAAGTAAATGCTAGATTACGTAACCGATATTCGGGGACCGAAGTCGTGATAAAGCAAACGTGGGGGATTGCTATGATTGTGATTCCTTAGACTTTGAGTGACGAGGATGATGTATAACATTTCGATGTTATGATGAGAGTTCTGTGTAAATCGTATAGATGCTGTGAACGCAACACAGTTACGATGAACGATCGGTCTTAGCATACAACGAACCGTATGGCTTCGACATTAAGAAAGAATAATGAACATGGGGATCATGTGATGGATAACGATTGAAAGCGATTAAAACCTTGAGAAAAAGTTGAATGAGAGATTAAGAGACGAGCAACGTGAACGTTGAATACGTAAACAATTCTCGTGAATCGTATTCGCGTTGGACGAACGTTCTAAGTGTACAATGGTTGTATGACTTAGACGCTGATGAAAGTAGTAAGTAAGATATGAATTATCAAGAAAGCCATAGCGAACGGTAATAAGATTAATGGAACCCGATCGTGATTTGGATAGGAAATGATAGAATGAAATGTAAGCGTTGAATACTACCGAAATGAAGGTTGAGTGTACGCAAATACTAAATGGATAGAACCTACACCCCGTGTATGGTTTGACCGTAAGATAATGAAGATCAATAATTAAACCATTAATGGTAAAGAACTGAATTAAAGACAATGATGTTAACGTAACGAAACCGAGTTAATGATTAACTTGAATGATCACTCTGAGTATACAAAAGACTGTATGACTTAGACGATAAAGAATGAATCCTGAGGTATGGGAATTCTTTCCAGAAAGCCACAAGGAATAAGAATTTGACTTAACGTACATTATAGTTTAATGGTTCGGATAGGTTAAGATAAAGTTAGGTTGTAGTACAATCGTAGCCTTTGATGGTTGCCATATGGGAGCTGGGCTAAACAATTTCTTCAGAGAGCAGAGGTATATACAAAACTGGCTACCAATCTAACTCACTATGAAGGACAGTGTAGACGAGACGGGAACTTGTTTGTTGGTTGTTCGTGGGAAACCACTCAGAGTACCATATGGACTATTAGCAGAGACGCGATGTGTACTTGATAAGTAGATTTTATACCTACTTATTTGATATCAATTCACGAGAACTATGCTCATCTCAAGTACATTTTAGTATGTTTTTAGTAACATTTTGTTTTATTTTTCATTACTTGTAATTATAACTCATCTGGTGTGAAAATGCAAGAAATGGCATAGCTTAGCAGTGGCATGTGTGATGATAATAGCGAAGGCATGGCACGTGAGACGAATAGAGATAAGGAATTGAACAGTGATGAAGGAACAAGCGGTGGAGCATCAGGAAACAGCAGCAGAAAACAAGAATGTAGAATACGAAGGTTGCCATGCCACAAGCCAAAATTTAACAAGTTGAATTACACGCGTGCCCGCCATCATCCTGCGATAGCTAGAAAGCGTTAAACGCATAAACGCTTTTGCTTTTGTATA
Source organism: Panax quinquefolius (assembly GCA_020205615.1). Taxonomy (NCBI): domain Eukaryota; kingdom Viridiplantae; phylum Streptophyta; class Magnoliopsida; order Apiales; family Araliaceae; genus Panax; species Panax quinquefolius. The sequence continues at coordinate 82,472,356 of CM035166.1, forward strand.
GGAACCTTACTTGTGAAGGCCATCGTCATTATTATATTAATTGACTTTATTTTAAATTGGAAATTGGAAGCGTAACTGAGTGGGAGGGTTCAACTAGGGCTTATATATTAGACTTATATCAGTATAAAATTCATATTCCACCCCTGGGGAGTCAATAAGCTATCATTTTTTGCTTTCTTCTCTCTAATTTCGATATTAGATTAGAGTAGATTATAGTAGTGATTTCTAGAGTTGATGAGATTGAAGACTTGAAGCAATTGGGAAGCATCAGAGATTCCATCTTGGAGTAGGAGAACAGATTTGCACTTCAATTCTCTACTTTTATCCTCTCTTTGATTCTTATTTGTAATCTTATGATGTTTATTAAATATGTAGATGATAGATTTGATTCAACTATGATTTAAACTCTATTCTGAGATTGCAATGGATTCTATGGATTAGTTTATTATGATATATTTCATTGTTAACCTTATTGATTGCTATAGGATTGTCTATTTAGATTCATGTTATTTGTTTAGTTGATTGGCTATCAATTACTGTGATAATCCATATGGACTCGAGAGACGATGTATGGGTTTGGATCTGTTGATCTTAATAGTTTGTGATGATACATTCTATATTTTGATGGGATGTATGATTTGTGCTTAGGATAGACATATACCGAAGCACCATTCATAGTCAATTGAGAACTTGGGCTTAAACCCTAATTATTTGTAAATCACATAGACATATAGTGGTTTAGGTAATGTGGGTGTTCATGTGTATTCTATTAATCGTGGATTATATGTGATATGTGTATGGTACATTGAGAGATAACTATACTTTACTTTCGTGTTCTTGACTAACAATTCGGTACAATTAGTTTGGCTTAACATGAAATGTGTGGATTTGAATGAGTCAATAGATTAAATTATGATGTCAGGTCTTCATTATCTAGTCTCACTCTAGGAATAGTTAGGTTTATTTAATTTCATAGTTTAAATATAAAAATCAAATCATTCGTTTAAATAAGACTAAAATGGTTATGGGCTAGTGCTTGGTGAACTTTATTAGTTAATTCTCCGTGAGAACGATACTTTACTTACTCTTTATTACTTGTTAACCATGTATACTTGCACACATATATTGATCATCAATTATCTTAATAAATTTTTGCTACCATTAATTTCAATCAAATTAGTCTTAATTTAAACATTTTTTTGTTTTACTTATCTTCATATATTTTTCTCTTTTCAGGTACCATGGATGACTTTGCTTATCAATGGCCTTATGCAAATATGACTCAACCAAGGAATACAAGAACTGAAGGACTCAATGTATTTTCTACATTGTTAGCACAAATTGCAACACTTTCGAAGAGGTTGGATGTTCTTGCAGCCCAACATACTCGAGAGATAGCAGTTATATGTGAATATTGTGCTAGCGAGCATCTGAAAGTTATCGCGAAAAACATCTAAGTTGAGACAAGATACAGTTTAGGGGTGATTACTCCAACAACCATGCTAATCCCAATTATCATCAAGGTTTGGGGTATCACCCAGATTCTGAATGGAGTTATAACTATCAAGAATAATATTGTGTCCCAAGTCCAACACATCCATCAGATTTCTCATATCCACCACTATTACGACAAGAAGAAAATTCAGAGTTAAAGGAATTCATGTCTAAGAGCATAGCAGACCAGGAAGAGATGATAATGAGTCAGGAGTTATCAACCCAGAATCTTAATCGACAGATGGAACAACTCATTAACTCTTCAATGAATGGCCCTCAATACAAGAATTTCGAAACTGAACAGGATAATTCAAGACTGGAGGATTTGTGGTTCAAGTTTTAAGCATCAACTAAGGAGAAGATGATTGAGCAAGAGAGGTCAATTCGAAATCTTCAGAATCAGATGGATCAAATGTTCGAAGCCTTGAACAATTGCCCTCCAAACAATTGGTGTTATGACATAGACGATGAAACTGATGGAGAGATAAAAGTGTACATGCCACTGAATGAACTGAAAGGAGTGGATATTGAGGAGACAACTGGGGGTACGGAAAATGAAGAACATGAGCTGACTTGTATAATACCCCAAGTGCCTTCTCAGTTAGAGTTAAAAAATTCAGTGAACTTTGCACACCCATGTCCCCTTGGTAGTCACATGCAAAGCAAGAATTTCTGCGATTATGAGGCCTCTTACAAACCATGGTGGGCTGAGGAAGAGATAATAGAAGAAGAAAATACCGTTGTATCTTTCATGCCTCAATGCAAAAATCTATTCACAGATACAATGGGAGAATCACCTGGCGATGCAATGGAACTGGGGACATCATGTACAGGAAATATGCTAGGTGGCTTCAATCCGAAGAATCTCATGATGGGGAACCTACCAAAGCACATAGCAGTTCTAATGGATGGAGGGTTCTTAGCTTATCGTAGAGGAATTGGATAGCGATGTCATGAAAAGAGTCTAGCTAACGGACTATAAACCGAGCGCTAGATGGGAGGCACCCCATCCAATCTTTCTCCCTCCTTGTTTAATTCTTATATACATTTCCATATTTAGTAGATGTTAGATAGTGGTAAGTATTAATAATAGTTTTATTGTTTCTCCTCTCAGGTTCAATCCAATTGCTATAAGCATTCAGGATCAAACAGAAGTTAAACAAAACTGAAGCTGCCAGAGTACAAAAGACAAACCATAGCGCCAACTACAAGCCAAACACAACATAGCCCCTGCCATAGCTTCGATCACAAAAAAAAATTGCTAAATTTTTAGAATTTCTGACTCAAACATTCGGACAGTTAGAAGCCCACACTCAGTTTCCAACTATAGAATATCTCAAACTTAGCCATCCCCTGATATACCATTGGATCATGAGGAGGTGAACGAAGATGACATTTCCACTTAGGGGAGTATTCTTTCACTTTTAATTACAATGATGGCATTGTTTATTTTAAGTTTGGGGGTATTGGGTTGTAGTGAGTAGTTGTTGCATATAATTAGTTTCATATAGTTTGATTGCATGTTTAAGTTGCATAGTAGGGGTATTTTAGTATCTTTGTAGTTAAATTTTAAATGATTTTTTTTGTTTTTAGTTTTCTTTTGTCTTGTTTACTTAATATGTGTTTAGTTGCATAACATTGCATAATCCTAGGCTTTTAGTTAGTTGAATTCTAATTTGGCCAATGATGAAATAGAAATGTGATAGATTTTTGAACTCTGTTGATAACTTAAACTTAGTTATAATTTCATACATGATGTAATCTATGCATGTTGTTTAGATGTTACCGGGTAGCACGACAATGTTTCTATTTGCTTGTTGATTAAGATTAGCATGCTTGTCTGCTGAGAGGAAAATGTTGTTTTTAATGATAAAATTGTGTAGGAAGTTAGTAATGACTATGAAGACATTGAAACTCAAGTTTTGGGAACACATGGGTATGCTTGCTTTGTAAAAAAAAAGAAAAAAAAGGAATAATTACAGTGGCTAGTCTTGTTTTGGGGCCTTCGTTACTTAAGTAAGTACGCCCGAGGGGATTGTCTCTACACCTAGCGCCCTAAGGTCTTAATGGTCTGGGAGTCGTTGGTTGAAAGCTCGCTCAAGGGTAGCACTGTTAGCCTAATGGAATGAGACATTGCACAGTCATGAGAATATATATATATATATATATATATATATATATATATAAATTCAATAAACACCGCGGGAAAGTACGAAAATCTCCCTCGTGAGTAAAAATAAAGCAGAATAAACTCATTGTTGAGCCTTAATTTGTATTGATGTGTTGGAGTAGTTGATGTCTCATTAGTATATGCAGTTCTTGATTTAAACTTTAATTTTCTATCTTAAGCAATTTAGCATGTGGTATCTTCATCTTTGTCAAGCTTATCTATGAACACAACACACACACACACAACATCTCTATAGCAGGTTAAGATTGTCTGATTGTATGTCATTATGCCTTTAGCTTAGATTAATGCTTTGTTCTTGGATCTTGATATTTCTCTGAGACATATCTTATTAGAATTCTTAACATGGCTTGAAATCTGGGGATTCATTTGCATAGTAGCGTAGCTTGCATAACATGTAGATTGCATTATGTTGTGTTGCTTATACTCATTTTTGTTTTCATTTGCATTGCTTGAGGGCAAGAAATAGTTCATGTTTGGGGGTATTTGATAAGTAGATTTTATACCTACTTATTGGATATCAATTCACGAGAACTATGCTCATCTCAAGTACATTTTAGTATGTTTTTAGTTGCATTACTTGTAATTAGAACTCCTCTGGTGTGAAAATGCAAGAAATGGCATAGCTTAGCAGTGGCATGTGTGATGATAATAGCGAAGGCTTGGCACGTGAGACGAATGGAGATAAGGAATTGAACAGTGATGAAGGAACAAGCAACAAACAGTGGAGCATCGAGAAAAGAAAGAGAAAACAAGAATGCGAGAACACGTAAGTCAGCGGTGAACAAACTCAATTACGCTACCGCGCATCCATCCTCCTCGAGAGCTAGAACGCCTGAAAAACGCGCCGCTACTGTTTTTAGATAGAACCTCACATGTGATCGCAAGGCCATCGATTATTGTTGTTGTTTGACTTTATTTTAAATTGGAAATTGGAAGCGGAACTGAGTGGGAGGGTTCAACCAGGGCTCATATATTAGACTTATATCAGTATGAAATTCGTATTCCACCCTTGGGGGATCAATAAGCTATCATTTTTTGCTTTCTTCTCTTTAATTTCGATATTAGATTAGAGTTGTGATTTCTAGAGTTGATGAGATTGAAGACTTGAAGCAATATGGAAGCATAAGAGATTCCATCTTGGAGCAAGAGAACAAATTTGCACTTCAATTCTCTACTTTTATCCACTCTTTGATTCTTATTTGTAATCTTATGATGTTTATCCAATATGTGGATGATAGATTTGAGTCAACTATGATTTAAACTCTATTCTGAGATTACAATGGATTCTATGGATTAGTTTATTCTGATATATTTAATTTGTTGTTAACCTTATTGATTGTTATAGGATTGTCTATTTAGATTCATGTTATTTGCTTAGTTGATTGGCCATCAATTACTTTGATAATCCATATGGAATTGAGAGACGATGTATGGGTTTGGATCTGATGATCTTAATAGTTTGTGATGATATATTCTATATTGTGATGGGATGTATGGTTTGTGCTTAGGATAGACATATACCGAAGCACCATTCATAGTCAATTGAGAACTTGAGCTTAAACCCTAATTATTTGTAAATCACATAGACATATAGTGGTTTAGGTAATGTGGGTGTTCATGTGTATTCTATCAACCGTGGATTAAATGTGATATGTGTATGGTACATTGAGAGATAGCTATACTTTACTTTCGTGTTCTTGACTAACAATTCGTTACAATTAGTTTGGCTTTACATGAAATGTGTGGATTTGAATGAGTCAATAGATGAAATTGTGATCTTAGGTCTTCATTATCTAGTCTCTTTCTAGGAATAGTTAGGTTTATTTAATTTCATAGTTTAAATATAAAAATCAAATCATTCGTTTAAATAAGACTGAAATGGTTATGGGCTAGTGCTTGGTGAACTTTATTAGTTAATTCTTCGTGGGAACGATACTTTACTTACTCTTTATTACTTGTTGACCGTGTATACTTGCACGAATATATTCGGTAAAACGACCAATAGTACTGAGTCCTAGAAAGGTTATAAGAAGAAGATAAGAATGTAAATCATTAAAGATGATGAATGTATGAATAAGATATCTCTGTATGTCATGAAGCCGTAAACCGATAATGAAAGTTGTGACACCCCCAAATCCCGGTACTTCATTACTTCAAGATTCGGTGTTCACTTAATCAAAATATTCATATCTAACTACCCAATCATAATAAAATTGAATAATAAACCTGCCCATACAAGATTACATTAATAAAAGTCTCTCATGTTATCTAACCTTTACATACTATCATTCAAATGTGGAAAATAAATAAACTTCATTACAATTCATTCAAACTAAAGTCTGATACTAAAATATCAAATGATTACAAGTCTTCAGTACTTGCTCATCTTTCCCTTTCCCTTACTGGTGCTAGGTACATCGACCATCTCATCCTTAGTTGTAATAGTTATATAAGCAAGAGTGTGAGCAAACAAAGCTCACTTAATAATAGGGTTGTTCATCTCAGTATTTAGAGTAAAAGTTCGCACCAACGTAAGATTGGTTTGGATACGTTTCAAGGGAAATTTAAAATTCAACAGTCATCAACTAAGGATTAGTTGAATAAAAATGTAATAACTCTATGTTACGGAATAAACCATAATTGAATCAACATTGTATACTAAGTTCATGCTTTAGGAATAATCTAAATAGCATAAAGATTGAATAATATATCTTACCTTGATTTGAACAACATTAAGCTAAGGTTAAATCTTAGACTTGAATATTAAGAATGGATGATAAATAATAACTTGAACGCTAAACTTCTTCATCAGAATAAAGATACTTGCATGCTAAAATAACAAGTTTAGGTTTAGAAAAACATGCATAACATAATAATAGAACTAGCTCAACGAAAGTGTTGAGTTAGGAAAACTTGCATAATTATAATCGAACTAGAAATAATAACTTGTTCAACAAAACAAGTTAACAACAAGAATAATTTGAACAATATAATCAAAATAATGTAAGTAAACTTGCACAACGAAGGTTTAGGCTTAGACGACTTGCAAAATTGTAAATATACTAGCTCAACGAAAGTGTGGAGATAGAAAACTTGCTCAATAAAAGTAATTTTGTGACGCCCCCAAAATAGGTCCATTCCATCCAACCCATTCTGAGTCGCCAAATACATGGTACAGAAATAACTACAACTTTATTAATACATTTGTCGCATGCGAGAATCGACAACATATATACTGTGAGTTTAAATACAATTATTGTCTTCTAGATAATATACATACCCAAATAAATCCTCATCACAATTATTTATACATTATTTTACAAAAATGGTGAGGACTACTAAACAACTCTCTCTATAACCATCATTCCATACCCCGACTCGTACTCGCTACATTCTCGCCTCCTGAGAAGAAAAATGGAACAAAAATGAAAAGGGCGAGCTCAACTAGCCCAGTAAAGAATATTATGACTAAGATAATATACAACAAATTATCGTTAGTCTTCAACAGGGAAAAATCTAATAGAATACAATAGACAACCAGTTTTAAATCAATCTTCGCAGCGGAAATAATAATTCATTAGAAGAGTTAAGTAGAGAATGCAAACTACTATCTTCTATATATGAATTTAAAAGTTCATCGTCGATATTTTATCCCTGTAACATCAATCAATATATATCTGAAATCAAATATTCATCTTTGCACTACAGGCCAAAGATATTCATCAGTTGGTCATGTTCATCTAAACACCTGTTCATCTTTGCACTACGGGCCAAAGATATTAATCAGTTGGTCATGTTCATCTCAACACCTGTTCATCTTTGCACTACGGGCCAAAGATATTCATCAAGAAATCATTCATCTTTGCACTGAAGCCAAAGATATTCAAGAATATCATCATTTAGGACCGAGGATGATGAAAAATATTTTAAAGGAAACGAATCCAAAGGAAACAAAAGAACAAATATTAAGGATTCGTATTTTAAACAATCCAAGTTCAAAAATACTTCATAAGTAATCAGAGTGGAGTAAAATTCAAGAATGATCAAAATATGGATACAATCAAAGCTAGTATCCATAATAGATATTTTGGACAAAAAAGAAGAAATTTCATTTTTCTATGAATAATAGTGTCGTGATTCGTGAATAGTTAGATATCGTGAATAGTACGTGAATAGTAACTCAGACACCAAAAGATAGAAATTTCACAAAAAATATCTTCACGCTTAAGTGAATAGTACTTCGTGAATAAGTAACTCAGAATAATAGTAACTCGTGATATTAACTCGTGAATAGTAACTCATGAATAGTAACTCGTGAATAGTAACCCCGACATGAAAAAGTTCCAAATTTGATAAAATTTCCAACCAATATTTCTAAGATAATGATATTGAAGAAATAATATCATTTTTTAAAAAAAATAACATCCCTTACCTCGAAAGACAATGTATTTCTAGTTGAAACACCCTGATATAGGCTTTGACTTGAACTTGCAATCGTATAGCAATACTCAAAATACTCACAAGAATACGCTCGATAATATAGAGAGAAAACTTGATTTACGGTGTGATTTTCAATTCTAACCTAAGCACCCTATTTATAGGAAAATGCTTAGAACACCAAAGCGAAAATTTAATATAATAATATATTTATAAAAATTTGTCTACGCCAACCTTTGAGAATCTGAAATCAGCAATCTAACACATGTAAAATGAGGCTCACACATCTAAAAAACGTTTTTCTTTTATAAAATAATTAAAACTTCCAAAAATCAATCATTTCGGAGCTTCGGAACTTCAATAATTCATAATAAAATGCCCTTTTATCAGAAAATTCAAATCTCGCAAATTTTTATAGGAAATTCAATTCTCTACAACTTTGCAGAAGAAAGTTTTTCCAAATTCCAAATGAAATTGACCAAAAATCCATAAGCAGGCGATTTTATAAAGCTATAATCAAATTTCTACAATAATTGTGTCCACCAACACACAAAATATGTGTTAAACATTTATTGCCACAACAATACTCTTCCTCCTCATATACTCATATATCCCACATTCATTATAAAAATATCACCGTTAATATATTATTAAAATAATATATTTAAATGAATTATTTTATCGAAAAAGATAAAATATTAATTTTCAACAATTGTCATTTTAAAATTTTCTCCATCTATATCCACATAAAATCAATATTTTCCTCATCATATAAATCAATAATTAATTATTCACAAATATATTACAGAATCACAAGACAGAAACCAAAGCCGCTCCCGTGAAAGAGGGGCTTTCCAATAAGGATCTCTCTTCTCGGGCCGCAATTAGGTGACCAAACCTCTCCTTAGATGTAACTTTCTAGACATTGCCAATAATGTTTTCTAATAATATTATTCAGATAATATGAATTATTGCTTCGATAATGGAAAATACTATGTAATGACAATTTATTGAAACAACAAGATAATATAAAATATCAATGCAAAGAATTATTGAATCAATAAAATAAAATATCGAATAGTAATTCATCGTAATAATTATTGAGTAGTGCCTTCTTACGTAAGAATCAATAATTGGTACAATACCGCAAATGCTTCTTTGCTCAATCATCGTATTAGTGTGTTTTAACAACCGGGTATTCCAACAAGATAATTGAGAATAACTACGCCTGTTATTTATAAATAACTTATATTTGTCGTTTTCTTCATCCAATCGCTTTTTCGTTATGGGGCCCACAAAAGATCGCTACTATAATTTAATATTCCCCGACGCATTTAATATTCCACGACCAAACGAATATTCCTTGACAATAATGAATATTTTATAACCACTTGCTTATTCGAAATATTTGCGTATTTTACCCATAACTATCCACATTAATCAAATCAACCCTTTCTATTTCAAAATAATAAATAGAGGAAAATAAATTTCATTTATTAATAATTTGGGGTCTTACAAATTTACTCAACAAAAGTGTAGAGTTAGGAAACTTGCCTTGCTTGTAGGCTAAACCGAATTAATCTGAATCATAATTATCCTATATACATATGTTATCATGACATCATCAGTCACTTCCCACATTCTACATATTCACATCACGTATGGTTTGATTTATAAATAACTTAACGAAATTATATCAATTAGAATAATAACAACACTTGTTAATTGCTAATTCTATGCTCATTCCTAGCATTATAATACCATAATAATAATATTACATGTTTAACAATCATCATATTGCATTACATAAAAATACAGACTTTTGTGCAAGACAAAAGTCTTTTCTAAACTTTTTTGCTAAGTGGTAGCCATACACGCTATTGAATTGATCTGGCTGCTACAGCAGCGATTAATCGATAGGCGCTTGGTATGAGAACTATTCTAGGCGTGGCGTTGCGGTCAGAAGTGTATGGTATATATTGGCGACTTCGATGTTATGCACGCGGTCATTGGTTCTTGGCTTCGACTTTGGCGCTAAAGGCGTACAAAACTCACAGAACTGAGCACGAAGACCAATTTCGGTCTATTTAACAGATTCTAACAACTAATTTACCACAGATAATTCAGGTAATTTACACATATACATTATCAATCATACATATACCAATTAACAACAACTAAACAACTATTTTTGAAAATTTAAATCTTTGAAAACACTATTTTAAAACCAACACTCCATTTTTATATCTTTTAACACAGTGAACTGAAATTCCACGGTTATAAACAAAATTAATTCCTTTAAACTATGTTCTCTTTAATTCGTACTCAATGAACAAATAAAATGTTCAATTTCACCATTAGTTCAAAATAAAATACCACTTATGGTACTCCTACAAGTCACTACATACATAAGTTTACTATAAAAACTAATTTCTCTTTCTCTTTGCACATAATTTACCATACACCACATATATACATATATACATGCTAGTTATAATAATTACAATTATAATTACACATGATTTCATAATCAATCATAGAAACATGGTTTATTGAGAATTTTATAAAAACCTTATATAAACTGAAATTCAATGAACACAGAGATATAAATTATAACGTAAAACATATATGTTAGGGTTTTAAACATACATGTTGTTGCTTTAGAAACTACTTGCTAACCACTGAGAATCGTTTGGAAAACTTGCTTTTGAAATCCCAGCTCTTTCTCTCTCAAACTCTCACTAAAACTTTTCTTTGTTTTCTTTTCTCTGAACTACTTCTCTTTTCTTACTTAGGCTTTAGCCAAATAGATTATATGTAACATAACATAAACTAACGCACGATATTTTTCAAAACATTTAAAAAAACCGACGTTATAATAATTGCCCTTATTCAATTATCAGTTATCAAAATTATTATATATTATTTATATTTTGTTTATTTATTTTATTATAATTCAAAATTCAAAAGAAATCCAAAAGCCATAAGGCTCCGTTTGGCAAAGCTTATTAAAATTAAAGAATTAATATCCTTAAGCCTTTTTTGGCAAAAACTAAATTAAACTACTTTAATTTATTTTAATAACTCCTTATAATATAGTTATTTGTCACACTTTATTTAATTAAGTTTTCATACTTAATTTAATTACTTCTAATAACAATTTATTGCATAAATCATTATTAACTCTCTAACTTAATTATTAATTTAAATTATAATATTATCTCATAATATTTAATTTCCTTAACACATTAATTATTTATTTAACAAATAATTAACCAAATCAAATCCAATCAATTAAACAAATATTTATTCAACGATAAACACATTCATTAAATATTTATATAATTTAATAAATATTTAATATTACAATTTAAAATTCTGGAATGTTACAAAAGTTGGTCGCATAAACTTAAATTACAAGAACACAAACCTTAAGAAGTAAAGTTAAGTAAACCAATACGTAAGTCAAGTATATGACTAATTGGTGTATGTGCTATTTTCCTTATATAATATATAAGGATTTGAATGAGCTCGATTCGTGGCTTAGTATGCAGTAGTGCAAGTTTCCTAACTTCATTCATTTTATATAAATGCTAGTTTCTTAAATTTCTCAGACGTTGAACTTAAGAAGTCTTGTCTATGTGCATATGTGCGATGTATGTACAAGGTGTTAGTATGTATGAGGCCTTGTGCCACAATTTTAACACTTCGGTGTTTCTATGAGATGAACTCTTCTATGATTGAACTATTCAATATGAATATGTTCTGTTTATATATGAACCGTTATTGTTAAGTTTGTGCTAATGATTCTAGCTAGACGGGATATGTATGGAAAAAGGTAGAAGAATGAAAGTAGTGTAAAGAGTATGTGACGAATGTTTTAAAATGATAGGAATCAGGGTTATTCCTATTGTTCAAGCTGCTTCATAACCTTTGTTAGGTTATTGAAGTCTTAAAAGAATGTTTAAATTCTTGAAGTTATTTGTTCAACTGCTATGACTTGCTAGGCAATCGAATGCTCACACTTGCTTTAAATAAAAATATTTTCAGCGAACAATGTTAGAAAGAACTTAAGAATCTTGTAAAGATCAAGCTAAACGGAATCCAGATGAAGTGTCATTCAGTATATGAATGTTCGTGAAGATCAAGCCAAACTTGCAATGTAGAATAGTTTAATTGAACTATAGATTAGTTTAATGAACTATTATGTATCCTTGGTGACGGATAAAAGTCACTCTTGTACGATATAAAGAATAATGTAATTATCATTATTTGTAATGAACGAGGTTACAATGTAATAGAACCTGGGATTTGAGAATATATGTTGTTATATTTAACTATATAATGATGTATGTTTCAGAGAACAAGAGATGGGGTAGTCTCTCTCTCTAGAGTTTGCTCTCCCTTCTCTCTAGGATTTTAGTCCGGCTTTCTTCCCCCCCGTTCCTTTCCGTTTTCTTTCTTTCCTTTTTTAGTCTCCCGCCCATCCTCACCTACCTTCTCCATCCTTACCAAACTTTTCAGTTTACCAATTCCGGCTTCTAGGTTCTTTCTTCTCCTTTCTCAACTTCCCTTTCCCTCCCTTCCGGCCTCCTCTTCTCTAACATCCAGCCTTAACCTTATCCCCCCCCTCACCCCACCTTTCAATCTTCGCTTTCCCTCGTCTCTGTGCTTTGGTGTCATGGTCGATCATCCTCATCTCTCCGCTGGGAACTCGGAGAGTAGTCCTTCTCGGGATTTGCTGGCAGAGTTTGGTGTCTCCATTCCAAACTCTCCTTTAGCCTCTGTCGCTTTGGAGGAATCTAAGCCTATTCCCTCGAATGTTTCTATCAGTTTTGATGAATCTACTGCCTTTGCAAAGATATCTTTAAAGCTGATCTCCTATATCGAATTCCACTACCTCGGCTGCCCAAGATATCTTTAAAGCAGTTCATTACTTCATTAAGAATGACCGTGAAGAAGCCCTTGCTGAAAGAAGGAAGAATGCCAAGCTGATGGACTATATCTCTGCCCTGGGTCTTCCTCTCGAAGATGTTAACAACCTCTCTTCTATTGGGATATCTGCTGCGTTAGCTAATGCTCGCAAGGTGTTCGATTCTTGTCCTGCTGCGTTAGCTAATGCTCGCAAGGACGATATTGCGGTTTCTGGGAGTCCTCTGGCTCCTGATTCTGTCCCCCCCCTGTATGCCCAGGCTAATGTTGCTGGCTTGCCCATCCCCCCTAAGTCCTGGAGTTTGATAGTTGCTAATTCAGTTAATGAGAAGAACTTGGGGTTGAGCTTCTTTCCCCCCTTGCCGACTGAAGGGAGTGTTATGGTTAACCCCCCTGTGGAAATCCTTCAGCTTGGCCTTAATAAATGGTCTTCTAGCCTTGTTGGTCATTTTATCCACTCGAAGCTCCCGTTCAAGTTGGTTGAATCTTCTGCTAAAAAATTATGGGGACACCTTGGTTTGACAAAAGTCTATCTTCATGATAAGGGGTACTTCTTATTCAAATTTGATTCGGTGATAGAAAGAGACAATGTCTTAGCCTCGGGTCCTTGGTACATAGCGTCCAAGCTTCTTTGCTTACAGCCGTGGCAGGAAGGGGTTAATTTCAGTATAACCGATAGTAGCAAAGTTCCGATATGGGTAAAGTTCAGTAATATCCCCCTCTCTTACTGGACAAAGGAAGGTCTAAGTTACCTGGCAAGTGCAGTTGGTTGGCCATTATTTGCCGACAACATGACTTCAAAGTTGGAACCTATGAGCTTTGCTCGAATATGTATTGAGATTGAAGCTATGTCTTCATTTCCTGCCTCCATCAATGCTGTTGTGTTTGACGGAAATGTTCGGGTTGAAGAAACCGTAGCCGTGAAAGTGGAGTATTGGAGCAGGCCCCCCTCCTGTTCTAAATGTAATTCTTTCGGACATTCCCTTCTCAAATGCCCAAAAACTAATTTTCAGTGGGTTCCCAAACACTCCCCGACCCTCTGTGAGGCCCCTTGTTCCTCTATTCCTAGCACAACCAAGGCTTCTCCTCCTCCTGACCCCGATGGTTCATGGACTGCCGTTTCCAAAGGACTTAAAAGCTCTTCTTCCCCCCTTCCAGCCTCTCCATTCTCTTTCACCAACGCCTTCTCCCCTATTGCTTCCCCCCTTATTCCTGGTGATGAGTCTGAATCTCCCATTCCCCCTAACCCTTTACTTGATAAGCTTAAGCAGGTTGATGAGAAGGATTGCAGGGACCTGAAGCATAAGTCTAGGCCTGGAAAGGAGCCTCTTCAGAATTCTAAGAAGAGGAACAAAGGTCCAAGGGGTCCTCCCCTTCTAGACTAATCCTATTCCCCTTTTTATGACATTCTTTTGCTCATATAATGTCAGGGGTTTGAATAAAAAACCAAAGCAGGCTTTTGTCCGCAACTTTCTGTTAGACAACCATATCTCTTTTGTGGGTCTCATCGAGACCAGAATAAAAGCTCCAAATGCCTCCAGAATATCGCGGGCTATATGCCGTAACTGGGTTTGGATCTTTAACTATGACTACCAATTCGAATGGCTTGGATATGGGTGGCCGGGATCCTTCTATTTGGAGAGTGGATATCCTGTTTCAATCGCCCAAGTATCCCACTTCAAGCTCTTTCCTCTTTATGGCAATCACCCAATCTTGGCTTCAATAGTCTATGGCCAGAACTCTATAGTTGAACGTCGCCGGGTTGTGATCGACTTTAATTCCTTGCCTCCTCGGACACTTGGTGTATTCTTGGGGACTTCAACACTATCAAGAGAGTCTCTGAATCGGAAGGTGGTGATTCTTCTTGGGACGCGGGTATGACCGACTTTAACGACTGCTTAAACACTATTGGTGTTGATGATATTCGTGCGATTGGGCCTCTGCACACATGGTGGAACTGCCAGGTTGCTAATCCTATTCATAGGAAGCTGGATAGAGCAATGGGTAACAGTTCTTGGTTCAACGTAATGTCCGATTCCCTAGTCACTTATGGTCCTCGTGGTCTTTCCAATCATTGTCCAGTGATACTTAATATTGGTCTGCTTCTTCGGAAAGCCAAGAAGCCATTTCAATTCTTTAACTTCATGCTCGAGTTGGAAGGGTTCGATGCTGCTGTCTCGGATTGTTGGAATATCAGAATTCGTGGAAATCACTTTTTCATCTTTAATGAGAAACTTCGAAGATTCAAGTGTGCCCTCAAAACCTTGAACTCTTCTAACGGTAACTTATCGACGAATGTTAGCACCCTGCAGGCTCAGCTGGCCACCATCCAGCAATCTCTCCATGCAGATCCCTTAAACTCTTGTCTGCTAGCCCTAGAAGACAAATGCTCTCAGTCCTTATGGAAAGCATTGGCTCTTGAAGAATCCCTCTTGCTCCAAAAATCCCGAGCCACTTGGCTTGCCCAGGGCGATAAAAATTCCAAATTTTTTGCCAATGTTATCAAGAGTAATTGGAACCACAACAAAATTCTCTCTATCTTTAATAGCTCTGGTGTTCTTATTGAGGATCAGCCGGGTATTCAGCAAGTGGCGGTGGACTATTTTCAGGATCTCCTGGGGTCCTCTCCTCCTACTTATCCTGGTCGTGATCTTCTGGAAAACTTCGTTACAAAGCGGATAACTCCTGCTCAGGCTGTTGCCTTAACCACTCCAATTCTTGATTCCGAAATTCTTGCAGTCCTTCAGTCCATGAAAAAGAACAAAAGTCCGGGTCCTGACGGTTTTAATGTTAATTTCTTTCTCCATTGCTGGGACATTTTAGGCCATGATTTCACTGCTGCTGTCCACTCTTTCTTCATCTCTGGGCACCTTCCGTGTGGAGTAAATGCTACAGCTATTGCCTTGATTCCGAAGACGGATAATCCATCCAATATGTCGATTTTAGACCTATTTCTTGCTGCAACACAATCTACAAATGCATAGCAAAGATCCTTGCTAATAGGCTCAAATCTGTCCTCCCTTCCCTTATTGACCATGCTTAGGCTGCCTTCATCTCGGGGAGAAGCATTAGTGACAATATCCTCCTTGCTCAGGAGCTTTTCAGGAATTACCACAGACTTTCTTCGGTCCCCGCCCGTGTGCTCTTAAAATTGATATTCGGAAAGCCTTCGACACTGTTGACTGGAGGTTTCTCTTGGATTTGTTGGGCCTCCTTAAATTCCCCACTATTTTCATTAGTTGGATTAAAGAGTGCATCACTACGACTATGTTTTCTATCAAAGTCAATGGAGGTCTGTTTGGCTACTTTAAAGGAACGAGGGGTCTTAGGCAAGGGGATCCCCTGTCTCCTTACTTATTCGTTCTAGCTATGGAAGCCTTTTCCATGATTCTACACAAGGAAACTTTGTTGCCTAATTTCAAGTTTCATTGGAAAACAGAATCGTGCAACATATCTCATGTATGCTTTGCTGATGATATTCTCATATTTTGCCATGGAGATATGGCCTCTGTTTCCATTATTCACTCATGCATTCAATCCTTCTCTATGTTTTCTGGCCTAATTCCTAATGCTCGTAAAAGTCTGTGTTTCCTTGCCAATGTCCCAAATGATGTTAAGGTAAGTATAAACTTGTTGTTGGGTATTCCTTTTGGAGTATTACCAATTAGATTTCTCGGGGTCCCTCTCATCTCCTCTAAGCTCTCCCATTCCGACTGCCAGCCCTTGATTCAAAGAATTACTGTCAGAGTTTCCTCTTGGACATCCCGCTTCCTCTCCTATTCTAGTAGAGTTCAGCTGAAATCGGTGCTCTTTGCAATTCAATCTTTCTGGGCCTCCCATTTTATTCTTCCTAAATCTGTTCTAAGGGCCATTCAATCTATCATGTGTAGATTCCTCTGGAAGGGGCCTTCTCTCCTTCGGCATGGTACAAAAGTCTCTTGGAGGGATCTGTCCCTTCCCCTTTGTGAAGGTGGTCTCGCAATTAAGAACCTTACTGATTGGAACTCAGCGCTCATTATTCTCCAACTTCTAAAGGTCATTTCCCCATCTTCCCCCTCCTTATGGGCTAATAGGGTCAAATCTACAGTGCTATCAAAGACTAATTTCTGGTATATCTCGAACCCCTTGGACTGTTCATGGATCTGGCGTAAGATCCTTAAGCTTCGTTCCATAGCTCTCCCTTTCCTTACCTATAAAGTTGGGAATGGAAATTCCTTCAGTCTCTGGTTTGACCCGTGGTTGAATGGGCAACCCTTAAACCCCTCTCCATCTCTGCTCTCCAACTCCGAATCCTCATTAATGCGCCAATTTGGACATCATTTACATGGGTGCATGGTCTTTGCCTTCCAGTAATCATCATGATGTGCAGCAATTCTGCACCTTGTTTTCATCTCTTCCTAATCCTTCCGATGTTTGAGGACTTGATTCTTTGGGACAACCCAAGCGGTGAAACATATCAAAGCTCCCACTATCTCGGGAATCTATTCATTATGCGTGCCTCAAATTCCCATGGGCTAAATTGCTATGGTTCCCCCTCCATATCCCTCGATTCTCCTTTACCCTGTGGCTTGCTCTTCGGCACAGATTACCCACAAATGATAGGTTCTCTGCTTACCATAGCTTCCGACCTATGAATTGCCCTTTCTGTGCAAATCATGCTGAGACCTTCTCCCATTTGTTCTTTGATTGTCCCTATTCTACTTCAGTTTTCTCCTCTGTGCTTGCCTTTGGAGTCTGGGCCAATGCTCCAAGGAGCTGGGATAGTCTGGTGGACTATATCATTCAGTTTAAAGGAAATAAAATTCGGTCTGATATCTTAAAGCTGGTCTTTTCTACCACAGTTTACAAACTTTGGGTAGTTAGGAACTCAATTGTTCATAAAAATGCCAAATTGCCTATGAGTGTTTTGGCTAGGGAGATTATTAATATCACTAAGTCAAGGCTTTCTTCTTTCCCCAAATTTCTCAAGGTCGCAGTGATCAGGCCTCGACCTCGATTTGGTTGTGAGGCCTCTGCTATGGTCATTTCATGGTTCGGTTTGGTCTCTTCAGATAAATCGTTTCTACTCTCGCATAATTCTGGAAAGAACTTAGCTTCTTTGGCAGTTAGGCAGTTCGGTTTCCATGGCAGTTCGGCCTCTTCGTTGGTTTGGTTCAGCTATTGCTTCTGTCCGTTTTGGGTTCAGCAACATCATTAGTCCATAACTGGGTTCGGATTTGTGGCCAGTAAAGGACTGGGCTGGGCTTCGTGGTTCTGCCCCTTGTCTTCGGGAAGCTGGGGGATTTGATTTCGGCTTCGGGGTTTCGGCTTCGGCTTCGGGGTTCGGGAATGATGGTTTGGCCCTCTCCTTCTGGCTCTCGTAGTTCTTCCTATGCTTCAGCATCCTCTTCGGCTACTGCAATGCAGTTTGGTTTAGTCTTCACCCCCATTTATTTGGTTGCTTGGTTTCGCCTGATTGGTTGTCTATGTTGTTTAAGGTTTCATGCTTGTATTTACTATTGTCCTGCTTAGTAACGCTTTGTTCTTTCATTTGGCTTGGTTGTTAGTCTTTTGTTGTCCATTTTGGGGGTTGTCCCATGTGGTTCTATCAAAAGCTTCTGGGGTATGCCCTTATCGATTGTGTAATCTCTTCTTTTTCTATATACGAACAAACTTAGCAAAAAAAAAAATGTATGTTTGGTAAGAAGTGGGACCGTGACGTACGGAATTTGGGTGTGAAAATAGACCGGATTTCGGGGCGTTACTATTTCATATGCTTCCCTTAAATTTTTGACCCATGGGTTTAGTAATTGGTTCATTAATTAGAATTAGGGTTTCTAAATTAATTTTAGGGTTTTATAATTAGGGTTAGGGTTTTCCAACCTTAATTTAGGGTTTCCCAATTAGGGCTTTCAAATGTAATATCTTATTTTTGTTATTATATAACAATGCTTACATAATACACATAGTTTTTAAATACAACTATAAATGTATTAATACTCGCAATCTATATTAATAATCTTGATTAGGGTTCAGATTATTACATTCACTCCCCCTTATAAGAATTTCATCCCTAAATTAAGATACATTCTACGAAAACAAAAGTGGTAAATATTTTATCTTTGTATTTCATTTATATAAAATCATATCTTAACTGGTAGAAACTTAAGCAATTATTATATTCTCATTTAACATTGAATCTGAAATTCTTATCACAAAATTTTTAATAGTATACTCCCATTTTTGTTTGTAATTTTCTAAAATTTTACAAATCATCAAATCTTTATCGATTAGTCTTGACTCTCTTATAATATTCCTTCTTATCTTATCTTCAATAAAGCTAGAACTCAAATTCCTCCTTCAAATCCTAATAATCTTTTTTCTCTTTACCTTTGATAATTGTTTGCCTTATCTTCTTACACTCTACATCTTTTGGATTATCCCTTATTCATTCTTCTTCGTTTTGCTAAACAATTTCCACCTCTATATAACTTCTCACCAGATTCTTTCCTTGTACCTTAATAATCCATTTATATCTACTCTGAATTTAACATTTTTTTCATGAGTTATCTCAGTTTTATACTTTTGACACTCTTCATCTTTCTCCTAGTTTTTCTTTGACTATGTTTATTAAGGTCGAACTATTCTTTATAACAATTAATTTCTGAGTAGAATTAGCTGGAACTCTTATCTCACTTTCAAGTTTATTAAACTCTTTTATCAGTATCCCTTTGTTTTGTTATTACATTTGATTTTTCTTGATTCTTCTGGCTTGCACCGTCTTTCTCAATATTAGGAATATCTTGATTCTTTGATATCACAAAATATCATTTTGTACTTCAATATAACCTTAAGGTTTACTATCTTCTCAATCTAACTTTGCTCCATAGTTCACTAACAAATTTATTCTTAGAATTACCTCAACTCTCTTAACTACAAAGGAATAAAGTTTACAAAAAATTTGTGTCTTTTAATCGCTATACAATTATTTTTATGTATGATTTTAATGGGAATTATTTCTTTGTTTATCATTTTTTACCTTAAAAGGTACATCTATGTTTTCACATGGAATTTTTAAACTTTTAGCAAAATCAATAGATGTAAACGAACAAGTAGCACTAGATTCGAATAACACATAAGCATTTACAACATCGATTTGGGATAATACTTGTCACTCGTCTCGCAAGCGTAACAACATCCCTCATCGTCATGTTAAATATTCTAGCGTTTGATTTAATCGGCCCATGACCATCGCAATCGCTTGCTTGGGGTTATTATTGAAATTTTGATTTCCCCCTATATTCGGATTTCTGGGTTTTGGATAAAATTTAGCAATGTGCCCCTCCACCCCGTAGTTGAAAATTTTATTATGTTTTCTCTTATTATTATTATTATTATTATTATTATCCTTCTTTTTTGGGCACCAATTTGAGTAATGCCCATCTTCTCCACAAGTAAATAGCATACTCCGCCATTATTCTTCCCATAAATTTGACAATGTTCATTCTTTTGATTGGTGCTGTTATTTTCTCCCTTGTTGACATTGTTGCTGAAGTTATTCCCTCCTTTCCCAGAGTTATTTGGAAAAGTGACATGCCACTTTCTTTTTGTTGTTGTTGTTGTAGTTTCCACTTGTGTTTCCTCTTTATACATTGTTATTCTTCTTCTCCTTATGAAATTTCAGTAATGCATATCCCTCATTTTCAACTATAATAGCTTTTCAAGAATTTCTGAAAATGTTTTTACTTGAAATACTAATATCTTACTTCTGATTTAGGGTTTCAATCCCTCTTCAAACCTTCGAGTCTTCCGTGCTTCAGAATCCACTTGACGTGGTGCAAATCTAGCCAACTCATTAAATTTGGATGTATACTGCGATACAATCATTTCTCCTTGTTTTAACTGTGACGCCCCCAAAATAGGTCCATACAACTCATTCTGAGTCGCCAAATACATGGTAGAGAAATCAAACACAAACTTCATTTATACAACTATTGAACTGTCATGCAAAATACGACAAAACAAAAACTGTGAGTTTTAATACGAATATTTCCTTGTAGACAATATCCAAACTCAAATATAGTCTTCATTACAATTATTATCACACTATTTTATAGAATAATGATGACTACTATAGCAACCATCTTGGACCGTCACTCCATTCCCCGACTAGTCCCAGCTATATTCTCATTTCCTGAAGAGAACAATGAAAGAAAAGGGTGAGCTCAACTAGCCCAGTAAAGAATATTATGACTAACATAATGTAGAATACATTATCCTTAGTCTTCAACAGTGTAAAATCTTATAGAATACAATAGACAACAAGTTTGGACCAACAACTGCACCGAAATAAGCAATCCATTAGAAGAGTCAAGTAGAGCATGATCTCTACTATCTTCTATGATTTAAAAGTTTATCATCAATATTTTATCTCTGTAACACAACTTCATAAATATTCTACATCCACGAATTATCCATGCACTATGGGCCAAGGATATTTGTTAGTATCACCAATGGTTATGATCATGCCAACAACTGTCCATCTATGCACTACGGGCCAAAGAGGACTTTCACCACATCACTTGTCTGTAACATTACAGGTCATAATTATACCAATACACAATTTCTGGTCATAATCATACCAATTAACAGTCCATCTATGCACTACGAGCCAAAGATGACTTTCACCACAATATAAGCATGAGGATGATGACAATGATATAAGAAATCAATTAAGTGAGATCAAGGATAAATATTAAAGATTTATCATTCAATTTATCCAGAGTTTAAGAATGTCCAAATTGTCAACATGATAATTAATTATGGAGTAAAATTCAAGAATGATATTCATGTATCAAAAATAATTTGGATAGAAAAGGATCCAATTTTGTCGTGAATAGTACCCCAGGTGAATAGTACCCGAGTGAATAGTACCCCGTGAATAGTATCCCGGCATGAAAAGATTAAAATTTAATAAGAAAGTTCAGAAAAATATTTCTGTGAAACGATACTAGATGAAGCACAAAATTCAAGGATATTCTACTAATTTCAGGGAGTATAGAAGGAATACTTATCAAAATAAGTGTAGATTTAAGAATATGAAACGAAATAATATTACTTACATACTATAGAGTATAGAAGAAAATAATATTTCATACGAATATTGAACGAAAATAATATCCCTTACCTTAGTAGGAGAGTAATTCCGATTGGTATAGCGGAGATATTCTTGAAGAAAACTTGCACTATTTGCTACACTAAAAGTATCCTTATGGTAGAATGAAATATGCACAATATTATAGAAGAAGAATTCTCTGATTATGGTGTGATTTTTATTTTTTAACTAAGCATCCTATTTATAGGAGAATGCAATTCGACTGATTTTCTAATTTTTACTATTCATCACTGTGCAATAAAATATTCTAATAAAACAAAAACTTTATATAAAATATAATATATTCTATTTATAATATAATAAAACGAATAACTTTATATATAATATAAAAAGTATTCTGTTTTATATAAAAAGTTTTCTGTTTTACTACTATTATAATAATAATAAAACAAAACTGAGATAACTTTCTACCGATAATTTTGAAAAATGAGTAAGTGGGGGTCCATGTAATAAGCCAAACTTACAACAAATACTTCATGAAAACCCCTCTATTTATATCAAAAATTGAATAAATATTTACCACAAATCACTTATCTTCAATAAATACATTTTTAATCTTTTATCAATTATTCATCATTAATATTATAACTTACAATATTGACAACCTGATCATTCCCAGGAAAAAAGGGCCTTTCCGATAATGACTTCTCCTTATTGACGTGCAATTAAATAACCTAACCCCTTTCCTGGACAGAACTTTCTAGACATTGTCAATAATGCAAATAATAATATGAATAATTATGTCGTCTCAATTATTGATTTAATAATATAAAATATTATATAGATGATACTGTGCCAATAATTGAATCAATAATATAAGATACTATGCAGCAACTACTGTGGGAATTATTAAATGAACTGAGTAACTTCTTACGTAAGAATTAATAATCACAGATACTGTACAATACTGTGTGCTACTGTGCAACCATGCGTATTACCGTCCAGTTAATTCTAGATCGCAATTTGGCCAGTGAACTAGATCCAGCTTCTGGATGAACAGCCGTAAATTGTTTTCTTTGTGACCTCGTTTCATTCGGGCGCAATTGCTACAACACTCGAAATCAATTTACGGCTTTGACACGCTTATCGCGCGTCGTAATCCAGTTTATTTTATCTGAAATATGATTCTAGATTGCTAAAATTAAATAGTTTAATTTGGATGTGGTTTTGGATTAAAATAAAAGAGTTTAATTTGCTTAAAAACTAAAGTTTAGCAAACTTTTGCCCATTAATTGATATTATTGCATATATGAAATGGATTTATTATTCATGAGATGAATGTTATTTATTGATGCATATGTTGATATGTATGATAATAAATGGGATTGATTATGGACTATGACTAATGTGATTGGGTTTTATTTTGGATGGATGCTTGAATGTATGGGTTTTTTTAAATGGGGTCTCCGTACCTCGTCTTTTTTGGATTTTCTTCTTGATGTAAATTCTATCTCTCTCCTATGTACTTCCCCTTGACTGCTGATCAAGGTTTCTATTTAAATGAAATAGTTTATGTAAAAGGATTAGTTAAAATTTCTACAAGAATCGAAGATCAAGGAGAAATGAGCGTGATAAGTGGATTTTATATCCACGAATCATTTCTGTCGACGTCGGGATTTTTGGGTGTCCCTTTCCGTTACTTGTTCTTTGGTGTTCTCATTTTAGGTGAGATTTGTTTGAAAAAACAAGTGAAAAAGGTCCGACATGTATAATGTCGACGATGGGACTGTTAAGAGTCGCCAGTTGGTTTTTTAAATGGTTGTACCAACACAACCGAGAAAAAGTTTGCACATTGACCCAGTGATGTGACACTGATATACGGGTCGGCGAAACCGAGATTCATTTAGGGTCCGGGGACTTGGTTATGCGGGGGGAAGGTGTTAGGCACCCCCCGACATCCGTGTTACCACGGTGACTGCCTCTTTTCAAGAAACTATTATTTGTGTGTGTGTGTGTGTGTGTGTGTGTGTGGGGTCAATGTGCTGTTATATGGAAGTTGTGCGAGGCCTCATTCGAACCTATATACACAGGGTTTATTATTTATGTAAAAATTCAGTTTTTAGCAAGATATGACAATAATGTTTTATAAAAGAGGTTTTTCAAACCCTGATGCTCAATAGGAATTGAGACCTTTTACACTCCCATTTTTATTAAGTGAGCGGCTGAATTGATTTTATTTGACGGGTGCGAGGCATCCGTATGAAAATAATATATACAAAAATAATGCCGACTTCCTCGTGGGTATGGAAACCATCTGAGGAAATTCAGACATCACAGAATAATTTACAAGCTGCTTACAGCTGAAAATGTCCATCACGAGAATCGAATCTAGATCCAATGGAATTAATCTGTGATCACATGATTCCTAGGCGTACAGGATATTGCAATTTGTATAAAAGCAATAAGCAGGTATATATATAAAAGCGGTAAATATATATATACAGACATGATCACCAACCACGAAGCACCTCCATGGGGGATCAAAAATGTAAATAAAGCTGTTAAAGGCTATCATCTGTCACGGAGGAAACTCCAGGCGGGACAAACCATAAATAAAGCTGTAAAGCGATCAACTGCTACGAAGAAAACTCCAGGTAGGGCGAAAATGTGTATATATATATAAAAGCAATAAATGCACCGAATGTAAAATCCAGGCTCATCGAACAGAGTTCGACCACAGTTCATATATATAAGTATATATATATAAAAGCGAGTAAACGTACCGGATATAAAATCCAGGCTCATCGAACGGAGTCCGACACACAGTTAATATATATAAATGTAAATATATAAATATTAAAGCAGTAAACGTATCAGACCGAAGTCTAGGCTCATCGAACAAAGTTTGACGCACAGTTCATATATATAAATATATATATATAGAAAAGCGAGTAAACGCTCCAAACCGAAGTCTAGGCTCAATCGAGGCATAACTCGATAATGTTAGTCAATATATATAAATATATATATATATATATATATATATATATATATATATATATATAAATGAAACCACTGAAACCAAATCTGGGCAAAAGCAAGCAACACGACTCTCAACGTGTAGAAGGGTGTGTGCAAAGATGAAGAGAAAGACTCTAAAGTGTGTGAGAAGGCTTACAGCTGACAGATAAAAAAGGCTTCTATATCTTTAGAGTGGGTAAACACTGGGCTTTTGTGTGTATAAAAGAGGCTATATATGAGATAACAGGTGTTTGAAAGTGGGAAAATACACTGTATGGCGAGTGCAGAGCAAATTGTGTAGGGTTTCCCCGTCTTTTTTCTCTTAAAAATCAGCACCCCAAGCCCTCTATTTATAGGCAATATATGCCACAGGTGTACCTGCAGCTGAGCCGCAGGTGTATCAGAGGCGGGTCATGTCGTCTCGAAGTACGTGCACTCAGACACTATAATGTCCACTCGAATTTTGAGAAGTGCAATCCGGGCATCCGTTTTGAGGTATTCAGGACCTATTTCAGACCGCCATTGTCGAGAGTTGTACGATGGCATGGGATTAGAGTTTGTACGAAGTCAGTGAAGATGGGACGATGCCCTCCGGTCTTCAAGCTTCAACTTTCATCCGTTACCCCGCACAATAGTCACTCGGGATTGGTTAGCCTTGTGGGACATTGTTGCGTAGAGACGAGACGTGGCATCGTTATGGATGAGATGACGATGTTGCCTCTCACCGGTGTTATTGCCGGATCGGGCTGATAAAGCAGGCGTTGCTCAGACTTCGCTGAGATTGGACTGCTGCATTTGTTGATGGTCCTCATTGTCATCTTTCAGGTGTGCCTGTCTTCCCGATGTTATTGTCGGGTTGTTACAGTGCATCTCGTTGTGAGCACCGAGATTGAAGCTGATGGCATTTGAAACAAGCATTTCCGGGGTTATCTCCAAAACTGCATTCCTTAGGGTTATCACCAAGGTTGGTGGCTATTCCCATGGTTGGGACTGAGACTGGATACCTCGGGGTTGTCTCCGAGATTAATCGTTCTTCTCCGGTGTGTTTCGGTATTGTATCTGCAGGTCTTGGGTTTAGATCCGAGGTTGAAATTGTTAATCCCAGATTGCGATCCGGGGTTGATGCTGCACTTCTGGTAGTATCCGGTATGGATTTGGATTGTCTTTCAGGGTTCTCTCTTAAAAGACGAATCTGTCCTCCTGCAATGCTAGTAACAGTAGTACAGAAAATTTTGAGTGTCTACAGATGCCCCTCTTTATGATACTCATGCATGGCGATGCATGGGTAGGATAAAGAATCCTAGACACTAGAAACGCAATAAGATAAACAGGGTATTATGGATAGCATCATGATGCAAATGTATGATGCATGTGTACGGGGTTTTAGCCCAACATGCTGGGGATGATTGCTGGTTCCCTGTTGCTTCAACTGGGGATTGACAATACTGACCAGACCTGATGTGCAAGCCGAATCTGTTAGGATGTTGGTGTTGGAGTTATCACCAAATTCCTGTGTTATTGATAACGACTCGATCCTAAAGGGGTACCTCTTATGTGTAAGAGGTCTATGGGGATAAAGCTTGATCTGTTTGAGGATGTGTATAACATATTCCATTATTTATCCTCTTTGATAATGTTGACCTCTCCTGGTTAGTATCGCCAGAATATGTCATGATTCTGTTGGATTCACTGCCAATAGTAAATGATGTCAAGGATGCCTGACCCTCGTTGATGTGTGAATCAACGGCTGAAACATCATGTGGGATATACTGTCATGGTTGCTTGACCTTCGCTGACGTGCGAATTAACGGTTGAAACTCTATGAGGAGATCGTCAAGGTTGCTTGACCTTCGTTGATATGTGAGTCATCGGCTGAGCATGCGTTGCTATTCCCGCCGGAGATATACGTTGTAACCCCCATCGGGGATCTACAGGGGACGCATGAGTACGTACGTAACTCCCGAATAGTTCTCAATGCTTCGATGGGTTTAATTGCCATCGGCTGGAATATTGTCAAGGCTGCTTGACCTTCGTTGACAGAATTGTCAATGGATGAACTTGTTGTAACCCCCACCGGGGATTTACGTTGTAACCCCCATCGGGGACTCACGTTGTAACCCCCATCGGGGACTCATTTAGGGTAACGACCCAGAGTTGGTGGCATCGGAACTGTATAAGGTATTGCCGGATGTGATTTGCAGCAAAATGAGATCATTGGCAGGGTATACCTTGTGTTCAGGTGACTACCAATGAGTGATGTATAGACTCAAAGTTTTATCTGAGAAGACCAGAATTATATGCTGTTTTGCTCAATCGCGTGGCGTTTTTATTCTCGATTTGACCTTTCTAGTCCGCAAGAACTCCTTTGCAACTCGAACTGGACCGAGCCGGAGTGGTGGGACCCACATAGGGGTGCCGCAGGTGTTTGGTGGGTGTATGTGACCCATTTCCCTGCATTTATAGCTGTACAGAGATGATGTATTAGATGATGATATACTTAGGAATGTATGCATAGTTTTTCATTCCCTATATCATATTGCCATCCATTATCTGTTATGCATGTATCATAGGCCTGATATCCCTGTTGATAGAGATCCAGTGACTCAGGAGGAGTTACATCAGGTGGACAGGATTGAGGACGTGGACATCGAGACCCTGGTCTTCTTTTGATGTATATTCTCATTATATCTTTTGATAGGCCTCTGTTAGATATTGGGTGGTTGTTCCCCATTCTCGCTATATCTTTTGATAGGCCTCTGTTAGTAGTAGGGCGTCATGCCCCATTTTCATGTACTTATAGCGTATAAAGGCGATGTATTAGATGATGATATATTTAGGAATGTATGCACCATTTTCATTCCTTATATCATATTGCCATCCATTATCTATTATGCATGTATCATGTTATGCATATGTATGTATGTCCAGAGATATCCCAAGATTGACCCTGGATGGTCTTATGACACGGCCATACACAGATGTCTTCTTGACGCTTAGTCAGTATAGATCATACCCGCTTGATCGATGGTGGCATTGGGTATCTGACAGTGGTATGATAGCATGTCACCACCGAGATAGGGTAATCAGAGATTTCTTCTTTGCAGACATACCATGACCCTTTTGGTATTTCAGGTTCCTGCAGGATTCGTGGACGGGATGATAGAGCATTGGCTACCTGATAGGCAGGTATTCCGTTTTGGCACCCATGAGTTGACTCCTACTTTGAAGGAGTATGCACGTTTGACGATGCTGCCCTTAGACAGACCCTGCGTGCACATGGCTTTGGGAGACATGAGTAGACGATTCATGACTCTCATAGGATTAAGGCGCAGAGTGGTGCAGGATGAGCTGACATATGTCCACATGATCTCTCAGCATTTTTTGTATGACAGATTTGGTGCGGAGGACAGCAGCTACTCACAACATTCAGGGGATTTCACCGTTTCGAAGGATCATTGGCATTTGGCCAGAGTTGATGTACTGATGCTATGTGTACTGTCATGCGTGTATATGCCGCGGGACATGGATGAGATAGATATAGGCGTTATCATGGCCGTGAGAGCTCTCAGGGAGGGTCGTACCATTATACCTATGATCATGGCAGAGACCCTATGATCGGCGGCCCCATCGCAGAGATTTCTTACCGTCTGGGCGTGTTTATCGGGAGTTTGGTCATGTCAGTATGTGGGTTTATGTCACACTTATGACCGGGTACCCTTAGACGGCACGGTATTGTTTCTCCCATGAGGTGGCTATGTCCATACTCCTTTCAAATTTCGGAGTGTGTATGAGATGCTCAATTACGTCCGCATTTTGGCGGATATCAGAGATCCATTTGGCATATTGTTGTGCTCGGGGCTTTGCTCACCATACAGCTTTATTACTCATGCTCTGGGCATGGATTTCCTCCCTTTGGCTGGCTTGAGGGGCGTGACTACTTATCACCCATTGGCCGTGATGTCGCAGTTCGACTAGTTCCAAGATTTTCATCCTTTCGAGGGGGCAACAGGTCAACGTTCAGCTTCTCGATACCTCTTAGCCGAGGACCGATCTCGTGTATACGCTTGCTGGGATCAGCGTGAGCTAGCTGCTTTTCCTGCCAGTCGTCCCAGTTATTCCGTAGAGTACTCCGTATGGATGGAGACGTAGGTTTTATCGGATGCAACAATATTTTCAGTACCGGAGATTGAGTTAGACGATGTAGAGCCTACGGAGGACATTGATATCTACATCGAGGAGGAGCCCGCTGCTGGGTTGCCAGTATTTCTTTCGGATTCTCCTAGTACTAGTACTTTTGTGATTCAGCAGTCGGCATAGTATTTAGAGCAGAGTCTTCATCTGATGACCTTTGAGAGAGACCAGATTCGATCTATGATGTCGATTGCTCTTGATGTGAGGGACGCTGCTCTATTAGAGAGAGACGAGGCATTCGATCGCAGAGATGTCGCTGTTGCTGAGCGTGATGAGGCTAGATCAGACAGAGACGCAGTGATAGTTGAGCGGGATAGTGCTATATCTGCCCGAGATGTGGCTGTCACAGATAGTACTACAGCGAGGTCCCTTACCACTGGTATGATCGTAGAGATGAGCGCTTATATCGATGAGCATATGGTCATCATGCAGATGGCTACAGATCTGTTGGGTCGTGTGGATATTCTTATCCAGGAGACTACAGCTTTACCTCCTTCATCTGAGAGGGATACCATGTTGGTCTTGCTAGCTCACATGTACCCTGATTCGTAGATGAGCTTGTATTTACCTGCACATACTAGCTTAGCCATTTTGTCATGTACAGTTCACATTGTATATATATCAAACAACATTATATATTACAGGGAAATATATTTTTGGATCACTTTCCTTTTAGATATGCCTTGCTATTTGTTGATATTTTGCATGCTGCTTCAGGGCTTGTGATCTTGATGAATTCTGAATTCTTCCTTTGTGGATGGACATTGAGCTGTCTCTGGATAGTTCAGAATGGATCATCGATCTATGTATCCCTACCATCTTTGGTGTCTTGGGACTTGTTTCTGTTATGGAAATGTGGAGAGGAGTGTGGCTTTCCTCTCTGAGATTAACCGCACCACAAATGGTCGCCAGTACTTCTATTCAGGAGAAGCCTACTTAATTCCATCTCTTATGGATTGGTATTGCTCTTCAAGGTATGACCGCAGCTTAGATGGTCGCCGAATCTCCTATTTGGGAGGAGTCCAGGTAATTCCATCCCTTTGGTCTGAAGCCGAATGAAATGTAATGGATTAAAAGAGAATCCCAATTCCCGTTGACAATGGTTTGTGTTTTGGTAGGGGATGAGACCGCACCATTAATGGTTGCCTACGTACTCCTATGGAAGAGGATATCAGGTCTGCGTAGTTCGAACCTGGTGTAAGAGGTTCAACGCTGTATATGGTTGATATGGTGTAGGAATGTTTTTGGTTGTTTTTGTTTTATGTAAGGGCAGAAATGTTTTTGTGGTTTTTGTTTTATTGAGACCGGGCCATATGAAATGGTTGCCTACGTACTCCTATTGAAGAGGAGATCAGGTCGACGTAGTTCGCCCCTCAGGGCGAGAAGAATAGCGTAATCCCATGCGTAAGTCAGAGTGCGGGGAGGAGAAAGTTTAATCCTAGGTTTAGGATAAACTGCAGGTGAAAAGTTTGATCCCAGATATTTGTAGCCAAGCTGTAAACGCAAGAGGTTTAATCCGCGGTGGGATGACCTAAGTTGCATGAGCACGAAGGAGAAAGCTAGGCTACTGGCTCGAAGAATATGTTTCCCTAAGGGGCAAAGTGTTGGAAAGTTGTATGTGGTAAAGGGTTAAAGAACCAGAATGACTGGTGACTTGATGATGATGCACCAGGGTGTTTACTGATTACTTCAGACATAATACCGTTTCACGGCGTCTGAGTTGTTGAGTTATGGAAATTCATCGCCGTCCATTTCTTGCAATCTGAGAGCGCCTCCTGTCAATACTTCTTTGACAATAAACGGGCCTTCCCAGTTAGGAGCGAATTTTTCCTTTAGCTTGATCTTGGTTGTCAAGGATCTAATTTACAACCAAGTCATGTTGTTTAAACTGCCGTAGCCAGACTTTTTTGTTGTACGATCGGGCGATCCTTTGCTGATATAACTGACCATGGAAGATAGTCGCGGTTCGCCTTTCATCTATTAGAGACAATTGGTAATACCTGTCTTATACCCATTGATCTTCATCCAGCTGAGCGTCGATCAACACTCTGAGAGATTCCATCTCAACTTCTATGGGGAGCACTGCCTCCATCCCATAGGTTAAAGCGTAGGGGGTTGCCCCAGTTGAAGTATCCATGGAGGTTCTGTAGGCTAACATAGTCAGAGGCAATAGGTCCGACCAATTTTTGTGGTTGGCGGACATCTTTTGCATAATCTTCTTGTTGTTTTTGTTAGCCGCTTCAACAGCACCGTTTATCTTCGGACGATAGATGACAGAGTTAAGATGTTTGATGTGGAATTTACTGCATAATTCCTCCATCATTTTGTTGTTGAGGTTTTTGGCATTGTCTGACACAATCACCTCTGGTTGTCCATATCGACAAACGACATTGTTTCTGATGAAAGTAATGATTACTTCTTTAGTAACCTTGGGGAAGGAGGCTGCTTCTACCCATTTGGTGAAGTAGTCGATCATGGTGAAGATAAATCGGTGACCATTACTGGCTTTAGGCTCAATGGGCCCGATAACGTCCATTCCCCACATTGAGAAAGGCCAAGGCGAACTCATATTGTGGAGTTCCCGTGGAGGGGCGCGTATAGCATTCCCATGAATTTGGCACTGATAACATCTTTTGACGTGGTCGTTGTGACACCCCCAAATCCGGGTACTTCAATTCCACGGGATTTGGTGTTCACTGTACAAATATCATCTAACTAACTACCCATAATAAATGCAAACCATGCAATAGATAGAAATAAAATCTTCCCCTTATGGGGTTACAACATCCGAATAATAAACATCATCCCAGGTTGAACTAACCTTAAACATCAGTGCGGAATATAAATAATAAGTCTTAAACAACATCATTAACTCAAGTCTAATATAAATACATCATCAAATAAAATAACAAGTCTTTATCATTTGCTAACTTTGCCCTTGCCCTTACTAGTGGAAGGTTCATCAGTTCTTTCGTTCTTAACTACAATGTTATTATTAAGCAAGAGTGAGCACTATTTCCCACAAGTATAATAATGAAATAACAGTATAATAACATGCAAGTAAATCAAAGACGTCTGAATAAAAGCTCAACTTTTGAATCAAGAATGAATAACAAGAATCAAAAGAATTCTGAGGGTCATAAGACCTTGAACTATGTCCTAGGTTACCAAGGGTTATACTTGAAACCTTTAACAGTTATATTCTAGTACCATACTGTGCACAATATCTTAATGCTAACGCATAAGTAAATCCCTTTGCAAGGTTGTTCATCTCAGTTTGACATTCGAGTCTGCACCAAAGGAAGTTTAGTTTGGATAATTTATCAAGGGTTCTAAAATTTAGAATGCTCATCAACTATGGACTAGTCGAATCGATAAGGGTTCGTTAGTCTAATAAGGTTCAATAATAATGATATTCAAATTGAATAATAATCTCAGGAAGTATACAATAGGACAATTATTGTATAACTGAATCATGCTTTGAAAAGATAATCAATCTTTAATATAACATTTGAACTTGAATAATAGTAATGATAATTTACTCGAGGTAAATAATAAACTTGAACAATAATGACAAGTAGGGTTAGGAAACTTACCTCGTGTGTAGATTACACTTTAACTAAGCACGTTCTTTGAATAAAATCCTACATACCATTCACATTCGCAATACCAGTTAATTATAACTTAACTAATCATCATAAACTCATTCTCTTGTCTACTTTGATTATTAACTATACTTAGTCAATTATCACATTTACTGTCACATAATATCACTTTATGAATAATAATTTAATTATGTAGTCAATAATTCAATCCACATGTAATTAGGTTATTTACATGCTAAGTATCTATTTTAACATCTCATTATACTCATAACATAATTTTATGTTCATTGCATTAAGTTAACATCACATTCATGGACTTTAACACTTTAAAATTTCGTTTACGAAATTTTACGGAGAGTGGTATTTACACACTTTTGTACTAAGGCTTCAAGCTTCTTGCATTGCACAGTGGTGTCTGACTTGAGACACAATGCCGTGTTGGTGGCATCATGTTGTAAGGACATAAGGCTTCGACTCTGGCGGCAATATACGACGAAGTTAGAACTGCTCGCAATTCGCAAAAATTGCAGAACATAGCCCAAAAAAATTCCAATTAAATTACTACAACACAAAAGTAATCATATACACATGTTATAATTCATGCATAAATATAACCCAACATTTATAAAGTGATTTTAACCATTTAAAACACATAATCACATAATTAAATTATGCAAATTGTACTGTTCTTGATGTTCTTGAAGATTTTTGAACAAAAACACATAATTTAACACTACGGATTCGTTATAACACCGAATCCGTTCGTTTAAGGCTTGGTCTCTTCGTATCAACATGCATAATCAAATAAGAGTGTAAATTTTACGAAAATATTTATGTTTGACACCTTAAAGTTACGTATAAGGCCATATGGCCAAAACCCAAACTCTGTATATTTTGAAATAACAAGTCATTGTATTATGAAACTTATAATATGGAATCATATATATATATATATATATATATATATATATATATATATATAACATGTTATGCTACTCGTATTATTACATATATCCATATAATAACAAAATTTCTCAATTACAGAGACATAACAGAGGTTTTGAAAGTCATTTTCATGAAAACCAAGTGACGTGAAATAAAAATTGGGTTTGGAGAAATTACCCAGAGTATAGATTAGAAGATGATTAATGATAATCTTTTCACAAGTATTTGATTGACTGTACACTCACAATCTTTTCTCAATCTCACAATTTTATCTCTGACTTCTCAAACTCTCTAATTCTCTCCCTCTCTGTTTTGCAGACTTAGAAAAAAATAAGGAATGAGAAGAAGACGTCGTAATAAAAGAAACTGGCACATTGTGGTCAATTATCCAATCACGGGTAACTGATCCCAACTCCCAATAAGGCCTTGTTTGGCTAGAAAGAAAAGGTTTTTAAATCATTTAATTTAATAAAACTTTATCATATAGTTTAAATCATGTCACACCCACTTGCACAATAATTCATATATCTTATTTAATATAAATAAAATATAATAACTTCTCATAAATTCACATAGTCATATATTTAATTTTCTCATTAATAAATAATGTCCAATTATTAACTCTCTAATTAATAATTATATTAATTAAATAACATCATGCTTAATTAAATAATTCATTTAATTCAACAAGCTCACATAATTACTTACTTGAATAATAATTATTCTCCACATTAATTTAATAAATGTAACACATATAATTAAATTAATCTACCACAATTGCATCAAATAATTATTTAATCCAATAATTAAATCATCAAAAAATTATTTATTTAATTCAATAAATATTAAAATTAAATACAAAAATCTTGTTCGTCATAGTCATAGCAGTCAGCTTTGAGAGATAGTCAATAATGTCCCGTCCTGAGGACTTTCTTAATAAGGAGGGGGCCACTCATGTGGGGGCCACAGACTCCACCATGAATTTCATCCATAAGCCTTTGGGCTTGATCTCTGTCTAGACATCTGAGGAGACCTAGTCCTCCATCTCTTTTGTAGAGCGCATCTTCAATCAGGTAGAACTTCATAGCAAGTCGATGGATCCGCCTTTTCTTAGTCGGACTCGCCTCATCGGGTGTAGATCCATCTCGCAGATATTCCTTGATATGCTGATACCAAGGAGGTTGGATGGAAGGTAGCTCATCCGATACTTCTCCAATGTAATTCCCATAGGCTGGGGCCTTGTTCAGGGAAATTGTGACGCTTGGCAAGTGTTCCTTGTCTGATATGCGAGTTAAGGAGGCCAAAGTTGCTAACGCATCCACGAAGTCATTCCTATTACGAGGAATGTGTAGAAAGGAGATTTCTTCGAACTCCAAAGCCATCTTCAAAACCTGCCGATGGTAAGGCAGCAATTGTAGTTCCTTGGTTTGATAGATTTCGGTGGATTGTTTGATTGCCAACTCCGAATCCCCAAAGATGATTAACACGATGCCCATTGAGCAGGCAAGTTTTAGCCCCATGAGATGACCTTCATACTCACCGTATTGTTTGTGCTGACAAACTGTAATTTGACTGGCGACGGATACTGTTCCCCATATCGAGATATTAGAACCGCTCCCACTCCGAACCTTCCATATTAATGTACTCCATCAAAATACATCTTCCATGATTGTTGCGTGTCGTCTTGATGGTGTTCTTTGCCTTTGTCATTACTCATTCATCGGGAAATATGTTTCCAAGGGTTTGAAATCCCCTGAAGGTGCGGCGGCTAGTTGATCCGCGATTCCTTGACCTTCGATGGACTTTTTAGTCACATATACAATGTCAAATTGTTGGAGGATCAACTGCCATCTGGACAGCCGACAATTTAACATGGGTTTGTTGAACATGTACTTGAGAGGATCCACGCGGGATATGAGATGGGTTGTGTGACCATGGAGGTAATGCTGTAACCTCATGGAAGCCCATGCTAAAGCACAACACGCCTCTTTTCGATCGAGTGTACTTGTGTTCACTGCACGATCCTTTTCTTTGAGGTAATAGATAGCACATTCTTGGCCTCTATCGCCTTTCTCGTCCCAAAGATGCATTCCCATGGCGAAGTCACTTCTGAGATGATATACATGAACAGTGAATATCGTCCCAGGCGATTTCAAGACAAGAGCTTTGACTAGCTATTTCTTGATTGTAAGGAAGGCATTCTGGCACTCATCATTCCATTTCATGGAGGAGTTCTTCCTTATTAACATGAAGATTGGCTCACAGGTTGTTGTGAGTTGGGAGATAAATCTGCTGATGAAGTTGATTCTTCCCAAAAATCCTCGTATTTCCTTCTCTGTCTGAGGAATGGGCATTTTAGTGATGGCTTGGATTTTGGCAAGATCCAGCTCTATCCCTTTGTGGCTGACTAGAAATCCTAGCAATTTGCATGATTTAACGCCAAAAGCGCACTTAGCTGGATTCAACTTCAAGTTGTACTTATACAACCTGTTGAACAACTTTCTAAGATGGTCTATATGGTCATTCTCCTTCCGGGACTTGATAATGATTCATCCACATAGATCTCAATCTCTTTATGCATTAAGTCGTGGAAAAGAACCATCATAGCTCATTGATAGGTAGCTCCGGCATTGATGAGGCCGAATGACAACCGTCTATAACAAAAAGTTCCCCAAGGAGTGATGAAAGCAGTCTTCTCATGATCTTCCTCGGAAACCATGATCTGATGGTACCCCGCAAAGCAATCAGCAAAGGAGTACATGTCGTACTGCGCAGTATTGTCAATGAGAATGTAGATAAATGGCATGGGAAAGCTGTCTTTTAAGCAAGCTTTATTCAAGTCCCGATAATCCACGCAAACTACGCACCTTCCCTCCGTGTTTAGAAATGCAGTGCACGATGTTGGATATCCACTCAGGATATGTAGATACCATGATGATGCCAGCTTGAAATTGTTTCACAATTTCTTCTTTCACCTTTAAACTCCACTCAGGTTTCAATCGCCTGAGTTTTTGCTTGACTGGCTTAAATCCCTCTTTAATGGGAAGGCGATGAAGGACAATGTCAGTGGACAAACCCACCATGTCTTTATGAGACCATGCAAACACATCCTGGAATTGGGTTAATAGCGTAACCATATCATTCTGTTGGTTTGGGGTAAGGTCTGAACCAATCTGGATTAACTTAGGGCTTTCTAAGGTTCTAAGATTGAAATAAGTGGTTTGATCAAGGTTGGGTTTGGGTTTATCTTTGACCCATTCTTGAATTTCTGGAGGCACCTCAATGTCATCCGGTATATCCATCAAGGCTGAATTCATCTCTACATCAAAGGTACAATCCCTGTGTAGGAGAGGCATTGCATCAACAAGTACAGGAACATCTAAATTCAGAGTCCTGAAACAAAATATGCTTTCACTTAGTATATATGAAATGTGTTGATCGTACACAGTGTTAGCATATACTGGCAAAATAAACTGCTAATACTGTACAGAAAAGTAAGCAGTTATTATATCTACAGGGCAGAAAAGAGTTTCTGCCCGCTTTACCCTCATCGACCAAAGCAAGGAATGCTGTCCCAATAGGTAAGAGTAAAGTCCGGGTGGACCGTAGTGATGGCGGGATTGTCATCATCCTCCTTGTCCCAAATGATGGCCATTACGTCAGGGCAATCATCGTCTGGGGTGTATCTGTTGGTATGCTCATCATGGACGATGATGCGCATGCTCGACATTATTCGGATAACGTTTTCCATGATTCTCAGCTCCTCTTCTTCGATTGCGGGATCTGGAATAACGATTTTCTTTTCCTCCACCGGTTTTGGCTTAGGAAATAGCATGGCCATGACATTAGCTGGCACCTTTACTGGAGGTTGTGCGGACTCAGAGTTTGAAGGCGAAGCCAAACGCCCCATGGTTGAAGCTGAAGGAATCTGATGATGCTTATGAGGATTCCTGTGACTAGAGCTGGAAGAATAGCGTAGTCCAACTATTCCAACTTGCTTGGTTAATCGAATGGGGTACTTGATACCCTGACCATCTTTACCCAACCCTTGTCGGTTTATGCCCTAACGACATCATTTCTTGAGTGGCTGACATCACCTCGGCAGAGATCTTAGGTTCGGGCAATGGTGCTCCAATAGCGTGGTATTGTGTGTTGCTTATTTCCAAAGCATGAAAACTGACTGGTTCCACTTCCTCATTGGCATTGATGAACGGTATGTCCCCATGCTGAGGAACCTCTGGTTCAGCGTTGACAGTGACCAGGCTATTGTTGATGATGTATTTCAACTGTTGGTGAAGAGTGGAGGGGACTGCCCCAGCCATATGAATCCATGGTTGTCCCAATAGCAGGTTGTATCCCGAATCTATCTTGAGCACATGGAAGGATACGCAGAATGTATGAGGACCAATTTTGATTGGCAGCTCAATTACTTCGACCGAGTTATGGCGAGCTCCATCAAAAGCTTTGATGATAGTATGGCTACTCTGAATTCTGTTGAGATTGATATTCATCTTCACCAAGGAAGCGTATGGGCAGATGTTTAGAGAGGAACCTCCATCTTTTAGGACTCCTGCTACCATGTATCTGGAGGATAAGACCGCAATGTGTAATGGTTTGCAATGACCAGTCCCTTCGGATGGTATGTCATCATCAGTGAAGGATATCACATTGTTGTTGAAAATATGATCAACCATATGTTGAAACTTTTCTGTATCCACTGATGTCGGGAGATAGGATTCTTCTAGAACCTTTAACAAGACCTTCTGGTGATTCTCAGAAGTTAGAACCAAGTCCAAAATTGATATTTGTGGTGGAGCTTCCTTCAAGCTTAAAACCACTGAGGCTTCGTTATGACCCACAGCGCGGAGGAATTTTTCAATCTTCTCCATGGGTATTTTCCCCCTTGATTTGGTGGTGGGCTTCATCACCCGATGGGGAAGATACAATGGATTTTCCTTCGACACTGCGGCAGTGGTATGTGAGGTGGATCCTTCACCTTCTCCATAATTCCACGGAACCTTGCGCAATCTAACAATAGGATATTGTGCTCTGCACGACAAGTTGATTGGCTCAGGAGCGGTCACTTTCAAAGGATTGTTTCCTTCTTTGAGCTGAATTATCGGT
Organism: Panax quinquefolius; assembly: GCA_020205615.1. Lineage (NCBI taxonomy): Eukaryota > Viridiplantae > Streptophyta > Magnoliopsida > Apiales > Araliaceae > Panax > Panax quinquefolius. Next base: position 82,511,390 of record CM035166.1, read on the forward strand.
GTTGTGAGTAAAAGTATTAATCCCTTCAACTTTAGTGGATATAACTGCTACTACACTTTTCCACTTGGTAGGGCCTGCATTCTCACTTACACGTAACACAGTGTCGTTATCTGCCAAGCGCAGTACACCACTGTCGATTATATTTTGAATAAGGTGGCGGAGTGCCTAGCATTCTTCTGTGCTGTGACCGCGAGACTGGGAGTGGTATTGACATACTCCATTAGAGTTGTACCATCCCGAACGAGGGTTGATTGGAGGTAGAAGGGAACTGATCCTTCCTTCATTGATTAACATGTGAAGGATTTCCTCCATGGATTGGCCCAAATAGGTGAATTTCCGTTTGTTGGCCAAATCCCGACGGGCCTTGGCATTTGCCTTCTTCGTCACTTTGTCTTCCAGCATTTCATTTTCTGAAAGTGACGAGGGAATATTCATGACAATAGGTAGGAGACTGGCATGTTCCTGGTTAATTAACTGTCGAGTCACTTGATGCTGATAAGTCACCAGTTCTGCCAATTGCTCAATTTGTTTGCAGAGAGCTTTGATCTTTCGTTCCATTATGAACTGGAACTTAGCATAATCCCATCTGTCATCACCGTCTTTGAGGGTCTGGGAAGATTCACAGCTGAAGTTGGAATTCTGTCCATTGCTCCAATTGATCATGTTGACCTCTTCTTCTTTGTGTTGAGGAAGAGGGTTGTCTTGAACATGAGGCTGATCGGGTTAGGTGACCACGATCTCTCCATTGTCTATCAGGTCCTGGATCTTTTGTTTCAAGGCCCAACAGTCCTGAGTATCATGTCCAGTGTGCCCCCAAGATGATAAGCACATTTCCTAGCGACATTGAAACCCCCGTCCCATTAGAAATTTGGTGGGTGGAAGAAGATGCGTAATTTTCTTCGTGTTGTCGGAAGATTAAGAATGTTCTCGAGGGTATCCCCTAAGGGTGTAAACACTTTCGATGGCGTTTGACTTCTCCACCTTTTGGTACTTGGAGGGTTTGCGGTGGATCGTGTCTTTGGAAAGGGAGTGTAGTTTCTCTTTTGAATGGGCATATTTTGATTGCCTTTTTTCCCTTGTAGTATCGTGAAAATCATCCTCTTCTTTTTTATGGACCCTCAAGAAGTGTTCCCATAATTTCAGATTGATGTGGTCGTGATAGCGACTTTGAGTGTGGCTAGGTCTTGAATCTTTCCTGATTTCAACCCCATTTCAGCCATCTCCCCGTGTTTGACCATTTTAGAAAATGGTTTGCCTATGCCGGCTAAGACTCTCTCATAGAAGGGAGCTTCTTGTATGTCTATGAATGTCATGACCATTTCTGATTCTGTTATGGCAGGACTAACTTGGGCAGCCAGGCGTCTCCACCTCTGGGCATACTCTCTGAAAGACTCGTTGGACTGTTTCTTGATCTTGGTAATTTGATACCGATCAGGAGCCATCTGAGTTTGAAAACTGTATTGAGTGAGGAAGGCATGTGCTAGCTCTTCCCAGCTGTGGATTGTGGAGTTATATAATCTTGTGTACCATGAACGGGCTTCTCCAGTTAGACTCTTTTGGAACAATTGCATTCTGAGCTTTTCATCCTCTGCATAGGATCCAAGTTCTCCAATAAATACTTTTAAATGTGTATAAGAATATCCTAACCCGTCATATTTTTCAAAGTCAGGAGTTTTAAATTTTTCTGGGTAATGAACACCAGGAAAAATACACAGATCAGCATATGAAACACTCTCGTGTGTTCCAATTCCTTTTATAGCGCGAAGGGTCTCTTCCATTTGGAGGACTTTCTTTTTGATGTCACCAGTGTCTGGGTCTCCAATGGGATGGGCAGCATCACGAGTTTTGTTGGTTGTATCCAACTGCAGTTCCGGTATGGTAATGACCGGGATTCCTTCTTGTGTGGAGGGTTCAGTATGTACAGGCATTTTTTGACCCTGTGTAGACTGGTGTAATTCTTTTAATTGAACAGCCAAATCTGTAATCTGTTTACTTAATCCGTCAATTAAATGCGGCTGGATTAAGTTCATCTGCCTCGGATGACGACATGATTGACTATAGGCAGTTGCCTTTTTTTGACTTTAATGGGGTAGTAGGTCCGATTGATTCCCCATGAAAGATCGGCATAGTTTAGTCCTTAGGGAAGGTGTATAATAACATGCTATGTGATGTGTCCATTTTAGGAATTTTATCCTGCAAAAACGGGTGTCAGCTGTTTGTAGCATATATGTGGACACATTGCTTCATATTTCTCATTACACGGAGATATATATGGAATGAAATTACAAGTAATTGAAATGAGAGCATGAAGAGACTTTCCTCCGTTTTTGGGTTTATCAGAGGCTGACCTATCTTAGGTTACTCTCGCGGATTTTTGGCATGAAGGTTCCCAAATCATCGCAATCTACTAGACGGGAAGTTAATCCAGTCTTTCAACTGGAGCGAATTTGGGTGGTGCCTTTCCTGAGCCTCGGAGAATTAGTCTTCTCACGAGTCCAGTAATCAAACACCGACAGGATAGCCTCCTGGTGGAGGGACCACACAACATACATTCACATACATCGCGTCTCACCGTATGAAATGATGACATTTGCGAAGCACTAATATCATAAGCAGTTTATTGTGCGAAGCACTAACATCACACGCAGATATGATGCGAAGCACTAAGTTCAAACAAGACATGCATTCGTATACATTCATCCAATGTAAATGCAACATCCATACACAAGCAGATAACAGTTTTGAAAAGATTGAAATAGCGGCTTAAGTCCTCTTACTGGAGTCCCTAGCAGAGTTGCCACCTGTCGACGTCGGGATTTTTGGGTGTCCCTTTCCGTTACTTGTTCTTTGGTGTTCTCATTTTAGGTGAGATTTGTTTGAAAAAACAAGTGAAAAAGGTTCGACATGTATAATGTCGACGATGGGACTATTAAGAGTCGCCAGTTGGTTTTTTAAATGGTTGTACCAACACAACCGAGAAAAGGTTTGCACATTGACCCAATGATGTGACATCGATATACTGGTTACGTAAACAAGAGATTCGTTATAGGTCCAGGGACTTGGTTATGTGGGGGGAAGGTGTTAGGCACCCCCCGACATCTGTGTTACCATGGTGACCACCTCTTTTCAAGAAACTATTATCTGAGTGTGTATGTGGGTCAATGTGCTGTTATATGGAAGTTGTGTGAGGCCTCGTTCGAACCTATATACACAGGGTTTGAATTTATGTAAAAATTTAGTTTTTAGCAAGATATGGTAATGATGTTTTATAAAAGAGGTTTTTCAAACCCTGATGCTCAATAGGAATTGAGACCTTTTACACTCCCATTTTTATTAAGTGAGCGGCTGAATTGATTTTATTTGACGGGTGCGAGGCATCCGTATGAAAATAATATATACAAAAATAATGCCGACTTCCTCGTGGGTATGGAAACCATCTGAGGAAATTCAGACAACGCAAAATAATTTACAAGCTGTTTACCGCTGAAAATGTCCATCACGGGAATCGAATCTAGATCCAATGGGATGAATCATGATCACATGATTCTAGGCGCATGAATATTGCATTGCAATTTGTATAAAAGCAATAAGCGGTATATATATAATAGCGGTAAAAATATATATCTGAACATGATCACCAACCACGAAGCACCTCCATGGGGGATCGAAAATGTAAATAAAGTCAAGAAAAAGCTATCAACCGTCAATCGGGAGGAAACTCCAAAGTGACAAACCATAAATAAAGTTGTAAAAGCGATCAAGCGCCACGAAGAAAACTCGAGCATGATTTAAAATGTATATATATATATATATATATATATATATATATATAAAAAGCAATAAATGCACCAGTATGTAAAATCTAGGCTCATCGAATGAGTTCGACCACGATTCATATATATAAGTATATATATATATATATATAAGCGAGTAAACGCATATAGGATATAAAATACGTGCTCATCGAATGTAGTCCTACACATAGTTAATATATATAAATGTAAATATATATATATTTTAAAGCGATAGAACGCATCTGCATCAAAGTGTAGGCTCATCGAACAAAGTTTGACGATAATTATATATATATATATATATATATATATATATATATATATGCGAGTAAACGCTCCGGCATCAAGTCTAGGCTCAATCGAGGCATAACTCGATAATGCTAGTCAATATATATATATATATATATATATATATATATATATGCAGACTGAATGAAACCACGGAATCAAGTCCGGCAAAAGCAAGCAACACTCTGATCGTGTAGAAGGTGTGTGCAAAGATGAAGAGAAAGACTCTAAAGTGTGTGAGAAGGCTTACAGCTGGCTGATAAAAAAAGGCTTCTATATCTTTAGAGTGGGTAAACACTGGCTTTTGTGGGTACAAAAGAGGCTATATATGAGCTCACAGGTGTTTGAAAGTGGGAAAATACATCATATGGCAAGTCACGAGCAAATTGTGCATGGTTTCCCGTCTTTTTCTCTTAAAAAATCAGCACCCCCAAGCCCTCTATTTATAGGCAATATGTCACAGTGTGTACACAATGGTTGAGCCGCAGTGTATCGGGCGGGGTCGGGTCGGCCCGACTTTGTCGCCTGAATCGTCTCTCGAAATGCGTGCACTCAAGACCTTTGTAATGTCCACTCAAATTTTGAGAAGTGCAATTCGAGCATCCATTTTGAGGTATTCAGGACCTATTTCGGACCTCCGTTGTCGAGAGTTGTACGATGGCATGGGATTAGAGTTTGTACGAAGTCATTAAAGATGGGACGATGCCCTCCGGTCTTCAAGCTTCAACTTTCATCCGTTACCCCGCACAATAGTCACTCGGGATTGGTTAGCCTTGTGGGACATTGTTGCGTAGAGACAAGACGTGGCATCGTTATGGACGAGATGACGATGTTGCCTCTCACCGTGTTATCACGGATTGAAATTTGAAAGCGGCGTTACTCGAGACTTATTTGAGATTGGATTGGATCACGATTTGTTGAAGGTCCTCATTGTCATCTTTAAGTTGTGCATGTCTTCCCGATGTTATTGTCGGGTTGTTACAGTGCATCTCGTTGTGAGCGCCGAGATTGAAGCTGATGGCATTTGAAACAAGCATTTCCGGGGTTATCTCCGAAACTGCATTCCTTAGGGTTATCACCAAGGTTGGTGGCTATTCCCATGGTTGGGACTGAGACTGGATATCTCGGGGTTATCTCCGAGATTAATCGGTCTTCTCCGATGTGTGTTCTGGTATTGTATCTGCAGGTCTCGGGGTTAGATCCGAGGTTGAAATTGTTACTCCCAGATTGCGATCCGCGGTTGATGCTGCACTTCTAGTAGTATCTGGTATGGATTTGGATTGTCTTTCAGGGTTCTCTCTTAAAAGATGAATCTGTCCTCCTGCAATGTTAGTAACAGTAGTACAGAAAATTTCGAGTGTCTACAGGTTCCTAATCCAAGCTTAATCGGTGTGAATTTCTCGTGTTTATGTTCAATTTCACTTGTTTACTGTTGGTTAATGTGTAGGTGTGGTGGTGTGGTGTTTGAGCATAAAAAGAGTGATTTGGTGGCCATAAAGTAGCAAGATGATAGCTGGAAAGGAGAAAATAAAGTGCAGTTAAAATGTCCTACCCTCGGCAAGGCTCTGTTTTAGCTTTGTACCCCGGCAAAATGGGTCTTCATGCTCGTATGGCGAGGCTTGAGCACGGGCCGGCTATTCCATTGTAAACACCCCACCGGCGGAAGTCTTAAGTCGGATAATCTGAATGACTTGAACTTCTGTTTGAAAAATAGGATTTGATGACTTTGCATGGCACATGGACTCTATTATACATGGGATTTCGCCCAAGACTTCATGTTGGATATATATTGTGGAACAAACAACAAATTGATAATCATGCAAAGCAATTAATAGGAATTAATCACAGATTTTCATATTGAGCAACAGAGTGAAGATTTTGAAGAACGTTCATATCGTTTGCAGATTAAGGCTAAAGTGAAGGGTGTTCTGCGTTATTCTTCTCCTTTAGTTTTATTTCTGTAATTGAGAATATGTTATCTTAAATTTATTCAGTTATTATTTCATTTATTATGAACTAATTACTTTTTAGGCTTAAGACGGATCTTTAAGTGGAACGATGATTATGTAATCTTTGAATTCAATTTAATAAGCTATTATCCGGTTTATCTATATTAATTTGAGCGTGAATTTATGAATTGCCTGATCAATGATTCTTTGTGGACTTGTATGAACTCGAGAGATGAAATACGAGTCTTGACTTAGTTAATATAGCATGTGTTCTTGATTTATTTGATTGAACAGAATCTTGATTAATGTTAGGGTAGAGATATGCTTGACATCGCATGTAATCAGATAAAGAACATAAACTTCAACCTTCTTTAATTGTAATTGAAATATCTCATATAGTGAGTTAGTTAATTAAGGTGTTTAACGTAATTCTATCTTAATTATGGATTTGGGTTAATACGGTATTAGTACATCGAGAGGTGGCTAGTTCTACATACGTGTTCTTGATTAAAAAACTGGGATAGTGAATTAAACTGGAATAAAGGTGTAATAATCTGAGTGATGCTTAGAGTGAAGTCGAAAGCTTAATTCTCCATTATTTGTTTGAAAATCCAGTTTTTAGCGTTTATTGATTGTGTGGTGATTTTAATAGTTTTAATACTGTTAGTTTACAAACTGAAATTGATTAGTTTAATAAAATTAGGATTAATAGGAAATTGGTAATTGTGAGGTTTAAATTCTATTTACAGTCTCTGAGGGAACGATACTCTACTTACTATTATATTACTTATTGACCACGTATACTTGCGTGTTGTGCGTAATTAGATTTTACCTAACAAGTTTTTGGCGCCGTTGTCGGGGACTTAAGTATAGATTTTATTATTTTGCAATATCAGTTTAATTAGTCCAGTGTTACTTAAACACTTTTTGTTTTTGTTTTATTCATCTTATTTCAGGATTTTGAAGTTGGTTTATGCAAACTCGATCCAAAAATCCAGACTTGCTTCCTTTTGAGGACGACATTGAGAGAAGGTTTCAGAGGTTAAGTAAGTGGATTAAGGAAACAAGGGACGAATTCGAAAACTCTAAAAAAGAAGAAGCAATGGTTGCCGAAGACAAGAAAGCGTTGAGGGACTTTGCAACATCTAAGGTGGTGAGCTACTGATCGAGTATCACCGAACTTCTATATAGTGCGAATACATTCGAGATTAAGCCTGGGACTATTCAGATGATACAGAACTCGGTTCAGTTTGGGGGACTTGCAAATGACGATCCTAACGAGAATTTGATCAGTTTTCTGGAAATCTATGAAACTTTCAAATACAATGGGGTGTCAGATGAAGCAATTAGACTTCGCTTGTTCCCATTCACTCTGCGGGACACGACAAAGAGTTGGTTACACTCTCTACTAGCGGGTTCGATAACAACATGGGATGACCTGGCTCAGAAAGTTTTAGCAAAATTCTTCTCGCCAGTAAAAACTGTAAAGATGAGGAACGAGATTACCATGTTTGATCAGCAACATGGGGAGTCATTATACGAGGCATGGGAGAGATACAAAGAATTGCTCAGAAAATGCCCACATCACGATTTGCCTAAGTGGTTACAGATGAATACATTTTCTAACGGACTACATGGGAATCTCAGGACCAGTATTAATGCAGCGTCGGGGGGAGCATTTATGGCAAAGAACTATGAGGAGGCATATCAGTTGATAGAGACGATGGCTGCTAACAACTATCAGTGGCCCACGACAAGAATGACACAACCTACAGTCGCTGGAGTGTTAGAGGTAGATGGAGTGACAAAAATAACAACGCAAATTTTAGCACTCTCCAAAAAGTTCGATGTTTTGTTAGGAGGAAAGACACAGCAAGTTGCAGTTATTTGTGAGTTGTGCGCGGGTGAACATCCGATGGATCAATGTGCAATCAACCCGGAGTCAGTACAATTTATGGGTAGCTATAATAGAATTCTTCAGAATACATACCAGAATGCATATAATCAGGGGAATAGGAATCATTCGAATTTGTCGTGGAATAATAATCAGAATCAACAAGCTCCACGACCATCGTATCACCCTGGATTTCAGAATCAACAACAACCAGTTCAACGTCAAGAGAGGAAATCAGATTTAGAGGAGTTTCTATCAAAGTATATAACGAGCAATGAGGCAACGATGAAAAACCAAGCAATGTCCATGAAGAATTTGGAAAATCAGATGGGACAAATTGCTTTAGCATTGAACAACAGGCCACAAGGGACTCTACCGAGTGACACCAAAAGAAATCCAAAGGGAAATCATGAACAGTGTCAGGCAATCACGTAGAGAAGTGGAAAACATCTAGTTGGGAAAAGTACAGAAAATTCAGCTATATCGGATAACAAAGTCGATGACAACAAAATGGTTGACGAAAAACAGAGTGAGGATACGCAAATTGAGAAAATAAATTTAGATGGCAAGCCAGTTGTGTATCCTCCAATGCCGTTTCAGCAGATAGTCCAAAAGCAGAAATTAGATAAGCAGTTTGTGAAATTTTTGGAAGTTTTTAAGAAACTTCATATTAACATCCCGTTCACAGAAGCCCTAGAGCAAATGCCAAGTAATGCGAAATTCATGAAAGGGATTTTGTCTAGGAAAAAGAAGTTAGAAGATTTCGAGACAGTGGCATTAACAGAGGAGTGTAGTGCAGTTTTACAGCGAAAGTTGCCACCAAAGTTGAAAGATCTAGGGAGTTTCACCATTCCGTGCACGATCAGGAACATGTCATTTAATAAGTGTTTATGTGATTTGGGGGTGAGTGTAAACCTTATGTCGTTATCAATTTACTCCGAATTGGGTTTTCCAGCTCCAAAGCCTACAAACATCTCATTAAAGTTGGCAGATAGGTCAGTCACGTACCCGAGAGGCATTGTAGAGGACATATTTGTCAAGGTTGACAAGTTTATATTCCCCGCGAATTTTATCATTCTGGATTTTGAGGAAGATAAGAAGATCCTGATTATCCTAGGGAGACCATTTTTGGCTACGGGTAGGACACTCATCGACGTACAAAAAGGTGAAGCAGAGGTTAAGTTTAACGTTTTCAAAGCCATGAAATTTCCTACGGATGAAGCAGAGTGTTTCAGGATGGATATCATTGATCAGATAATCAGTGATGACATGGGTAAAAGTTTGATTAACGATCCATTGTAAACGACGCTATTGGGAGATGAAGAATCAGATGATCCAGAATTTGTGGACTACTTGCATATGCTAGACTCCCTGCCACGAGTCATCAGATTTAGAGCACCATTTGAACCATTGCACACGGAGGAAAGATAAACAATCAGAATGAAACCGTCATTGGAGGAGCCACCGACTCTCGAACTTAAACCACTACCTAAACACCTCAGGTATGCGTATTTAGGCAATTCAAATTCTTTACATGTTATTATTTCTGTTGCACTTAACGATTTGCAGGAATAAAAGTTGCTGAGGGTGCTTAGGGAACACAAATTGGCTATATGATGGACAATCGCAGATATCAAGGGAATCAGCCCATCCTTTTGCATGCACAAAATTCTGATGGAAGACAATACAAAGCCGATTGTGGAGCAACAACGATGACTCAACCCAATCATGAAGGAACTTGTAAAGAAATTCTGAAATTGTTAGCTGTCGGTATCATCTACCCAATTTCCGACAGTAAGTGGGTTAATCCAGTTCAGTGTGTGGCGAAAAAGGGAGGAATGACCGTGGTACAGAAAGATGACAACTAGCTAATTTCGATAAGGATAGTGACTGGTTGGAGGGTTTGCATGGGCTACAGGAAGTTGAATAAGGCGACCCGCAAAGATCACTTTCCTTTGCCCTTTATCGATCAAATGTTGGACAGATTAGCGGGACATGGGTACTACAGCTTATTGGATGGATATTCGGGTTATAATCAGATCGTTGTTGCTCCTGAAGATCAAGAGAAGACTACTTTCACGTGTCCATACGGCACATTCGCATTCAGGAGAATGTCGTTTGATTTGTTTAATGCACCCGCTACCTTTCAACAGTGTATGGTGGCAATTTTCTTAGACATGGTGGAGAAAAATGTGGAAGCATTCATGGATGACTTTTTGGTATATGGGGATAATTTTGATGATTGCCTAGAGAATCTGGTGATGGTGTTACAAAGATGCAAAGACACGAATCTTGTACTTAACTGGGAAAAATGCCACTTCATGGTTGAGGAAGGCATAATTTTGGGTCACAAGGTCTCGGTTCAAGGATTAGAGGTTGATAAGGTAAAGCTGGAAATAATTGAAAAACTTCCTCCACCAAGTTCAGTTAAGGGAATTCAAAGTTTCTTGGGACATGCCGGGTTTTACAGAAGATTTATAAAGGACTTCTCTAAAATTGCAAAACCTTTATGAAGTCTTTTAGAGAAGGATTCAGTTTTCAAGTTTGATGAGGAGCGTAAACTGGCATTCGAGTTGTTAAAGAAGAAATTAACCACAGCTCCTGTAATCATCGCGCCGGATTGGACCATGCCCTTTGAGTTAATGTGTGATGTAAGCGACTATGCAGTTGGGGCTGTTTTTGGTCAACGCCGAGAGAAGGTATTTCACGCTATATATTATGCAAGTAAGACACTCATGGAGACTCAAATGAATTACACAACTACGGAAAAGGAATTGCTTGCAGTGGTGTATGCGTTCGACAAATTTCGGGCATACCTAATTGGGACAAAGGTAGTAGTTTATACAGATCACTCGGCCATTCGGTACTTGATTTCGAAAAAAGATGTTAAGCCACGCCTTATCCGATGGATTCTCCTTCTACAAGAGTTTGATTTAGAAATAAAGGATAGAAAGGGAACGGAGAACCAAGTCGCCGATCATTTGTCTAGGCTGGAAAATCAGGTTAAAAAGGAAGAGGATAAGTGTATAATCAATGAGTCATTCCCAGATGAGCAACTGTTTGGGATAAATTCAGAATTTCCATGGTACGCGAACTTCGCGAATTATCTAGTGAGCAACATGCTTCCTCCTGATCTTACACGACATTAGAAAAAGAAGTTTCTCCATGACATCAAGTGGTATATGTGGGATGAGCCATACCTATTCAAATAGTGCGCCGACAAAATGATTAGAAGGTGTATGCCTTACAATGAGGTGAATAGTATACTGCATGAATGCCACTCATCTGCATATGGGGGACACTATGGTAGTGAGAGAACAGCGGTGAAAGTGCTTCAAGCTGGGTTTTATTGGCCTACATTATTCAAAGACGCTCACCAATTTGTTAGAACATGTGATAGATGTCAACGGGTGGGTAACATATCGAAAAGGAATGAGATGCCACTTCAAACAATTTTAGAAGTCGAGATTTTTGATGTATGGGGCATTGATTTCACGGGGCCATTCCCTTCCTCTTTTACCAATCAGTACATTTTGCTTGCGATTGACTATGTATCAAAGTGGGTTGAAGCAGTAGCACTCCCGACTAACGATGCCAAAGTGGTTCTCAAATTCTTGCAGAAAAATATTTTTACGAGGTTTAGCACGCCATGAGACATTATAAGTGATGAAGGTAGTCACTTCTGCAACAAATCGTTCACAACTCTATTGGCAAAGTATGGGGTCAACCACAAGGTAGCTACAGAGAGGTGAGGTGAGGTTTCGAACAGGGTGGTGAAAAGAATTATGGAAAAAGTAGTGAAACTGAATCGAAAGGATTGGTCTCTCAGATTGGATGATGCATTATGGGCTTACCGGACTGCGTATAAAACACCAATTGGTATGTCACCATACTAACTACTATACAGGAAAACATGCCACTTGCTAGTAGAGCTACAGCACAAGGCCTACTGGGCCATTCAGAAACTGAACTTCTATCAAGCAACTATGGGGGAAAAGCGACTACTACAATTAAAATAGCTCGACGAATTTCGACTCCAAGCCTATGAGAACTCTAAGCTATACAAGAAAAAGGTCAAGAAATGGCACGATAAGAAAATCATGCACCGAACGTTCGTGTCGGGGCAATCAGTACTGTTGTTCAACTCACGATTGAGGTTGTTTCCAAGCAAGCTTAAGTCAAGGTGGTCGGGACCATTCACCATCAAAACTGTTTTCCCACATGGCGCCATTGAACTATACAGTCGAAATACATTGGAACGTTCAAGGTCAACGGTCAATGGTTGAAGCACTATTGGGGTGGCAAGTTTATTTGGGACATCATCGCAATCACTCTATTCGACGCACCATAAATATGGAGTAGTTAGGCTGAACGACTTAAAATCAAGCGCTAATTGGGAGGCAACCCAATCATACTTTTATTTTTTTTCATATTTTTAATCATAAATGTCAAATTATAGTAGCATAATTAGCAATAAACAGTAGAATTATTACGTAGTTAATATATTATATGAGTCTTGATAATCTCTCACCAATGCTAGAAATGATGTTATCTTCTTACATTCATGTTCATGGTCTTGCAGGATTTTAAATTAGTCATAAGTTGGAGTTGAAAGGAAGAAATAAGAAGAAAAAAGACTCAGGTGAGATAGTACACCCCCACCGGGGCGGGTCCCCTCAAGCATAAAACCCCCGCCGGGGCGGGGGTCTCCAGGATAAACTAACAAGGCGCATGCCCGCCGGGGCAGGGGTCTTGGATTTGAAGGGTCCGGTTCTGCAGTTAAATAGCACACACCCACTACTCGCCTTATTCAGCCCAAATAACATCCTTATGGGCGATAGGTGTGCTCGCCCACGTAATCACAGGTGTAGGCCAATTCTATAAACACAGCTGTGATATGCACTTGACGATCTTATTATCTAAAAAATCACTATAATATACAACAATTTACATCAACGATAAGTAGATATTTGAAAGCAATTTACTTCTAAGTTCTATATATATTGTATAAATGGAATCTAAAATGCTTATATATAAATGATGCGGGACGTACGTGCTATCAAGAGGAGGGCGAATCTGAATAAGAATTCGATCATCCGAATTAGTAAGGGCCTTGGGCACATGATTAGGCCCCCTACCCAAGCCGCGCTTTTTCTGCGCTGCTTCAGAAGCCATCTGTATATTACAAATTTCAAGATGTTATTATGAGTTATATTTGATAACATGTATATATGAATATATAAAATGACAATAAACATGACAGTGATATAAACATGTGTATATATGAATATAAAATGACAATAAATAAAAATTGCATTTAAATAGTTAAGTACATAAACATGACAATGATATAAAAAACATGTAATGCTAAACATACATTTCATTTGTTCAAGTGTCAATGTCTGATTCAGAATCATCTTGTATACGTGTTACAGATTCATAACCATCGTCTGCTTCAGATTCAGTGTCAGATTCAGTTAATAACTCTTCTTCTTCAGTATCAATGTCATATGACACAAGTATTGACTCGGGATCTAATTCATGTAAAATCTTTTTAGCCGATGTGTTATTGGAAAATACCTCGGAATCTTAAATGGGATACTTGATTTTTTTGTAGTCGTACCCTCTTTATTAGGCCTAAACCGATCATGACTGCAAAACGTGCACCTTGTCATCTTTTTATTTTCCTTATAAAAAAACATTCAATCGTTGGGACATGCGTCGATCTTTTGGTACCCAAGACCCAACTTCTTCACCATTTTCTTACAAAAGTAGTAGTTACCCGATAATTTCTCACCGTCAGGCAACATACTCTTAATGGCCTTCAAGAGAGACTCAAAACACTCATGGCTAATGTTGTGATCAGCTTTGATGTTAAGTAATGTCACCACTGTAGACAATGTAGTGTGTTTGGTGCAACCATGCCACAATGGCTCGCTACCCTCGTCTAACAACTTGAAGAAGTCTTTGGCATCAGAATTCATAGGTTGCTCTCTGCCTTGTTCCCAATCAAAATTTGGCCCTGCAATATCATGAACCATTTCATTCATACGATGAGTACTCTTTGCTCAATTGTGTACTTCGTGATGCCACCATCTCTTCTCCCCATGTGTGCCTGACAAAGATTCTTCGTAATTTTTCATGAACCCATAAACAAGTAAATGATAGTTTACCACGTCCCTGTCTATATAATATACATTCTTACACTTCAAACATGGACATCGTATCTGCGACTGACCAGTCATACATTTCGGGTGACTATACGCATACTCCAAAAACACTTGGCAACTAGCTCTAAATTCAGCTTTAGCACCTATCTGGGCACTTGACTTTCGTCGTGCCATCCAACTACGGTCTGAATAGAGGTGCATGATTCCACGGTACCTACTACAGACAACATTATAAATGTTAACATATGACTTGAGCATACTTGTAACTATATGACTTGAGCATACTTGTAAGCATGCATATGATTAACATTTAAGCATACTTGTAAGCATATAAGTTAAGCATACTTGCAACCATATGACTTAAGCATACTTGTAAGCATATGATTAACATTTAAGCATACTTGTAAGAATATGACTTAAGATCATACTTGTAACTATATGACTTGAGCATACGCACGGGACTAACTATTGAAGACATCTAAATTTGGGTAGCAAGTACTTTAAAGAGCTTGTTAATCTCCCACAACAAAAAAAGCTCGTTAATATTATAAATGTTCGCAACTACCCGACAAACAAAAAAATTTCTCCAGTCTCCCCTACAATATGGACTAGCCACATGAACGACGACATGCATATATGGTCATTTCTAGGCACCCAAGACACAAACCAAGAGAAATATACAAATTTCCAATACAATAAGACCAAAACAATAACGATTGAATGCAAATTAAAGCAGTAAAAAATTCAGCAAATTAAATCAAATTCTTTGTTGAGATAAGGATGTTAGAAAGGACTCTATTTTATGTCTTAATTACTGAACACTCATGAGACATTAATATTTAGACCCATATACATTACCAATATAATATCAATCAAAACATTACCAATATACAATTATAAATGAATTTTATAATTAACAAACATACATTATAAATGAATTATATAATTAACATCAATTAGCATATTTGATGAGAATTGAACTAGGACAAACCATATTCTTAACTCAACCTCAATTTTAAAGTCTTAACTATCTATCAAGCTAAGACCAAATTGGTGTCTGAGCTCCTTGTGAAAGCTAAAAGGTAAAGAGGAAAAATCTACTAATGGATAATAAAAGTTCTCTAACTTCGATTCTCAGCCAACAAAACTGGTGATACTAAGAATCATATATGTATCCTCCTTATTCTGTGCTACAGCGTATATGTAAGGTCCTTAGCTAATATATATGAGTTCCATGAGTATTATGAGAAAATATTTTTAGTTAAAACCATTTTACGGTGTTTAATGACAGTGGCTTGTGGGTTATCAGGTGCAAAAGATGGAAAATACCATTTAAGTTGTTCAAATTTTTAACCCGGATTAGGGTTACCAGATTTGATGACAAAACCCTATTTTAAAACAAAAACAAATTTATGGTACACAATCGCCAAATTCGATAGGTGACTAACGAATTACCCAATACACAGTGTATTCATGCATACAATCGCCAAATCCAACGAATTCACATAAAATTTCAAACACGATTCAAGAAATTACAATGAATGAAGATAAATACATGTTTAGAAGATTTAATCGTACTCGTTTGAAAATTTTGATCTCCTTTGTAGAGGCGAAAATTTCTTCTTCTTTAGAGAACCTAAGTGGCCGGTGGTAGGTGGCGGCTGCGGCCGAACTCCTTCTCCTCTCCCCCCTTTCTCCCTCCTCTCTCTATTTTGGACCTCCCTCTTTTCTTTTTCCTTCTCTGTTCTGTGTCGAGCGAATACTGGTTACTGCTAACATTAAGTTTGATCAACGACCGAATGCGGTCACTGACTTTTAATGACATGGACTTATCCGCGATCGCATGCGGTCTCTGATTATAAGTGGTCGCAAAAAACCTACGCGCCAACATTTCCTGCCAAATTTTGGGAGGGAAATTTGTTCTAGCGACCGATCTGCGATCGTATGCGATCGCTGATATAACTTAGCGACTGGATTATAGAATGGTCGCTGATGTCGGTCGCTATTACGAATATCAGTGACCGAATATCCGGTCGTTGATATTATTGGTCGCTGATAGACCTTTTTCTTGTAGTGACTACAACTCCAACCTCTATACATTACCACTTCTTACCCACGATTTGGCCATTTCAATTCCATTTTTCCACTTCTTTAACACATCCACCCACTTATCAATTACTTCCATTACTCCAACCCACAAACATCTCCATCACACCACCTCTATATAAACACAACCTCACAACCCAAGTTCACACCATCACACTATTCCTATACATTCACACCATCACATACTTGCATTTCCATCTCCAAAACCCACGAATTCAGATTTATATTGCGGTAAGTGTTGAGTAATTGACATCTGTGCACCGTGTCTACAAATTCCTACCTTCCTAGCACCAGAGTAGAGCAAAATCATCAAGTTTTGGGGAGTTAAACCACTGTGCATGCCAACTGTTCGGCAGAGTGTGTGAGTCAAGTTTGGGGGGGAAATAGTTATGGTACGACTTACTCAATTCAATGGCGTCTCAACCAACATCCAAACGACAACGGGGAGATGGTTCAAGGCTAACTCCACCATCCCGAACCTTCGACCGATGCAAGTTCAAAAGTGTCGCCGCCGCCGACCGATACGATTACATGGCTACAAAAGCACTCACACCAGAGCGGGGGTTGGCACCGGATCATGTGGATGGGGAGATGATGTTACAAATTTATCAGAAAGGTTGGAACAAATTCACTGAGGAACCCGAGCTCGCTGTTGTCAACGTGGTCAAAGAGTTCTATGCGAATGCCGAAGATAAGGCACCGTTCAACGCTTTTGTGCGGGGTAGATTGGTCCCGTTCAGTGCCGATGCCATCAATATGTATTATCAGTTGTGGGTGCCTAGACAATGCCAATATGCTCACTTGAGGGATTTCGACCCTAACTTTGAGGCGATTCTCAAAGAAATGACTAAGCCGGGAACAACGTGGATAAAGGGTCGGAAAAGAGGCACGGTTTTTCACAGCAAGGATCTTAATCGGTATAGAAAAATTTGGTACGCCTTTTTATGTGTAAAACTGTTTCCTTCTACGCACACCTCTGATGTGACCAAGGAGAAGGCACTACTTATGTATTCTATTGTGCAAGACTTCATCATTGACGTCGGGGCCATAATCAGCTTTTCTATTCGCTAATGTCTACAGGGTAATTTTTCAGACAGATTGCCACACCCATCCCTCATTTGTGGGTTATGTCGCCAAGCAAGAGTTCGATGGTCTGATGATGAACCCACCCAAATGTCGTTGCAGCTACTAGATTCCAGAATTATAGCGCGGTATTCGGTGTGGGCCAGAGGTGAATCACATCCTCGAGGTTTTGGTTTCATATTTCCATCAGCTTCAGAGGACGAAGCTGACGCTGAAGACACCTCAGATGATGAGGACAAGACTATGGGAGAGCACAAAACTGAGGTGACACCATCTCCCGACACCATATCTAGCCCTCAGTTTCTTGAATTTCAACGACAAATGGAGGAGCACAACAAAGCATCACGAAGGGAGATGAGGCGGCTCGCAGCGTGACTAGACCAAATGTTTGATGCAATGAACCTGTCATTCGCATCCTTGAACATGACACTTCACATCCTCAATCCTAATGCCTAGTTTCCATATCAGCAACCGGGTCCAATGCCACGCTTCCCTCCAAGTGACTCGGAAGAAGAAGAAGAACAACACAACACACCACCACCCCAGGCTTAAAGTGATTACAGGGAAGTCCTTATATTTTTACTCTTATATCTATCCAATGAGGGTATTGTAATTTGTAAGTTTGGGGGAGTTAGATTTATTTTTGCATTTTATGTTGCATGCATAATGTCATTCATAGGTTTACATTTAGTATTGCATTTTAGTTTTGCATATTAGTTTTAGTATTTATGTAATCTTATAGATGCATAGTAGTTTAGGATAGTCTTGTTATTTCCTGCATTTTGTTATGTTATATTTATCAAAAAAAAATATTTAGTTAACTATTGTGTTCATTTTGCATATGTCCAGCAGTGTTGTAGTTCATTTTATTTTTGGCCGATGATGAGATTGAGATTAAGTAGACAAATACAGCACTGATTTTTAGAACTGTGAGGTAGTTTTGAATCATGACTCGGATCTTGTGCTTGTTTGAAACTAGTATAAAAAGGGTAGCACGTAGTAACGTATGTGTTGACTTATTGGCTTAAATCGATACATAAATAGTTTCTAAAGGATAATGCTATTATAGATAAGAGAATGACAAGAATAGGCAGTGAAGACAACAAATTAGGCAAGAACCTAAGTTTGGGGGAAAACGTAGGGTGTATAAGCTTCAAAAAAAATTTATTTATATATGTCGTGACTAGTCTTGTTTCGGGGCCTTTGTTACTTGAGTAAGTACGCCCGTAGGTGTGTCTTAACACCTAGCGCCCTAAGGTCTTTTATGGTCTGGGAGTCGTTGGATTAAAGCTTGCTAAGGGGTAGCACTGTTAGCCTAATGGAATGAGGCATTGAACAGTCATGTAAAAAAAAAAGAAAAGAAAAAAAAGAGAGAAAATGAGAAATAAAGGCAAAGAGCCCCTGTCAATGAAAAAAGAAAAAGAAAGCATAAATACCCAATCTTGGTAAACGTTTGATTTAAGTTGGAACTTGTTTGTTTTTGATATTCTCGAGTTTATTCTTTTTGAATCCTAATAAGAGATTGGTTATGTGTTGAATTTGAATTTAAATCAGTTAGCATAGATGTTGACCACATGCACACGATATTAGTGATGACAAGTATAAGATTCGAGGAATTGATAAGAAGTTATTGATGGGTTTTATTATGAAGCATTGTAATGTGTGCTTGATTGTTCTGAGGCCGGAGGAATAAATGTGATTCTGTGATATTGTTGGATTCGTAGACATATAGTTACATACATGACATCTCATTACATTGCATAGCATTTAGTTTGTTTGATTGCATGTACTCAAGGACTAGCACATTTTAAGTTTGGGGGATTTTGATAAGTGGATTTTATATCCACGAATCAGTTCCTAATCCAAGCTTAATCAGTGTGAATTTCTCATGTTTATGTTTAATTTTACTTGTTTACTGTTGGTTGATGTGTAGGTGTGGTGGTGTGGTGTTTAAGCATAAAAGCAGTGATTTGGTGGTCATAAAGTAGCAAGATGATAGCTGGAAAGGAGAAAATAAAGTGCAGTCAAAATGTCTTACCCGCGGGCTTGTTTTAGCCTTGTACCCCCGCCGGTGTGGGGGGGTCTTCATGTCTGCATGGCAGGGCCTGAGCCCGTCGGGGCGGGCTAATCCTTTGTAAACACCCCCACCGGGGCGGGGGGTGTCGAAGCTGGACAATCCTGAATGACTTCGAACTCTTCTGGAAAAAGGATTTGATGACTTTGCATGGCACATGGACTCTATTATACATGGGATTTCGGCCAAGACTTTATGTTGGATATATATTGCAACACAAACAACAAATTGATGATCATGCAAAGAAATTAACATGAATTAATCACGGATTTTCATATTGAGCAACGGAGTGAAGATTTTGAAGAACATTCATATCGTTTGCGGATTAAGGCTAAAGTGAAGGGTGTGCTGCGTTATTCTTCTCCTTTAGTTTTATTTCTGTAATTGAGAATATGTTATCTTAAATTTATTCAGTTATTATTTCATTTATTATGAACTAATTACTTTTTAGGCCTAAGACGGATCTTTAAGTGGAACGATGATCATGTAATCTTTAAATTCAGTTTAATAAGCTATTATCCGGTTTATCTATATTAATTTGAGCATGAATTTATGAATTGTCTGATCAACGATTCTTTGTGGACTTGTATGAACTCGAGAGATGAAATACGAGTCTAGACTTAGTTAATATAGCATGTGTTCCTGATTTATGTGATTGAATAAAATCTCGATGAATGTTAGGGTAGAGATATGCTTGACATCGCATGTAATCAGATAAAGAACTTGAACTTCAACCTTCTTTAATTGTAATTCACATAGAGATATTGTGAGTTAGTTAATTAAGGTGTTTAACATAATTCTATCTTAATTGTGGATTTGGGTTAATACGGTATTAGTACATCGAGAGGTGGCTAGTTCTACATACGTGTTCTTGATTAATAAACTGGGATAGTGAATTAAACTGGAATAAAGGTGTAATAATCTGAGTGATGCTTAAAGTGAAGTCGAAAGTCTAATTCTCCATTATTTGTTTGAAAATTCAGTTTTTAGCGTTTATTGATTGTGTGGTGATTTTAATAGTTTTAATACTGTTAGTTACAAACTAGAAATTGATTAGTTTAATAAAATTAGGATTAATAGGAAATTGGTAATTGAAAGGTTTAAATTCTATTTACAGTCTTTGAGGGAACGATACTCATACTATTATACTACTTGTTGACCACGTATGCTTACGTGCTGTGCATAATTAGATTTTACCCAACAAGTTTTTGGCGCTGTTGCCTGGGACTTAAGTATAGATTTTATTATTTTGCAATATAAGTTTAATTAGTCCAGTTTTACTTAAAAACATTTTGTTTTTGTTTTATTCATCTTATTTCACGATTTTGAAGTTGGAGTGACACAACCTACAGTCGTTGGAGTGTTAGAGGTAGATGGAGTGACGACAATAACAACGCAAATTTTAGCACTCTCCAAAAAGTTTGACGTTTGGTCAGGAGGACAGACACAACAAATTGCAGTTATTTATGAGTTGTGCGCGGGTGAACATCCGACGGATCAATGTGCAATCAACCCTGAGTCAGTATAATTTATGGGTAGCTACAACAAAATTCCTCAGAATACATACCAGAATCCATATAATCAGGGGAATAGGAATCATCTGAATTTGTCGTGGAATAATAATCAGAATCAACAAGCTCCACGACCATCGTATCCCCCTAGATTTTAGAATTAACAACAACCAGTTCTGTAAAGACCCCAGACTCGGGTACTTGAAACCCGAACTCAGTTCTTCACAATACAATTTCTATGACCGGAATAATACTAATAATAATAACAATAATATAAATATCAAATTTAACTTACATTTATCAGAGTCTAATCCCAAGTACGTAACCTTTACTATATTCTTTACATGATATATAATACATATCATTATCTTAATACAGTCTAACTATTACAAAAGGCACTATTACACATGTTTTGTTTGCTTTCCTTTTCACTTGTTATTGTCTGAACCTTCGGGTTGATCATGCCTAGCTGAAAACATTTAGATTTAAGCAAGGATGGGCATTTGGATGCCCAGCAAGTAATAACAATTATGAATATAATTAGCTGAAAGAAATAAATGTTATCTTTGTACATCACTTCTACAACGAGTTTATAGTTGTGAAGTAAACTGAACCGATAATAATCACATAACAATTCTATCCCAAATTTTTGAAACTACATATTGACTATATATATAGGGTAGTCAACATACTATGAACATTGGTTTAAATTTTCGATAAGGTTTAGCAGAACTTCATCTGCAAACCGTCTTAACTTTCGGGCGCGAGGGTGATCATCCCAATGAGCCCTGTATTGATCAATACTACATTACAAGAATGATAAGATCGTTCACTCTGTCCACCTTGGGCGCATAAGAGTTTTCCCGTGATCGGGATGTTCATACTTAGGCTGGAATCCGAATCAAAACAAATTGATTGGATACAAAAAGGTTTTAACTTATTCAACGATATTTCTGAATTTGTGTCTAGCTGATCAAGTAAGCAAGGCGACTTATATATATATATATATATATATATATATATATATATATATATATATATATATATATATACCAACATGTGTTTAAATACAATGATTATCCAAGTGGGGACACTTGTGTAACCATGTTTAGAAATTAACGAACAGAATATATATCTGAATTACCATATACTAACATGTTGATAAACAATGATCGGATATAGAATATATCACAATAGGGTTAATAATATAGCATAATAATAATATAATTCTGAAACTTTTTACTCATGTCCATTGCATAAAGGAAATGCAAAGGTAAGATACTTGCCTGATGCGCTGCTTACAGTTCGTAACTTAGTTCTATCTTTATATCAAAACCTGTGATGCCCCCAAAACAGGTATACATCACCTATTCTGAGTCGCCAAATACATGGTACAGAATACAAATACAACTTAATTATACAACTGTCGTGCAAAGTACGACAAAACATAAGCTGTGAATTTTAATACAAATATTATCATCTAGACAATATACAAACTCAAATTCAATATTATTACATTTATTTTCCCACTAATTCACTGAATAGTGAGGACTACTAATGCTATCATCTCGGTGCATCACTCTGCTTCCCATTAGTCCTCGCTACGTTCTTATTTCTGAAGAGAACAATGAAAGTAAAAGGGTGAGCTCAACTAGCCCAGTAGGAAATATTATAACTAAGATAATGCAGAATATATTATCGTTAGCCTTCAACAGTGTTAAACTAATATAATATAACAACCATCAAGTTTAACTGCAGTGGAACAAGCAATCCATTAAAAGGGTCAAGTGTAGAATAAAATCTACTATCTTTTATGATTTAAAAGGTTTTTCATCACTTTTATCGCTGCGACTCAGCTTAATAAATAATCCACATCACCGAATCACCCCTGCACTACGGCCATGGATATTCTTTAGTATCACGACCATAATTATCCATGTACTACGCGCCAAGAATATTTGTGTATTCATTAATGGTCATGATCATGCCAACAACTGTCCATTAATGCACTACGAGTCAATGAGGACTTTTACCACATCATTTGTAACATTACGGTCATGTTTACACCGAATAATCTCTGGTCATAATCATACCAAGTCCATCTATGCACTACAGGCCACAGATGACTTTCAACAAAATATAAACATAAGGATGATGACAATGATATAAGAATTCAATAAAACAAGTTCAAGAATTATTTTATCCAGGAATCAATAACGTCCAAATTGTCAACATGATACTTCTTTGTGGAGTAAAATTTTAAGAATGCTCAGAAGAATATTTCCATCAAAAGATACTGGATGAAGCGCAAATATCAAGGATATTCTACTAATTTCATGGAGTATAGAAGTCAAAACTTTAACCAACTGAGTATAATAGAGTATGGAATAACAAAAGAAATCACCAAGCATGCGATAGACCACACAGACAGGTTATTCTGACAGAATAATAAATAAGGGAACCAGGTCCGGCATAAAACGCACAGACACGATATTCTAACAGAATAATAAAGACGGAATCAGGTCCGGCGTAAAATGCACAAATAGGATATTCCAACAAAATAATAAATAATGGAACCAGGTCATGCGTAAAGCACAGACAAGATGTTCCAACAGAATGATAAAAAATGGAACCAGATCCGGCATAAACGCATAGACAGGATGTTCCAGCAGAATAATAAAGAATGGAATAACAGAAGAATTTCACCAAGTATAGGGTAGCCTGCGTATACAGGTTATTCCAACAGAATAATAAAGAATGGAATAACAAAAGTTCTCTTCATGGATAAGAAAGAAATAATACTCCCTACCTTAGAAAAACTTGATACTGGAATAGTGAGGTAGCAGACTTCTCTTCTTCTTTCTCTCTATAATTTCTCTCTATAATAATCGCTCTAAAGCTTTTGTGAATTGGTGAGAAATGAAGGGAGAATGAGCTTCTATTTATAGGAAAATATAATTTCGATAATTGCACATTTTGGGGCTCAAAATATTACAGTATAATACCTTCGTCTTTTTCTTCATTTTTAATTTAGTCCTGCAAGTATTATCAAACTTGCACCCCCCTCCCCTAATAATAAATAATGTGAATCAATAGTTCAATCATGTGAATCAATAGTTATAATCATGTGAAAATCTGATTACGATATAGTACCTCCATCTATACCTCCATTTTTAACCTAGTCATGCAAGTATTATCAATCTTGCACCAACTCCCCTAATAGTACAAGAATGTGAATCAATAGTACACACATGTGAACAAATAGTTATAAGCATGTGAATTAATAGCAATTAATTACTCATTTACCCGATTAATTACCCGATTGGTCAATTTAACCTCCAGACATCAAATATTATCGAAATAAATGTCAATTTCCAATAACACTAATAATCCGAACACAATGGAACTACCAATTTCATTTTTAATCAACACAACTTATTAATCATTAATATTATAACTCGCAATATTTTATAACAACTTGCATACTTTGCAAAATTTTCACATAACACCCTTAACTTTAAACTTTTATCAATTTAACCATTTACGAAATAAAATAATAATTATAAGAAAATTGAATACTTTCATTTCATAAAATTCGGGGTCTTACAAAACCTATCATTAATAAGATCATTTGATCGACTAGAATAACATACTATAACACATAGCACTACTTATTGCAGTCATCACATAACCTAATCACATTGTCACATATGTTCCACAACCATTGAATTACAAATAAACACATATTTAATCAAATTATCTAAGTCCAGATCAATTTACGAAACATATGCTTATCTGATACGAATCGGCTTTTATCGAGTATTTATCAAGTCTAAGACTCTATCCTATAGTTCAATATCTGTAAGTATCAGTCATATTATTTTTAAATGACTTATAATAATTTTTAAATATTTATTATAATTTGTCATGAATTTTCAAACACCAGAATCATTATTAAATGATTTAAATATTAAACAATTCTTTTATCATTAATATTTAATTAATATTAAACCATTAATGAAACCATTGCCAAAATATCAATGTTATTTATAATAACTTAAAATACTTTTAAAGTATTAATATTACCCTTAAATGATTTTTAAAACATTTAAAATCATTTTAAATAATTATCATTAATATTAAAATGTTACTACATTATCTATCAAAATATTAAAAGTCATTAATTATAACTTAAAATATTTTAATTCATTTATTTCCTTTTAAATGATTTTTAAATAGATAAAACCATTTATAAACTTTTTATTTAATATAATTATTAAATACACTTAATATCATTTATTATTAAATTAATATCATTAATATTAAATTATTAATGAAATTATCCTTTAAATATTAAAAGTTATATTTTATAACTTCAAATATCTTTAAACACTTTATTTCTATTTTAAATAATTTTATAATATTAAAATCATTTTAAAATAATTTATTTATTATAATTATTAATATCATTATTAGTAAATAATTAATGAAATTTACCTTTAAATATAGAAAGTTATATTTTATATCTTCAAATATTTTAAACTATTTAAATTTATTTAAAATGATTTTTCTAATATTAAAATCATTTTTTAAACTAATTTATTTAATATAATTATTAAATAAATCTAATATCATTAATATTAAAATATTAATATTTTCATGACAAAATATCAAAAGTTATATTTTATAACTTAAATAACCTTTAAATCATTTTTCTAGAATTTTTAAATCATCAATTCTATTTTCCATACTTTATTTAATACTTTTATTAAATAACTTTAACTACCATTAATATTAATTAATTATTGAAATTCATCACAAAATTTTAAAAGTTATCAAAAATAACTTAAATTATTTTCCTATACCATAATATAATTTTAAATGATTTTTTAATTATTAAAATCATTTTAACTAATTTATTTAATATTATAATTAAATAAATTAAATACTTTTAATATTCCAAAAATATTAAATATTTATGAAATATATTCAAAATAATTAAAACTAATTTTCGATTTTAAAATAATTTTAATAATTTATTTTGTATTTTCATAAGTAAAACTAATTAATACTAATTATTAAATAAAATGTAATTTTTATAATGAAACTATCGCTAAAGACCACCTATGGTGACATAACTATCGCTATAAATTGTTCTTCATGTTCTTCTTGCATTACATTCATAAAGCGATTTAAGTAGGTCTTACTTTGACCAAGAATCGTGCAGTGCGGTGTAATGTGTTTACAAAATTTGGATATTGAAAGCGATCGTGTAGTAATTGTGTCATAATACATGATCCAAGAACAACCATGAGCAAAACATGCATCAATCGAAAGATCTAAGGCAATTAAAACACTGTCAGAGTTGTTCTTTATTTTCTGGGTTAGCCAGAAATGAAGAACAATTCTTATGGTCATATTTGGGCTTCCACTACTTGTTGTACATGTGAGGTATTAGTGATCTAAAGCTTGCAGTGTGTAACCAACATGTACATGAAGAGATTCATTACTTAACGTCACTATAAAAATAATAGAATCGCTAGATATCGAACGATCAAAGGATGTCAGACGACACGTTCATCTGTTTTCTGGGTTACCCAGAAAACAGAAAACTTGCTCGTGGTACCTACTTTGACCAGACTCTGTGCTCGTAAGATTTGATGTTTAGGTGATCTTAAGGCATGATATTGTAGATCATATTACCTACTACAACATAGATTCAACACAAACAATAAATCGACAAACAACTTGAAGATCAGAGCCCAAGAACATCTTGTCAGACGTTTCTGGGCACGATCTGGGTTTTTCAGAAATCCGATAGTCATGGTCGGTCAATGAGGTTTGACCACCCGTAACTTTCATTATGTGCACGATCTGGGCTAGATTAAAATTCTAGAATACAGACCACCTGACATACTATAATTATTAACGCTCAAAACACAAAAATCAAACACAGAAATAGATCTACCGGGTCTGACATTAGTTGTCAGACAACACAAAAATTTTTCCCAGATTTTCTTAAAATGCCAAATCCGAGCCTCTAGATGTTATGGATCTAACATCTAGGAACCCAGATCATCTTTATACACTACAAATAACATATTCTAACACTCAATCATAACATTTAACAACAGATCGATGGACATATTTCTTGGCTAGGCTTTATACCTTCTTTGATCAATTTTGATTTCTGGCTTCTGATATGTTATGGTTGATCGTGGGGCTGTTCTTAGGGACTGATATACTAGAGAAATTCATAGGTTTTGAGAGAGGATTGCTTGGTTGAGTTTTTGGACAAAATGAGTGAGCAAAATGATTTTCCCTCTCTCTTGGATCTATTTATATAATGTTGCAATGCATGGCTGAGATCTGTTGGCTGATATATGTTACTAATTTTGAAATTAGGTTTACTAATTTAGAAATTAGGGTTTCTAGAAATTTGAATTTCTAAATATTAATTAGGCTTTCTCTAATTAACATTAAATTCTATAATACTTAACATAATTCATTTAGCACAATTACATAACTGTTTCTAACTCATAATTTAGTTTCAAATTAGGGTTTCCAAATTTAGTAATTAGGGTTCTTAATTAATTAGGGTTTCTAATTAATTAGGGTTTTTATAATTAATATTAAATTCTATAATTTACCACGTAAATCACATAACACAGTTATATAACAGTCTTGAGCTCATAATTGAGTTTCAAATTAGGATTTCCAAATTTAGAAATTAGGTTTACAAATTTAGAAATTAGGGTTCTCAATTAATTAGGGTTCCTAATTAATTAAGGTTTTCCATACTTAGATTTAAAATTAATAATACATGACATTCATAACCTAAAGTAATTACTTAAAATCTTACAGTCTTATTTGACTAACCAATTAGGGTTTATTAAAATAATACTAGGGCTTATCATGGTACGCTAAAACTGTTACACAAATTTACCTTACACAGATAACATACATATTTATAACACTGACAAATAATAATATAATATTATTATTCTTATTCCTTGATAAAAATCCAAAATTAGGGTTTGGATTCCATATCTAATTTATCCGGCATATATACCTTTATTAATTATGTTAAAATAATTAACTTTATTAATATAAATTAAATTCATATAATAAAATAAAATAATTATTATAATTATTCCAAGAAAATCATTTCATATATTATTTAAATAATATATAACTATATTTTCGTGGAAAATAATTAATAAAAATATTTCTACTATAAAATTAATTATTATAAGAATATACTTTATAATAATCAATAATTCTAAAATAAAATTATTTGTAAACTTTCATGTAATAAATATATTTTTATTTATCACATAAATACACATACACCTTATCTTGTACAAATCCTCATCCTTAAAATAATAAAATAAAATTATACACAAAATTTCTTATTTATTTACATAGAAAATATCGGGTTGTTACATTCACCCTCCCTTATAAAGATACCGTTCCCGGAATCACCGTTTTAAAACCTATACATACAAGGTTACATAGCATACACAATCATTACCAGTAGATCTCGATCATAATTTGATCGAACTGATCTTTAACTATTCACATAAAGCTTATCTATCTGCTTATACGAAAAATTGATTTCTAATAGAACACAATTTCCTCCTTCAAAATAATTTATAAAATAATTTACTATATAAGAAAATAATATATAAGAAAATAAAATTTGTTTGAATAATACATGGAGTTGCATCCCCGGCTACCTCGATATCTTTAACGGTTATGTTGAAGACGTTTGCGGTTGATTTCGTTGGTTTGTTTATTGATGTTGGTCCCGTTGTCGCCAATGTCCTGCTGCCTTTCCTTGTTTGTGCATTTCTTGTCTCCCATCCCTTTCTTGGACAGTCTGCCACCTTATACTCCATTGATTCACACTTAAAACACACAGACTTGCCCTTTATCTCCTTTCCTTTTATCGTATAGGTGACAAAACTATCTTTTGCCCCTTCATGATCCTAATGACACAAACGCGTCAACATGGTCAGTTGATCTTCTAAATCCTGGCGATCTGATTGCCTTGAAGTCTTTGACGTTTGCCTATTGATTACTTGGCTGATTTCCTGCGACTGATATTCCGTTCTGCATAACTTGAGCACCTATATTCACAAAATTTCTGTATCGAATCTGGTTGTCTTCCAGCTTTGTTGACAGGTTCTTCTATCCTTTGGTTTCGTTTTCGTCTTGGCGGCATTATTATAAATTATTCTTACATTCTAAGCCTTACCGTATACGCTTAACATATAACGCGAAATTCTATATTTATCATGTACTCAAAATATTATATATTTTCAAATTTTGGTTTTCTGCATTAACCAATACTCATATAATTAACTATTATCTTTATACCAACTTATTTCATTAATCCCATATAAATTAATACTCATATCACTTGACATACCATAGCACATATTGCTTTAATCATCCGTTATCCCTTTGTGACTCAAAAGTCGGGAATCGCTGCCACAACTTATACAAAATTTGAACTCAGCTCTCATTATTCTCCAACTTTTAAAGGTCATCTCCCCTTCTTCCCCCTCCTTATGGGCTAATTGGGTCAAATCTACAGTGCTATCAAAGACCAATTTTGGTATATCTCAACCCCTTGGATCGTTCATGGATCTCATGTAAGATCCTTAAGCTTCGTTCCATAGCTCTCCTTTCCTTACCTATAGAGTTGGGAATAGAAATTCCTTGATCTCTGGTTTGACCGAACGTGGTTGGTGGGCAACCTTAAACCCTCTCCATCTCTCGCTCTCCAACTCCGAATCCCCTATTAATGCGCAAATTTCGACATCATTTACATGGGTGCATGGTCTTTGCCTTCCAAGAATCATCATGATGTGCGCAATTACGCACCACTGCTTTCATCTCTTCCTAATCCTTCCGATGTTGAGGACTTGATTCTTTGGGACAACCGGCGGTGAAACATATCAAAGCTTCCACTATCTGGGAATCTATTAAACTTACGTGCTCAAAAGTCCATGGGCTAAATTGCTATGGTTCCCCTCCATATCCCCGATTCTCCTTTACCACAATGGCTTGCTCTTGACACAGATTACCCACAAATGATAGGTTCTCTGGTTACCATAGCTTCCACCTATATGAGGCGCCTTTCTGGCTAATCATGCTTTGAGACATTCTCTCATTTATTCTTTGATTGTCCCTATTCTACTTGATTCTCTCTTATGTTCTTGCCTTGAATTCGGGCCAATGCTCCAGGAGCTGGGATAGTCTGGTGGACTATATAATTCATTTTAAAGGAAATAAAATTGATCCGATATTTTAAAAGTTGGTCTTTTCCACCACGCCACAAACTTTGGGCGATTAGAAACTCAATTGCTTTCATAAAATGCCAAATTGCCTATGAATGTTTTGGCTAGGGAGATTATTAATATCACTAAGTCAAGGCTTTCTTCTTTCCCCAAATTCCTCAAGGTCACTTGTGACTAGGCACGACCTTTGTCTTTGGTTGTGAGGCTGCTGCATGGTCTCTTTCATGGTTCTTGGTTTGGTCTTTTCTCGCAAAGCTATTCTTCTTTCGCGCAAAATTCAGAATTAACTTAGCTTCCATGTGGCGGTTCGTGATTCGTTTTCCTTGGCGATTCGGCCTCTTCATTGGTTTAGTTCAATGCTATTATTACATCCATGTTGGGTTCATAGCATATTTAGTCCATATCTGGTTCGTTGTGGCGATGAAAGGTCGTGGCATCCGGCTTGGCATCTCGGCTCGGCTTGGTTCTACCTCTTGTCTTGAAGTCGGGGATGTTGGTTTCGACCTTGGTTTTGGCCGGGCTTGGGTTTCGGCTTGGCTTGAGCTTGCTTGGGTTTCACTTGACTTGGGTTCGGTATAGATGGTTTGCCCCCCTCCTACTGGCTCTCGTAGTTCTTCCTATGCTTGACATCCTCTTGACTCTTCTGTACTGATTCGGTTCAGTCTTCCCCCCCATTTTTTTGGATGCTTGGTTTCTCCTGATTGGTTGTCTAAGTTGTTTAAGGTTTCATGCTTGTATTTCTATTGTCCTGCTTAGTAACGCTTTGTTCGTTCTTTTGGCTTGGTTGTTAGTCTTTTGTTGTCCATTTTGGGGGTTGTCCCGTGTGGTTCTATCAAAAGCTTCTGGGGTATGCCCTTATCGATTGTATTATCTCTTCTTTTTCAATATACAAACAAACTTAGCGAAAAAAAAAAAAATTGAGAATATTATATTACCTTATACAAACATACCTATCATATACATAACATAGAATCATACCTATTCAAGTAATACTAGTACTACTTATTTCTTACACCTCCACTAAGGATCAATTGCTTAGAAGTCTGTCTATTTCCATTATCCTCAATAATCCATTCACACCTAACTACACCTAGTTCATCCAACTTACCATACATTATGAGTTTAAGAACTCACCACAAACATATGAGTTTAAGAACTCGACATTGACCACATATTCTTTAACTATACTTTATCTATCAGCTATACTATCGTTTCAGGGCCCGGTACTATACTTTTCAAAACAACCACCTCATTGAGGTAGCTTTCAATGTGAGACTCTATTTCAGCTATTGGCTTTGATATTGGCTCGGTTATGGAGGTTGACTTCTTCTTTACGATTTGAGGGTATCCTAATTCTTTTTATCTGACATCTACACACCAACTATCGTGATTATCAGTTAATATATGAACACAATAATTAATAGTTTTATATAAGTTATTTTTTATTTGATTTGACGATGAACTTTTTCAATTCATCTCCCTTTTTAAACTCTATATGAGTTATTTGTATTTTCAACGTTTCTCTCTGTTCTAAGGTTATAGCCTAAGGTCTAACCCACCTAAGGTTTCAAACCCTAAGCTTTGATACCAACCTGTAAGGACCCTAAACTCGGGTACTTGAAACCCGAACTCGGTTCTTCACGATACCATTTCTATGAGCGTAATAATACTAGTAATAATAACAATAATATAAATATCAAACTTAACTTACATTTATCAGAGTCTAATCCCAAGTACGTAACCTTTACTATATTCTTTACATGATATGTAATACATATCATTATCTTAATAAAGTCTAACTATTACAAAAGACACTATTACATATGTTTTATTTGGTTTCCTTTTCACTTTTTCTTGTCTGAACCTTCGGGTTGATCATGCCTAGCTGAAAACATTTAGATTTAAGAAAGGATGAGCATTGGGATGCCCAGCAAGTAATAACAATTATGAATATAATTAGCTGAAATAAATAAATGTTTTCTTTGTACATCACTTCTACAACGAATTTATAGTTGTGAAGTAAACTGAACCGATAATAATCACATAACAATTTTATCCCAAATTTTTGAAACTACGTATTGACTATATATATATAGGGTAGTCGATATACTATGAACATTGGTTTAAATTTTCGATAAGGTTTAGCAGAACTTCATCTGCAAATCGTCATAACTTATGGGCGTGAGGGTGATCATCCCAATGAGCCCTGTATTGATCAATATTACATTACAAGAACGATAAGATCGTTCACTCTGTCCGCCTTGGGCGCATAAAAGTTTTCCCGTGATCAGATGTTCATACTTAGACTGGAATTCGAATCAAAACAATTTGATTGGATACAAAAAGGTTTTAACTTTTTCAACGATATTTCTGAATTTGTGTTTAGCTGATCAAGTAGCTTAGACTATATATATATATATATATATATATATATATATATATATATATATATATATATATATATATATATATATATATATATATATATATATATATATCAACATGTGTTTAAATGATGATTATCCAAGTGGGGACACTTGTGTAACCATGTTTAAAAAATTAACGAGCAGAATATATATCTCAATTACCATATACTAACATGTTGATAAACAATGATAGAACAAAATAAAATTATTTGTAAATATTCATCTACTATAATATTATTTATTATAAATTTTACTTTTAAATATTGAAAGTTATATTTTATAACTTAAAATATTATTAAACTATTTATTTTCATTTAAAATGATTTTTCTAATATTAAAATATTTTTAAACTAATTTATTTAATATAATTATTAAATAAATCTAATATCATTAATATTAAAATATTAATATTTTTCATAACAAAATATCAAAAGTTATATTTTATAACTTAAATAACCTTTAAATCATTTTTCTATAATTTTTAAATCATTAATTCTATTTTCCATAATTTATTTAATACATTTATTAAATAAATTTAATTACCATTAATATTAATTAATTAATGAAATTCATCACAAAATTTTAAAAGTTATCAAAAATAACTTAAATTATTTTCCTATATCATAATATAATTTTAAATGATTTTTCAAGTATTAAAATCATTTTTAACTAATTTATTTAATATTATAATTAAATAAATTAAATACCTTTAATATTCCAAAAATATTAAATATTTATGAAATATATTCAAAATAATTAAAAACTAATTTTTGGATTTTAAAATAATTTTTAGGAATTTATTTTGTATTTTTCATAATTAAAAACTAATTTTCTATAATTATTTAATAAACATATAATTTTTATATAGAATCTGTCGCAAAAGACCACCTATAGTGTCATAACGGTCGCTATAAGTGTTCTTCATTTTCTTCATGCATTCATA
The DNA here is from genome assembly GCA_020205615.1 of Panax quinquefolius. Classification (NCBI taxonomy): domain Eukaryota; kingdom Viridiplantae; phylum Streptophyta; class Magnoliopsida; order Apiales; family Araliaceae; genus Panax; species Panax quinquefolius. The sequence continues at coordinate 82,544,936 of CM035166.1, forward strand.
AGGCAGTTTCGTGGGTGCTACTTTGACCATTGATTAAACGCTGATAAATTTGTTTCTGGACATTTTGATGGTCTTTTCATGTAGTACAAATACAAGACTACACGATCAAACAATAAACATCATCATAACATGCATAACCAACGAGATCTGGAGCCTTGAACAAGCTGTCAGAGCTGTTCTTCATTTTTTGGGTTAGCCATAAATGAAGAACAGTTTGACTAGCCTACTTTGGGCTTCCACTACTTGTTTCTCGTGTAAAATTTTAGTGATTTAAGGCTTCCAGTGTGTAGACAACATACGCATGAACAGATCTATTACATCCAATCATCATATCAACTAAAGAATAGCCAAAACAAGTCCGGTCAAACCATGTCCGAAGCCACGCTCATGAACTTTCTGGGTTACCCAGAAAGCTCATCCGTGGACTTTCTGCCTGGTTTGACCATCCCCCAATTCCAGTATGTTTGTGATAAAAATGATCTAAGAGCATCAACATGTAGTATAACTACCATACAATAAACATATCACAACAACAAACACAAATCAACAATACGCTATGAGATCAGAGGCCTCAAAAGCATTGTCAGACCATTTCTAGGGCAAGATTTGGGTTACCCAGATTTTTCCAATCATGTGGTCGGTCAACAACGACTTTTTCGACTAACAATATCTTGCAATATAGACCGTAACTAAGTCCGATTCTTGTTCCGCATTAAAGACTACATGTCGACTACATATTTAAACCTTTAAACAACAAAAAAAGCATACATGAACAAGGATATGTGGTCACCGACATCATCATTGTCGTATTACCACAATTTGAATATTTTCCATTTTGGCAAATCTTCAAATCCAGCCTCTAGATGTTATGGATCTAACATCTAGCAACCCATATCATCATTATACACCTTATATAACATGTTTAACAAAAAAAAAAATCTAACATCTAACAAATGTATTTATGGTCGATTTCATGGTTAGGGTTTATACCTTATTTGATCAATCTTTGATTCTGTGCTTATGATATGTTATGGTTGATCGTGGGGGGGGGGTTCTTAGGGGACCGATATGCTTATGAAATTCGTGTGTTTTAGAGAGAGAAGCTCAAGGATGAGAGTTGGACAAAAATAAGTGAGCAAATGATTTTCTCTCTTTTCATCTATATATATAAGTGCTAGATATATGTAATGGCCGATATAGAGACTTGTTATCATTTCATTTTTCATCACATGGGGTTGTTGGATTTGGTCACCAACTTCCCCTATTATCAAAACCTATACTAGCTTCAATAATGAAACTACGGGTAAAAAAGGTCATTTGCTTAAACCTTTAATGGCATTCTTGTTATTCGACAAACCCTTAGGGTTTAACCTCAAGGTTTAGCACCAAAAAAATTATATAGATTTCCAATTTAGGGTTTGCACAAAAAAATTAAATAAATTTTAGTTTCTAAAATTTTGAAATTAGGGTTTTCATTAATTAAATTAATTTTCTAATTACTTTATACAGAACATTAGGTTTAAAATCACTAATTATAATTAACTTTGCTAATTTAGCAATTTGGGTTTATAATTTTGATAATTAGGGTTACTAAATTATAATTAGGGTTTCCAATTACTAAATTAGGGTTCTAGTTTAGTAATTAGGGTTTAACAATTTAGGGATTCCATAATTAACAATTGTAATTCTAATACTTGTTAATTAAGCACATTAACAGAATCACCAATCAATCTTGATCTCTAATTTGAGTTTCAAATTAGGGTTTAGCATTTAAAAATAGGGTTTTTAAAAACTTAGGGTTTTCTAAAAATTATTTAGGGTTTCTAAATTTTTAATTAGGGTTTACCTAATTAATCATTTAATACACAACGTAAAACATATAACATAAATAGTTATATATACTACTTTTTAAACTCACAATTGATTTTCAAATTAGGGTTTCCCTAGTAAAACTAGGGTTTAACCAATTAATATTAGGGTTTTGAAATTAAACACCATAATTGACCAACCATCTTCAATACGTACATAAAGTACATATTTATAGTACTGAAAAATCAAAATATAATATTATTATATTATTATTCTCATCCATCCATAATAAAAATCCAAAATTAGGTTTTGATTCCATATCTGATTTATCTTTTATTTATAATATTATTAATTAAGTTAAAATAATTAACTTAATTAATCTAGCCTAAATTCATATAATAAAATAAATAATTATTATAATAATTCTAAAAATCATTTCATATATTATTTAAATAATATATAATTATATTTTATGGAAAATAATTAATAAAAAAATTTCTACTATAATATTATTTATTATTATAAGAATATACTTTATAATAATCAATAATTCTAAAATAAAATTATTTGTAAATATTCATCTACTATAATATTATTATTTATTATAAGAATTTTGGTCATTTGATCTTCTAAATCCTGGCGATCTGATTGCCTTGAAGTCTTTGAAGTTTGCCTATTGATTACTTGGCTGATTTCCTGCGACTGATATTCCGTTTTGCATAACTTGAGCGCCCATATTCGCAAAATTTCTGTATCGAATCTGGTTGTCTTCCAGCTTTGTTGACAAGTTCTTCTATCCTTTGGTTTCGTTTTCGTCTTGGCGGCATTATTATAAATTATTCTTACATTCTAAGCCTTATCGTATATGCTTAACATATAACACGAAATTCTATATTTATCATGTACTCAAAATATTATATATTTTCAAATTTTGGTTTTCTGCATTATCCAATACTCATATAATTAACTATTATCTTTATACCAACTTATTTCATTAATCCCATATAAATTAATACTCATATCACTTGACATACCATAGCACATATTGCTTTAATTATCCGATATCCCTTTGTGACTCAAAAATTAGGAATCGCTGCCACAACTTATACAAAATTTGAGAATATTATATTACCTTATACAAACATACCTATCATATACATAACATAGAATCATACCTATTCAAGTAATACTAGTACTACTTATTGCTTACGCCTCCACTAAGGATCAATTGCTTAGAAGTCTGTCTATTTCCATTATCCTCAATAATCCATTCACACTTAACTACACCTAGTTCATTCAACTTACCATACATTATGAGTTTAAGAATTCACCACAAACATATGAGTTTAAGAACTCGACATTGACCACATATTCTTTAACTATACTTTATCTATCAGTTATACGATCGTTTCAGGGCCCGGTACTATACTTTTCAAAACAACCACCTCATTGAGGTAGCTTTCAATGTGAGCCTCTATTTCAGCTATTGGCTTTGATATTGGCTCGGTTATGGAGGTTGACTTCTTCTTTACGATTTGAGGGTATCCTAATCCTTTTTATCTGACATCTACACACCAACTATCGTGATTATCAGTTAATATATGAACACAATAATTAATAGTTTTATATAAGTTATTTTTTATTTGATTTGACGATGAACTTTTTCAATTCATCTCCCTTTTTAAACTCTATATGAGTTATTTGTATTTTCAACGTTTCTCTCTGTTCTAAGGTTATAGCCTAAGGTCTAACCCACCTAAGGTTTCAAACCCTAAGCTTTGATACCAACCTGTAAAGACCCCACACTCGGGTACTTGAAACTCGAACTCGGTTCTTCACGATACCATTTCTATGAGCGTAATAATACTAATAATAATAAAAATAATATAAATATCAAACTTAACTTACATTTATCAGAGTCTAATCCCAAGTACGTAACCTTTACTATATTCTTTACATGATATGTAATACATATTATTATCTTAATAAAGTCTAACTATTACAAAAGACACTATTACACATGTTTTATTTGGTTTCCTTTTCACTTTTTCTTGTCTGAACCTTCGGGTTGATCATGCCTAGCTGAAAACATTTAGATTTAAGAAAGGATGAGCATTGGGATGCCCAGCAAGTAATAACAATTATGAATATAATTAGCTGAAATAAATAAATGTTTTCTTTGTACATCACTTCTACAACGAATTTATAGTTGTGAAGTAAACTGAACCGATAATAATCACATAACAATTCTATCCCAAATTTTTGAAACTACGTATTGACTATATATATAGGGTAGTCGACATACTATGAACATTGGTTTAAATTTTCGATAAGGATTAGTAGAACTTCATCTGCAAACCGTCATAACTTACGGGCGTGAGGGTGATCATCCCAATGAGCCCTATATTGATCAATACTACATTACAAGAATGATAAGATCGTTCACTCATCACCTTGAAGAAGATAAAAGTTTTCCGTGATCGGGATGTTCATACTTTAGATCAAATCCAAATCAAAACAATTTGATTGGATACAAAAAGTTTTAACTTATTCAACGATATTTCGAAATTGTGTTTAGTGATCAAGTAAGCTTAGGCTTTATATATATATATATATATATATATATATATATATATATATATATATATATATATATATATATATCAACATGTGTTTAAATACAATGATTATCCAGTGGGGACACTTGTGTAACCATGTTTAGAAATTAACGAGCGTAATATATATATCGAATTACCATATACTAACATGTTGATAAACAATGATCTGATATAGAATATATCACAATAGGGTTAATAATATAGCATAATAATAATATAATTCTGAAACTTCTTACTCATGTCAATTGCATAAAGGAAATGCAAAGGTAAGATACTTGTTTGATGCGCTGCTTACAGTTCGTAACTTAGTTCTATCTTTATATCGAAACCTATCATTAATAAGATCATTTGATCGATTAGAATAGCATACTATAACACATAGCACTGCTTATTGCAGTCAGCACATAACTTAATCACATTATCATATATGTTCCACAACCATTGAATCACAAATAAACACATATTTAATCAAATTATCTAAGTCCAGATCAATTTACGAAACATGCTTGGCATCAATCGAGCGGCTTTATTGTGTATTTATCAAGTCTAAGACTCTATCCTGTAGTTCAATATCTGTAAGTATCAGTGATATTATTTTTAAATGACTTATAATGATTTTTAACATTTATTATAATTTATCATGAATTTTCAAACACCAGAATCATTATTAAATAATTTAAATATTAAATAATTCTTTTATCATTAATATTTAATTAATATTAAACCATTAATGAAACCATTGCCAAAATATCAATGTTATTTATAATAACTTAAAATACTTTTAAAGTATTAATATTACCTTAAATGATTTTTAAAACATTTAAAATCATTTTTAAATAATTATCATTAATATTAAAATATTACTACATTATCTATCAAAATATTAAAAGTCATTAATTATAACTTAAAATATTTTTAATTCATTTATTTCCTTTTGAAATGATTTTTAAATAGATAAAACCATTTATAAACTTTTTATTTAATAAAATTATTAAATACACTTAATATCATTTATTATTAAATTAATATCATTAATATTAAATTATTAATAAAATTATCCTTTAAATATTAAAAGTTATATTTTATAACTTAAAATATCTTTAAACACTTTATTTCCATTTTAAATGATTTTTATAATATCAAAATCATTTTTAAACTAATTTATTTAATATAATTATTAATATCATTATTAGTAAATAATTAATGAAATTTACCTTTAAATATAGAAAGTTATATTTTATAACTTAAAATATTTTTAAACTATTTATTTTTATTTAAAATGATTTTCTAATATTAAAATCATTTTTAAACTAATTTATTTAATATAATTATTAAATAAATCTAATATCATTAATATTAAAATATTATTATTTTCATGACAAAATATCAAAATTTATATTTTATAACTTAAATAACCTTTAAATCATTTTTCTATAATTTTAAATTATTAATTCTATTTTCCATAATTTATTTAATACTTTTATTAAATAACTTTAACTACCATTAATATTAATTAATTAATGAAATTGATCACAAAATTTTAAAAGTTATCAAAAATAACTTAAATTATTTTCCTATACCATAATATAATTTTAAATGATTTTTCAAGTATTAAAATCATTTTTAACTAATTTATTTAATATTATAATTAAATAAATTAATTACTTTTAATATTCCAAAAATATTAAATATTTATGAAATATATTCAAAATAATTAAAAACTAATTTTCGGATTTTAAAATAATTTTTAATAATTTATTTTGTATTTTTCATAAGTAAAAACTAATTAATACTAATTATTAAATAAAAATGTAATTTTTATAATGAAACTATCGCTAAAGACCACCTATGGTGACATAACTGTCGCTATAGGTGTTCTTCATGTTCTTCATGCATTCATAAGGCGCTGTGGGTGCTTTACTTTGACCATAGATGCTTGCGCGGTGTAATGTGTTTCGAAATTTGGATATTGAAGCGATCGTAGTAGTAATAGTGTGATAATACATGATCCAAGAACAACCATGAACAAAACATGCATCAATCGAAAGATCTAAGGCAATTAAAATACTGTCAGAGTTGTTCTTCATTTTCTGGGTTACCTAGAAATGAAGAACAATTCTTATGGTCATATTTGGGCTTCCACTACTTGTTGTACATGTGAGGTTTTAGTGATCTAAAGCTTGTAGTGTGTAACCAACATGTACATGAAGAGATTCATTACTTAACCTCACTATAAAAATAACAGAATCGCTAGATATCGAACGATCAACGGATGTCGACGACGACGTTTCATCCGCTTTCCGGGTTACCCGAAAACGTAAAACGTGCTTCGTGGTACCTACTGACACCGCACGTGCTCATAAGATTTGATGTTTAGGTGATCTTAAGGCATGATATTGTAGATCATATTACCTACTACAACATAGATTCAACACAAACAATAAATCGACAAACAACTTGAAGATCAAAGCCCAAGAACATCTTGTCAGACGTTTCTGGGCACGATCTGGGTTTTTCAGAAATCCGATAGTCATGGTCGGTCAATGAGGTTTGACCACCCGTAACTTTCATTATGTGCATGATCTGGGCTAGATTAAAATTTCAGGATATAGACCACCTGACATACTATAATTATCAACGCTCAAAACACAAAAATCAAACACAGAAATAGATCTACCGGGTCTGACATTAGTTATCAGACAACACAAAAAATTTTCCCAGATTTTCTTAAAATGCCAAATCCGAGCCTCTAGATGTTATAGATCTAACAACTAGGAACCCAGATCATCTTTATACACAACAAATAACATATTCTAACACTCAATCATAACATTTAACAACAGATCGATAGACATATTTCTTGGCTAGGCTTTATACCTTCTTTGATCAATTTTGATTTCTGGCTTCTGATTTGTTATGGTTGATCGTGGGGCTGTTCTTAGGGACTGATATACTAGAGAAATTCATAGGTTTTGAGAGATTATTGCTTGGTTGAATTTTTGGACAAAATGAGTGAGCAAAATGATTTTCTCTCTCTCTTGGATCTATTTATATAATGTTGCAATGCATGGCTGAGATCTGTTGGGTGATATATGTTACTAATTTTGAAATTAGGTTTACTAATTTAGAAATTAGGGTTTCTAAAAATTTGAATTTCTAAATATTAATTAGGCTTTCTCTAATTAACATTAAATTCTATAATACTTAACATAATTCATTTAGCACAATTACATAATTGTTTCTAACTCATAATTTAGTTTCAAATTAGGGTTTCCAAATTTAGTAATTAGGGTTCTTAATTAATTAGGGTTTCTAATTAATTAGGGTTTCTATAATTAATATTAAATTCTATAATACACCACGTAAATCACATAACACAGTTATATAACGGTCTTGAACTCATAATTGAGTTTCAAATTAGGATTTCCAACTTTAGAAATTAGGTTTACAAATTTAGAAATTAGGGTTCTCAATTAATTAGGGTTCCTAATTAATTAAGGCTTTCATACTTAGATTTAAAATTAATAATACATGACATTCATAACCTAAAGTAATTACTTAAAATCTTACAGTCTTATTTGACTAACCAATTAGGGTTTATTAAAATAATACTAGGGTTTATCATGGTACGCTAAAACTGTTCCACAAATTTACCTTACACACATAACATACATATTTATAAAACTGACAAATAATAATATAATATTATTATTCGTATTCCTTGATAAAAATCCAAAATTAGGGTTTGGATTCCATATCGACATATATCTGGCATATATACCTTTATTAATTGAGTTAAAATAATTAACTTAATTAATATAAATTAAATTCATATAATAAAATAAAATAATTATTATAATTATTCCAAGAAAATCATTTCATATATTATTTAAATAATATATAACTATATTTTCATGGAAAATAATTAATAAAAACATTTCTACTATAAAATTAATTATTATAAGAATATACTTTATAATAATCAATAATTCTAAAATAAAATTATTTGTAAACATTTATGTAATAAATATATTTTTATTTATCAAATAAATACACATACACCTTATCTTGTACAAATCCTCATCCTTAAAATAATAAAAAAAAAATTTACACAAAATTTCTTATTTATTTACATAGAAAATATCGGGTTGTTACAAGTTCAACGTCAAGAGAGAAATCAGATTTAGAGGAGTTGCTATCAAAGTATATAGCGAGCAATGAGGCAGCGATGAAAAACCAAGCAATGGCCATCAAGAATTTGGAAAATCGGATGGGACAAATTGCTTTAGCATTGAACAAAAGACCACAAGGGACTCTATCGAGTGACACCGAAAGAAATCCAAAGTGAAATCATGAACAGTGTCAGGTAATCACGTTGAGAAATGGAAAACTTCTAGTTGGGAAAAATGCAGAAAATTCAGCTATATCAGATGGCAAAGTCGATGACAACAAAATGGTTGATGAAAACTAGAGTGAGGATACGTGTAAGACCCCAGCTTTTATAAATAAAGATGAATTTTTTTAAAAATATTATTTTTGAATATTATGGAATAAATTTGATACAATGTTATAGTTGTGGGTAATATTTATAAATTTTGAAAAGTAAGCAAGTTGTTATAAAATATTCGTTTGGTCAGGGAATATTCTTTTTATCGGGGAATATTCGTACGACGGCTCAATCATTGGTGGACCCCACAACGGAAGTATTGTCGTAGTTAGAAAACGACAAAATTATTTTTCTATAAAAATAACTACAGAGGTGTTACTGGTCAAAACCGTTGAATTACCCTAGTAGTAAAAGTACAAAGAATACGTGTAGTTGATAAGTAGCACACGATATTGATTATTGATGCTTACGTGAGAAGTCACTCACCTATGCTTTCAATTATTGCTACGATAATTCTCGCATCATATCTCTTATATTATTGATTCAATTATTGTCACAAAGATTATCATCGTATAATATGTTATAGTATTAAATTATTAATTGAGACGACAAGTTATAAATGATTAATAATTGTTGAAACATTAAATATGTGTTGATTAAAAAATAAAATGATTTGTGGTAATATTTATTCAATCCTTGATGTATATAAAGAGTCTCATTATGAGACGTTTGTGGTAAGTTTGATTATTTTATGGGGGCCCATATGTCATCATCTCTAAGAGTCCCTTCGTCAATAGTAATTACCTTTGTGAATAGTAATTACCTTTTTGAAAAGTAATTACCTTCGTCGATAGTATTTACCTTCATTCAATAGTAATTACCTTTGTGAATAGTAATTACCTTTGTGAATAGTAATTACCTTCGTCAATAGTAATTACCTTCACAATTGTAATTACCCTTCGCAAATAGGAGTTGTCCCTTCAATATTACCAAGAGTTAATCGCCTTCTTGATTGTTCCAAGGGTTAATTACCCTTCTTCATAAATAGTAGTAGTTGTCTCTTCAATATTATCAAGAGTCATTTTGACCCTTCAAGTAGACTCAAGAGCCACCTCGGTTTTTCTATAAATAGAAAGCTCATTCCTTCATTATTTCTTACTTAATTCAATTGAAACTCTAGAGAGAGAAACTATAGAGAAAAAGAAGAAAAGTATTTTGCTACTTCACTTTTCCAATATTCAGCTCTTCTAAGGTAGGGAATATTATTTGTTGTACTCGTAAGGGATATTATTCTTTTATATTCATGAAGAGAACTTTGTTATTCCATTGCTTATTATTCTATTAGAATAACTTTTGTATCTGCCATTTACCCTATACTTGGTGACATTCTTCTATTATTCATTGGAACATCCCGTCATGTGTTTTACACCGGACCGGTTCCGCTTTTTATTATTATTCTTTGTAACATCCTCGTGTGTGTGTTTTACCTTAACTGGTTCCGTCTTTATTATTATTCATTGGAACATCCATGCTCATGTGTTTTACACCCACCGGTTCCGCTTTATTATTATTATTCATTGGAACATCCTCGTTTACATGTGTTTTACACCTGGACCGGGTTCCGCCTTTATTATTATTACATTGGAACATCCTCATGCATGCGTTTTTTACGGGGACCGGTTCCGTTATTTATTATTACATTGGAATAACTCACTGTGCGGGCTCTATCGCATGCATGGTGATTTCTTTTGTTATTTCATTCGTTATTATACTCGGATGGTTAAAATTTTGACTTATACTCCATTAATTTAGTGGAATATCCTTGATATTTGCGCTTCATCCAAAGATTTTTAATGAAAATATTTTTCCGAGCATTCTTGAATTTTACTCTACAAAGCGATGATCATGTTGACAATTTGGGCGTTATTAGTTCCTGAATAAATTAATTCGTGAACTTGTTTTATTGAATTATTATGTCATTGTCATCATCCTCGTGTTATATTATGTTATCTTTGGCTTACGCGCATAGATGAACTTAGTATGATTATGATCGTGGATCATTCGGTATAATCATGGCTTGATATAAATGATGTGACAAAAGTCCTCGGTGGCTGTAATGCGTTGATGGATAGTTTTGGTATGATTATGACCAGGGGTGATTCTTTAATAGTCATGACCATTGATAATTTGATGAAAATCCTTGACCGTGTGATGCGAGGATGATTAGATATTGTGGTTTATTCATTAAACTGAGTCTTAGTGACAAAAATTGATGAAAACCTTTTAAAACCTAAAAGATAGTAGACTTTATTTTCTATTTGACTCTTTTAATGGATTGCATATTCCGCTGTAGTTAAACTGGTTGTCTATTGTATTTTATCAGTTTAACATTGTTGAAGACTATTGATAATTTATTCTGCATTATCTTAATTATAATATTTCTTACTGGGCTAGTTGAGCTCACCCTTTCTTTCACTTTTTCTCTTGAGGAAATGAGAATATAGGCGGGACGCAGTCCGGGAAAAGAGTGATGGTCCCAAGATAGCATTAGTAGTCCTCACTATTCTATTAAATAGTGTGACAATAAATGTAATGAGGACTCCTTGAGTATGGATATTGTCTAAATGACAATATTCCTATTAGAACTCTCAGTTTATGTATTGTCGTATGTTACACGACAGATGTATAATTAAGTTTGTATTTGAATTTATGTACCATGTAAGTGGCGACCCAAGATGGGTGACGTATACCTAATTTTGGGGGCGTCACAGTTGGTATCAGAGCTTAGGGATATGATCCCTGGCTAAGATGCGAGATAAGAACTAGGAGGAGAGAGACGGAGAATTCCTTCGCTAGTATGACCTACCTAAGTTTATTTGTTATTTAATTGGTCGGTCAGAGTATAGGGATAATATTTGATATATTAATTAACCCTTGTGTTGTGGCAGTGTTTGGAAATGGCAGCTGAAAATATTCACAATGGAGTGAATGTGGTGACCGCCAGACACCTTTAATCACTAATCAGGTTAATGCAGTGTCAGACGAGGAACAAATTAGAGATATCCACGTAGTGAATGAAGAACTAATTTTTGCACCCGAGCTAGTTGCAGAGGTAGCAGCTGAGAGTGAGGAAGAAGAGGAAGAAGAGGAACCTGAGGAGAATTGGTTAGAAGAAGTTTATGATCAAAACTTATAATTACAAAATCGTGTTCGTGAGCTAGAAGAACAGGTTGAAGAACGGCAAACGGTCGTGGAACAAAGGGATACAACAATTCAAAATTGGGTTACCCGATATGTGATGCTCGAACAAAATCACGCTTTGGCAGGGTGTAAGATATTAAAGTTAGAATCGAGAATTTAAAAATCAAAGATCAAATTGAAAGAAGAAACAATCGAACGAAGGAGAATAGACGATGCATGGGTAAAAGGCTGCTGTAACGCGTTGATAGTGTAGAAAAAGACGTCCAGATCCAATAAAGCCAAAATAGATGAAATGGACTTTGCTTTTTGGACAAACGAATTGGGAGAACCTAACATCGAATTGAATTACCACATGCATAGCGGTCAACCCGAATTCGATATGGATCGGAGAATAATGATTCAAATCATGGATCGAGAATGTGAAGAAGCACTTAAGGGTGGAATGTACCCTATAGTAAAGTCAAACTCGAGTAATTTAAGCGAGAACGTTTGTCGAGAAACCCGAACGGGTTATTACGGGTAAATTAATTATAAATTATTGCGAAGTCTATACTTTATTCAATACAAGTTCTACCCACTCTTTTATTCTACCTAGTTGTGTTCAATGTTTAAATTTGACTCCAAAAAAATTAGACTTTGATTTATCTATTGAAACTTCGTTGGGAGAAACCTTCGTTACCTCCACTATTTATTAATCTTGTTGTTTCAAATAAACACTTTCACGATCTTATCTCTTTGAAAATACTTGCCTTTGAGGTAATTTTTGAAAACGATTGATTAACTACTTATTATTCTTTTTGTAAGGTTGTTAGCTTTCATATTCCTAACCAACCTCATTATCTGAATTCAAAGTAACCAAACCCTAAAGTTAATCACTGTTATATCAAGCCATAAGTAAAGAGCCTCGATCCTTTCGTTGTTGACTTCCTTGTGTGGAATGCACCGAAGCCAGACTTTCTGTAGGCGACGTCGTGAATGACGATGACAAGTTGATAGGTATCATTGTGAGGTGCTATCTAGGTTAAAGGATAGAAGTCACAGTTGATATCAATGTAACGTACTATCCAAGTCTTGGATAAGAGTAGCAGTTTTGAATGATATTTCTATCATTAATAAATTTCTTGACGTATTCTTGAAGATTTCCTAGCCTACCCTAGAGCGTGAAATCGAATTTTGTATTGACCTCAAAGACAAAAACCCATTTCTTAAACCTCAAATATTTCTTCAACAAAAAGGATCTGTTTACGAGGATTATGATGAAAGTCATAATAAAAGCATTGGACTAATAAAAATCATGGGTATATGAAGTATTAGTAAGTGTTATGATGAGTTATGTGGTTATTATGTGAAAACATGAAAGTTTCTTAGAAATCACAAAAGGTTGAAAAATCAGATTTTGGTAAAAATGTAACATGAAATTCAATTGACCATATCTCCTATTATATTTTGAATTTTTGAGTGTGGTCAAGTCCTAGAGTTAGATCTATGAGTTTTGTAGCTTATCCAAGTGGAATCACTGGAAAAGGTGCTGTAGATTTTCGTGTGGACTAAATTTAGCAAAATAGTCCAAAGCTGCAAATTACAAAAACGCTAACGCCTTAAACTTTAAGGGGCTGTTTCGGCCACTAAATTTATGTGAAAAATTCTGGCCTTTTGGGACATGAAAATATATGTTATAAAGTACCTCCTGTCCAAAAATGAGCTCATTCGACTTAAAATGAACAAGTTATGACCATTTTAATATTTAGGTTTTTGATGAAAAATGCTATAACTGGAGTTCTATAACTCAGATGACCATAAAATTTAAATCGGAGGCTCACATTAACATGTGTAAGGTCCTGCCAAGATTTGGGAATTTTGGAGGTAAACTTGAGGTAGCTAATTTCTTAAGGAATTAATTAGAAATTGATTTTTGAAAAATAGTAAATGAATTTTAAAATTCCAGAAAAATATATTTTCATTATGAGACTATATTATACTAAATCCCAGAAAAGAAATATTTTTGGGACTGATTTGGTATTTTCATGAAAATAGTTTAGTTACTTAACATATGAGTTAAATATGTTATGTGAAGTAACAAAGTTGGAAATAGGATTTTATGGCTAGAGAATCCTATATAGAGTATATGCATATTTTTTTGATGAGGGATTTGATAATTGGTGATGATATCTTATGAGTATGGCATTTTGAATGATTAAATGCATTATATGGTAAAGCGTAAACAATTGAGATAAATTGTTTATAAATTTAAGTGATTAAAATATTGTTATAATATTAATGATATTAGATTATGAGATTATTAAGTGATTGATAACATGGGGATATTCTTGAATCTGGATAAATTATATTATAAATGTTTAATATTTATCCTTTATCTCATTTGATTGATTCTTTATATCATTATCCTCATGCTTATATTGTGTTGAAAGTCATCTGTGGCTTACGTGAATAGATGGACTTGGTATGATTATGACCAGGGATTGTTCGGTATAATCATAATCGTAATTGAAAACACGATTATCTTTAGTAGTAGTGCATGGATAATTTGTGGTCGTGATACTAATGAATACACGATTATCTTTGGCCGTTGTGTATGGATAATTTGTGGTCGTGATACTAATGAATACACGATTATCTTTGGTAGTAGTGCATGGATAATTTGTGGTCGTGATACTAATGAATACACGATTATCTTTGGTAGTAGTATGGATAATTAGTGGTCGTGATACTAATGAATATCCTTGGCACAGAGTGCGGGGATGATTCGATGATATGGATTAATTATTGAAATTTGAGTCTCAAAGAATGAAATATTAATTCATGGATGTGGTAAAAGTCATCTTTGGTAGTAGTGCATTGATAGACTTGGTATGATTATGACCAAGATTTTTCGGTATAATCATGATCAGAATTGAAAACACGAATATCCTTGGCGATGAGTGCATGGATAATTAGTGGTCGTGATACTATTAAGTCGCGTCCTCAAATTATTGGTTTTACATTGTATATCTTTTTGGCACAGAGTGCAAAGATGAATTGTTAATGAATATCTTTGGTGGGATTAGAAGATGAATTTAATATTTTTAACGATAAAGGTATTCAAGGTATCCTCACCTCTTTATCATATCAGTACGTACCCTAATTTCGAGGGGCGAAATTTCATAAGAAGGGAGGTTGTAACACCCCACTTTTATAAATAAAGATGAATTTTTTATAAATATTATTTTTGAATATTAAGGAATAAATTTGATATAATGTTATAGTTGTGGGTAATATTTATAAATTTTGCAAAAGTAAGCAAGTTGTTATAAAATATTCGTTTGGTAGGGATATTCTTCTTTTATCGAATATTCGTATGCGACTACTCAATCATTGATGGACCCCATTAATGGAAGTATTGTCGTAGTTAGAAAAGCGACAAAATTATTTATCTATAAAAATAACGGCGGAGAGTGTTACCATAAAACCGTTGAATTACCCGGTAGTAAAAAAATACAGAATGTCTGCCGTAGTTGTATAGTAGCACACGATATTGATTATTGATGCTTACGTGAGAAGTCACTCACTATGCTCAATTATTGCTACAATGATTCTTAACGCATCATATCTCTTATATTATTGATTCAATTATTGTCACAAATTCATCTCAGTATAATATGTTATAGTATTAAATTATTAATTGAGACGACAAGTTATAAATGATTAATAATTGTTGAAAGATTAAATATGTGTTGATTAAAAATAAAATGATTTGTGGTAATATTTATTCAATCCTTGATGTATATAAAGAGTCCTCATATGAGGCGTTTGTGGTAAGTTTGATTATTTTATGGGGGCCTATATGTCATCATCTAAGAGTCCTTTCATCAATAGTAATTACCTTTGTGAATAGTAATTACCTTTGTGAAAAAAGTAATTACCTTCAAATCGATAGTATTTACCTTCACAATAGTAATTACCTTTGTGAATAGTAATTACCTTTGTGAATAGTAATTACCTTCGTCGATAGTAATTACCTTCACATAGTAATTACCTTCACCTTCCAATAATAATAATTACCCCTTCATGAAATAGTAGTTGTCCTTTCAATATTACCAAGAGTTAATCGCCTCTTCTTGTGTTCCAAGGGTTAATTACCCCTTCGCAAATAGTAGTTGTCTCTTCAATATTACCAAGAGTCATTTTGACCCTTCGTTAAGACCAAGAGCCACCTCAGTTTTTCTATAAATAGAAAGTTCATTCCTTCATTATTTCTTACGAATTGACTCAAACTCTAGAGAGAGAAACTATAGAAAGAAAGAAGAAAAGTATTTTGCTACTTCACTTTTCAAATATTCAGCTCTTCTAAGGTAGGGAATATTATTTGTTGTACTCGTAAGGGATATTATTCTTTTATATTCATGAAGAGAACTGTTGTTATTCCATTGCTTATTATTCTATTGGAATAACCTGTATACGCGGTTTACCCTATACTTGGTGACATTCTTCTATTATTCTGTTGGAACATCTTGTCATGTGTTTTTACACACTGGTTCGGTTCTTTATTATTATTATTCATTGGAACATCCATGCATCATGTGTTTTACACCTACTTCAGTTCCGCTTTTTTATTATTATTCGCTTGGAACATCCATGCTCATGTGTTTCTGGCGGACCGGTTCCGCTTATTTATTATTATTACATTGGAACATCCTGCCTGTGTTTTACACCGACTGACCGGGTTCCGCTTCTTTATTATTATTCTGTTGGAACATCCTGTCTGTGCGTTTTACGCCGGACCTGGTTCCGTTATTTATTATTCTGTTGGAATAACCTGCTTGTGCGGTCTATCGCATGCATGGTGATTTCTTTTGTTATTTCATTCGCTATTATACTCAGTTGGTTAAAATTTTGACTTCTATACTCCATGAATTTAGTGGAATATCCTTGATATTTGCGCTTCATCCAGTATTTTTAATGAAAATATTTTTCTGAGCATTCTTGAATTTTACTCTACAAAGCGATGTCATGTTGACAATTTGGGCGTTATTAGTTCCTGAATAAATTAATTCGTGAACTTGTTTTATTGAATTATTATGTCATTGTCATCATCCTCATGTTATATTATGTTATCTTTGGCTTACGTGCATAGATGAACTTAGTATGATTATGACCAGGGATCATTCGGTATAATCATGGCTTGATATAAATGATGTGACAAAAGTCCTTAGTGGCTGTAATGTAATGCGATGGATAGTTTTGGTATGATTATGACCGGGGGTGATTCGGTATAGTCATGACCATTGATAATTTGATGAAAATCCTTGGCCGTGATACGGGGATGATTAGATATTGTGGTTTAATCATTAAACCGAGTCTTAGTGACAAAATTGATGAAAACCTTTTAAAACCTAAAAGATAGTAGACTTTATTTTCTACTTGACTCTTTTAATGGATTGCATATTCATCTACAGTTAAACTGGTTGTCTATTGTATTTTATCAGTTTAACATTGTTGAAGACTATTGATAATTTATTCTGGCATTATCTTAGTTATAATATTTCTTACTGGGCTAGTTGAGCTCACCCTTTCTTTCACGTTGTTCTCTTGAAATGAGAATATAGCTGGGACGAGTCGGGGAAAAGAGTGATGGTCCCGAAGATAGCATTAGTAGTCCTCACTATTCTGTTAAATAGTGTGACAATAAATGTAATGAGGACTCCTTGAGTATGGATATTGTCTAAATGACAATATTCCTATTAGAACTCTCAGTTTATGTATTGTCGTATGTTACACGACAGATGTATAATTAAGTTTGTATTTGAATTTATGTACCATATAAGTGGCGACCCAAGATGGGTGACGTATACCTAATTTTGGGGGCGTCACAATACGCATATTGAGAAAACAAATTTAGATGACAAGTCAGTTGTGTATCCTCCACCCGTTTCAGTAGAGAGTCCAAAAGCAGAAATTAGATAAGCAGTTTGCAAAATTTTTGGAAGTTTTTAAGAAACTTCAGATTAACATCCCATTCGCAGAAGCCCTAGAGTAAATGCTAAGTTATGCGAAATTCATGAAAGGGATTTTGTCCAGGAAAAAGAAGTTAGAAGATTTCGAGATAGTGGCATTAACAGAGGAGTGTAGTGTGGTTTTATAGCGAAAGTTGCCACCAAAGTTGAAAGATCCGGGGAGTTTCACCATTCCGTGCACGATCGGGAACATGGCATTTAATAAGTGTTTATGTGATTTGGGGGCGAGTGTGAACCTTATGCCGTTATCAGTTTACACCGAATTGGGTTTCCCAGCTCCAAAGCCTACGAACATCTCATTACAGTTGGCGGATAGGTCAGTCACGTACCCGAGAGGCATTGTAGAGGACATATTGGTCAAGGTTGACAAGTTTATATTCCCCACGGATTTTATCATTCTGGATTTTGAGGAAGATAAGAACATCCCGATTATCCCAGGGAGACCATTTTTGGCTACGGGTAGGACAATCATCGACGTACAAAAAGGTGAACTAACGATGAGGGTCCAAGATCAAGAAGTTAAGTTTAACATTTTGAAAGCCATGAAATTTCCTACGCACGAGGAAGAGTGTTTCAGGATGGATATCATTAACGATCCATTGGAAACAACGCTATTGGGAATATCGAACGTCGCTTTCTAGCATGATAAAATTAATAGAGTATTAAATATTTAATATGAGTTTGTTGTGTCACCACAAGGCAAGTATTATGTATTTAAGATGTTAATTTATCACATTTGACGCTTATAAAGAAAATTGAACAATATTGTTTCGTTGTGTCACCACAAGGACAATATTTTTCTTTTTTGAATATATGAAAGTGCTAGGTTGGACTTAACTTAGATAATTTTGATTCGGATGCGCCACCACTTGATCAAAATAATCCAAGAGGCAAATTACAAGGAGTTACATGATGATGTAATTGACAAGGAGTTGTCTACCTATTTATTTAATATAGTTTGTTGTGTCACCAAAATGCTATATATATTTGAAATGAGATCCTTATTCTCACTAGCAAAAAATTTAATTTGATTTTGCCGAACTATATATATGAGGGTATATATGAAGGATGGAGGAATACCCCCAAAAGAACAGAACAAATATCCTAGAGTCAGAATATTCAGAGGAATATAGGATAATAAGTCATAAATTGGAGACGATCCAACATCAAGTAACTCTGTTGGCTAATCTGATAGTGCGCCAACATCAGGTTACAAGGCAACTTTTCACTCAACTCTCAAAAAGCCAAGAGAAAAAAGAGGTTAACCATAATTCAAGCCTATACCCCTCTAAGATGGGCCAGCTAAATGAAGAAGGTCGAAGTGGGCTGAAAGCACAAGAAAAGTGGAATGATAAATTTCTAAGAAGATCTCGCCAATAGAAAAATCACTCGGGGAATGCAAATTCTCAGAGAAGAAAGAAAAAACAACCTCTAAAAGAGACTGAAAATTCACCCCTCTTAACAAATCAAATGAAGAGATGCTACACTTTCTGATAAGCGAAGGAAAGATTACTGAGTTGCTAGTACCTGTAAATCTCGAGATGAAAAGTTATGATTCCACCAAGATATGTCTCTACCATTCTAACTCACCTGGACATGCAACTGAGGAATGTTGGTCTCTAAAGCATAAATCCAGGATCTCATTGAAAATGGAGAACTAAAGATAGATGTCCCCATAACTAGAAAAGTCAAAAGGGAAATGAAGAGCTTAAGATTTCCACTTGAGACAGAGAGTTCAAAGAAAGTTATGTCTATGAGCTCCAATCCTGGTGGAACACAAGGTGAATGTAACGCCCCCATATCTATACTCCCACGGTATTCGATATGGTGTTTATTACAAGTCAATGTATATAATGCATTCAAATCTTATACGCCCATGGTATCTGATTATATGCTTATATCTAATTGAGTGACTATACAATTTATAACCAGATGCAATTCCCATAGATCCAAGATTCACTGTATCCCATAACAAATAACAATTCCCAGGAGAACTAGTGATGTGTTTAGATACCCTCACTTGGATGTATGAATCGTATCTGCAAATAGTATCTATCTATCCAAAATTCGGAGTACAAGTAATAACATGAATAGTCCATATTACCAATACCCTCACTCAGATGTATAGTCTATGTCATGCGAATTACACTATCGTATCGATAGTATCTATCTATCCGAAATCTAGAATATCAACAACAACACGAACAGTCCATGTTGTCAATACCCTCACTCAGATAAATAGTTCCCAATGATCTCAAACTAGATTGGAACTTCTAATTACATCTATATATGTAAGAAAACACGGTTGCGAAAATAAAGATGTTATATATATATATATATATATATATATATATATATATATATATATATCTATAAGGTTCGATTACATGATTCTTCATAAAGAATTTCTTAATACAAAGTATTACATTCAACTAGACAGTCAAATAAACTAATCTAAGCATGAACGCTTCTCTTTATTAACCCCAGAAGTGCCAGGTTTACCATCTAATACTGCAAAGGGAATAATTTGCAAGGGTGAGCTATGACATGCTCATCAGGTTCTATATTTATAACAATATATGATTTGAAGAAGTATAAAAGTTCAAAACTCTACTGATAGTTGCTACCATTTCTGAAATTTCTATTTCAACCATTTATGGACTTTTATTTCAACCATATATGAGATAGGGAATCGGCCTATTCAATTTCCTAGGATTATGCATCTCATCCTACTAGTGCTCACATGCACTAAACGTGAATATTTAATTGACCAAACATCGATCCCTTTTCGGGATACACAACTTCAGTATAGGATGTCTTACCAAACCAATTTGGAAACACAACAGTTTATGCTCAATAATATCATATGAATAAACAATTCATTTCTGAGTTATGCTGAAACTATAGCAATAACTTTACAACAATTGGAAATTCAAATTTAGGTTTGGTATAACATATCAATAGCAACTGAAGATAAAAATATTGTTCAACGAATATGTAGGGTTTGAGAAATTTTCTTAATTAATAATTTAGGTTTTGTAAACTTGCCTGAGCGAAGATTAGTCTAGTAATGATACTCGATTTGTTAATAAACAACAAAGATGTTCATTCAAATAAATCCAACACATTAGTATTGATAACAATACTCAAATACATAAACGACATATGTTCGGGTTAAGTTTGATATGGTTTCGGTGTCCAAAGACTTTGCCGGGGAATATTCGTATGGTCGTAGAATATTCTTGTTGTCGGGGAATATTCGCATGCACGGCCGCCATGATCATTTGTGGGCCCATAATGAAATAAGCGCTTGGATGAAGAAAACGACAAGTTTGAGTTTTTATAAATAACGGCGTAGTTATTACTGAATTAACACTTGTTGAAATACCCTTGTAGTTAAAATACGATGTCTGGCGTGGATACACAAATATTGATGAATTATTGATCCTTACGTAAGAAGGAACTACTCAATAATTGTTACAGTAGTTACTATTCAATATTTTAATTTATTGATTCAATAATTGTTGCGTTGATATTTTATATTATTGTTGTTTCAATAATTGTCAACGCACAAGATTTCCCATTATCGGATCAATAATTCATATTATTTGAATAATATTATTAGATAGCATTATTGGCAATGTCTAGAAAGTTACGTCGAGGAGAGGTTTGGTCACCTAATTGCATGCGCCATAAGGAGAAATTCTTATTGAAAGCCCCTCTTTCTGAGAAACTACCGTTGTCATAAATGTGATTACGTAATATTATTTGTGAATAATTAATTATTGATTCATATGATAAGGAAATATTTATTTTATGTGGATATAATTGTTGGATATATTTATTGTGGTTAAAAATGAAGGAGTTAATGTTGAGGTGTTTTATCAGTATTTTTGTCGGAATGAAGGTATTAAAAATTAAACCAGTGTTTTTGAGATATATTGTGTGATTTATAATTTTTAATACGACCGTTGGATCGATGTAATTTTTGGATATGTTATACATATATAAGTTGAGTATATGTCCACAAATTTTGAACCGTTAAAAATGAACGTATGATTTGTTATGAATTTTAAGAGGTGACTGATTCAGAAATTAGGTTTATAAATGATTTTGGTGAAAAAATCTAGAATTGAGCGGGCCCCACTTGTGGTTGGTGAAGAAATGTGCTGAATTTATTTCAAATGTGGTGGGTGGGAATAGTAGCGGTAAAAGCCATCGAGGTTTGCGTGTCAAGTCTGCTAACATTTTCCTATAAATAGAGGGCTAAGTTAGAATTGAAAATCACATCAGAAACAAGTTTTCTCTCTTTCTCTCTCTAGATTATTGAGTGTATTTTGTGAGTATTTAGATACTTTGTGAGTTTCTATTCATCAGTGCAAGTTTCCTTCAACCTTATACCGATATTCCGATCAGAAGTACTGGTATTTTGAGGTAAGGGATGTTATTTTCTTCATATATGATATTATTTCTTCAATATCATTATGCCGAAGTATTGATCTGAATTTTTATCAAATTTGGAACATTTTGTGTTGGGGTTACTATTCACGTATACGACACTATTCACGTATATGGCACTATTCACCGAAAAATAAAATTTTCTTCTTTTTGTCCAAGATGTCTATTATGGTTACTATCTTTGATTGTATCCATGTTTTTATCTTTATTTTTGAATTCTGCTTCAAAATTGGTATTTATGAAGTATTATTGATCTTGGATAAACTGTTATATGAATCCCTACTATTTGTCCTTCCGTTTCACTGGATTCGTTTTCTTTAAAATATTTTTCATCATCCTCAGTCCTAAATGATGATATTACTAAATATCTTCGGCCTGTAGTGCAAAAGATAAATGATTAATCGATGAATATCTTTGGCGTAGTAGTACAAAGATGAACAGTGTTGAGATGAACATGACTAACCGGTGATACAAATGAATATCTTTGGCTCAGAGTGCAAAGATGAATATTTGATTAAAGATGTATATTGATTGTTATTCTGAGGATAAAAATTGATGATGGACTTTTAAATCTTAGAAGATAGTAGAACTCATTCTCTACTTGACTCTTCTAATGGATTGTTGTTTCCACTGCAGTTGTTGATCTAAAACTTGTTGGCTATTATATTTTATCAGATTTTTCCCTGTTGAAGACTAACGATAATTTGTTGTATATTATCTTAGTCATAATATTCTTCTTTACTTGGAGGCTAGTTGAGCTCACCTTTTCCTTTTTGTTCCATTTTTCTCAAGAGGTGAGAACATAGCAGGAACTAGTCGGGGTACGGAGTGATGGTTTTAGAAAGATATTTTAGTAGTCCTCACTTTTTCTGTAAAATAGTGTTTGAATAATTGTAACGAGGACTTATTTGAGTGTGGATATTGTCTAGAAGACAATATTTGTATTTAAACTCACAGTATGTGTTGTCGTATTTTGCACGACAATTGTATTATTGAAGTTGTAGTTTACTTTCTGTACCATGTATTTGGCGACTCAGAATGGGTGTTGTATACCTATTTTGGGGGCGTCATAGTTGGTATAAGAGCTTAGGGATATGGTCTCTGGCGGAGATCGGGGAATAGAACTAAGAGGGGAGAGATGAGTAAATCCTTTGCTAGTGTGTCTTATCTAAGCTTAATTGTTGGTCAGTCATAATATAGGGATATTATGTGATATGTTAATTTGTTTACTTAACCCTTGTTTTATGGCAGTATTTAAGAATGGTCGTTGAGAGCGTTAACAATGGAGTGTATGAGACTGTGGAACAACCTTTAGTTACAAACCAGGAGAACGTGCATTAGGAAGGCAATATTCCTCCTGTAAACAACACTACCGAGCAAACGATGAATGATGGAATGTTTAGGAGCTTTTTTCAGTTCATGCAAAACCAGACGAGGGAGACTCGTGCACAAAATAGGGTGGAAATGATAGCAATGCGCGGCTTGTCACAGCCAAGTAGTTCAAGGAGTTGGGACCACCAGAATTTAAGGGAAAGCCGAATCCGATCATGGCAGAAACGTGGGTCAAGCAAATTACCAAGATATTCGATGTCTTGGGATGCACGGAGGAACAGAAGGTTCCATTCGCCACCTTTATGTTCCGCGGTGAAGGAAGACTCTTCGGTGGGAGTCGTGAAGCGTACTCACCAGGCCCCGCACTCAACATGTCTTGGGAAACGTTTCAGAAACTATTCAATGACAAGTATTTTCCTGAAAGTATTCGTCATATGAAGGAGGTGGAGTTTATCATACTAGAACAAAACAACATGACGGTGTCCCAGTACGAGGCGAAGTTTGCAGAGTTATCCAGGTTTGCACCTCATTTGGTCGAAAATATGGAACGAATGACGAGGATGTTTCTGAGAGGTCTAAAGCCCGAGATTCGGCAATATCTTATATCTCATAAATTTTCTTTATATTCAGATGTTGTAAACAGGGCTCAATTATTAGAGCGAGATAATGAATATGTTCAACCGAGGGACCACAACCGTGGTCATAATGGTGACAAAGATCATCGAGCGATGATAACCAACTAGGAGGGAAAAATACGAACAAAGGCGGTAACCACTCGGGTGGTCATCGTGGCCATGATAATAGGAGAGGTGAGTCAAGTGGAAATTTCAGAAAGAGGAGATTCAACAATAACGGGAAGACATCAACAGCAGCACCAGCACCACAACAAATTCTAGGGGAGGAGAACGACCGCCAGTTAGATGTTACAAATGCGGGAAAGAGGGACATATCAACCAAAACTGTCCACAACAATCCAATGTATGTTACAACTGTGGAAAGGAAGGCCACATTGATCGGGATTGTTCTGTAGCAAAACCAAGTTCAACGGGGATGGTGACTCCAAGGGCTGTCCCGGATAAGTCAAAATCAATGGTTCTGGAAGAAGCGCTTGTCATAATCGCCAAAACGCGAGGAACCCGAACGAGGATGATTACGGAGTAAGCTAATCTTGAACTCTTGCGAAGTTTATACCTTACTAGATCTTCGGTTCTACCCATTATTTTATCTCTCCTGCTTGTGCTCAACGTTTAAACTTGACTCGGAGAAATTGGACTTTGACTTATCATGTTGAAACTCACATTGGGTGAAACCTTCGTTACATCTACGGTTTATAAATCTTGCATGATCCAAGTTGGCACTATCACATTACACGTTGATCTTATATCTTTAAAGATACTTGCTTTTGATGTGATTTTAGGAATTGATTGGTTAACCACTCATCATGCCAAAATTGATTGTTTTCGTAAGGTTGTTAGTTTTCATATTCCTAACCAACCTGTCATACGAATTCAAACAACTAAACCACTAAAATCAGTCACTATCATATCAAGCCATAAAGCTATTCGTTTATTGAAAAACGGATGTCAAGCTTTCTTAGCCCATGTTATGGATTTGAACAAAGACAAGTCAGATTTGAATAATATTTCTGTTGTTAGAGAATTTTCTGATGTATTTCCTGAAGAACTTCCCGGTCTACCCCCAGAACGTGATGTTGAATTCTTTATTGACCTTGAGCCGGGTACAAAACCCATTTCTAAAACCCCATATCGAATGGCTCCTATTGAACTTCAGGAGTTAAAAGTCCAACTACAGGAATTGTTAGACATAGGTTTCATTCGTCCTAGTACATCTCCTTGGGGTGCTCTTGTTTTATTCGTAAAGAAGAAAGACGGGAGTATGCGACTTTGTATTGACTACTGAGAATTAAACCATGTCACCATCAAGAATAGGTATCCGCTACCTCGCATTGATGACTGTTCGACCCGATTGCAAAGGAGCACAATTCTTTTCAAAGATCGATCTTAGCTTACGGATATCATCACCAAGATTAAAAGCGAGGATATTCCAAAGATCGCCTTCGAAACTTCGATGCGGGCATTATGAATTCTTAGTCATGTCATTTGGATTGACTAATGCTCCTGCTGCTTTCATGAAAATGATGAACCGTGTATTCAAGGAATATTTGGATCGGTTTGTTGTTGTCTTTATTGATGACATCCTCATCTATTCCAAAAGCCGTGAAGATCATGAGCACCATTTGAAGCTGATACTTGAAAGGCTTCGTGAAAACAAACTTTATTCCAAGCTGAAGAAATGCGAGTTCTGGCTTGAGGAAGTAGCATTCCTTGGGCACGTGGTGTCAAAACACGGAGTATCTGTCGACCCGGTGAAGATTGAAGCAGTACAAAGTTGGGAGCAACCAAAGTCGGTGACCGAAGTACATAGCTTTCTGAGCTTAGCTGGTTATTATCGGAGATTCGTGGAAGGATTTTCTTGAATCGCTACTCCGTTAACTCAGTTAACTCGGAAAGATACAAAATTTGTATGGAGCGAGGAATGCGAGAAGAGTTTCCAAGAGCTCAAGAGGAGATTCATTTTGGCACCTGTTCTGGCAATACCATCTGGTACGGATGGATTTGTTATATACAGCGATGCTTCAGGCAAAGGGTTAGAATGCGTTCTCATGCAACATGGGAAAGTCATAGCCTATGCCTCACGACAACTTAAAGAATATGGGAGGAATTATCCTACTCATGATCTAGAGTTGGCAGCAGTTGTATTCGCGTTGAAAATTTGGAGACACTACTTGTATGGGGAGAAAGTGGAGATTTATACTGACCATAAAAGCCTCAAATATTTCTTCACCCAAAAAGAACTCAACATGCGGCAACGACGTTGGCTTGAACTATTGAAAGATTACAATCACACTATTCAATATCATCCTGGAAAAGCGAACGTAGTAGCTGACGCATTGAGTAGAAGATTATATGCGAGTACGAGTGCGATATTGTTAATGTGAAAGGCCCATTCTGTATGACTTGCAAAGGATGGAGGTAGAATTAAAGACTCCAGGGACCCACATGATGATGGCGAATATACGAGTAGAACCGACTTTAATCGATAAAGTTAAAGCTGCTCAAGCTACGAACTTGGAGCTGATACGTATGAAGAAGAAAGTGCAAGAAGGAGCTATTCCAGAACGAGAATTGATGAAGAAGGAATACTTAGATTCAACTCTAGACTTTGTGTTCCTAACGATTCTGACTTGAATCATAGAATCATGATGGAGGCACACAACACCCCGTTTGCAATCCATCCTGGGAGTACCAAAATGTATCATGATATTCGACATACATTTTGGTGGAACAATATGAAGAGAGAGATCGCGAGTTTATCTCAAGGTGTTTAACTTGTCAACGCGTGTAAAGGCAGAGCATCAAGCGCAGCATCAAGTGCCAAAGGGTCCATTACAACCACTTGAGATTCGAAATGGAAGTGGGAACACATTACTATGATTTCATCGTTATAGGTCTTCCCAAAGTTTCTCAAGGCATAGATGCGATTTGGGTTATTGTTGATAGATTAACCAAAGTCGTCCGCCCATTTCTTCTTCGATCGTGAGACTTATTCCTTGAACGTCTTGCTCGCATATACGTGAATGAGATTGTGAGATTGCATGGCATGCCAGTATCCATAGTTTCGGATCGTGACCCTAGATTCACTTCACGATTTTGGGTTAGCTTGCTGAAAGCTATGGGCACGGATTTACGATTCAGTTCGGCATACCATCCTCAAACGGACGGACAATCAGAGAGGACTATTCAAACCCTTGAAGATCTATTAAGACTTTGTGTCCTAGATTTTAAAGGAAGTTGGGATAAGTACTTGCCACTGGTGGAATTCTCCTACAACAACAGTTATCAAGCAAGTATAGGCATGGCTCCATTTGAGGCGTTGTATGGATGAAAGTGTCGTTCTCCAGTATGCTGGGATGAGGTGGGAGAAGCAACGTTATTGGGACCAGAATTAGTACGCATGACTACAGAAAAGATCCAAATGATTCGACAACGTATACAAACGGCACAAAATGGACAAAAGAGTTATGCGGATCTTCATCGAAAAGACGTGGAATTTAATATTGGGGATCATGTATTGTTGTTACGTGTTGCACCATGGAAGGGAGTTACAAGATTTGGGAAGAGAGGAAAGCTCAATCCACGATTTGTTGGTCCATTTGAGATTCTTGACCGAATAGGAAATGTGGCCTATAGACTCGCATTACCTCCAAGTATGTCTCGTGTTCATAATGTTTTTCACATATCCATGCTTCGTAAATATGTGAAATTCCCGAACCATATTATTAAGTTAGAACCAGACGAGATAGCTGAAGATTTAACGTACGAAGAAGTACTGTTAAGATCTTGGATAGGAAAGAGCATGTCCTACGCACCAAGGTTATACCATAAGTTAAGCTTTTATAGAGAAACTATGCTATTGAAGAAATGACCTGGGAGTTGGAATCAGAAATGAAAGCGAGGTATCCTCACCTTTTGAAACACTGTGCACGTAAAGACTATTTCGAGGGATCTAAATTTCATAAGGAGGGGAGGTTGTAAGACCCCAACTTATTATAAATAAAATCAATTTCCTCTAATTATATTTGTGAATAATAAGGTATTAATTTGATATAATTCTCTGGTTATGGGTGAAATGTGCAAATTTTGCAAAATATGCAAGTGGTTATAAAATAATTATTGTTGTCGGAGAATATTCGTTTGGTCGTGGAATATTCTTGTTGTCGGGGAATATTAAATGCAACAAGTAGCGATCATTTGTGAGCCCCATAATAGAATAACTGTCGGATGAAGAAAACGACAAGTTTGAGTTTTTATAAATAACTTGGCGTAGTTATTACAGAATTAACACCGTTGGAATACCAAGTGGTTAAAATACTGATGTCTGCGTGGATGTACAAAGATTGATGAATTATTGATCCTTACGTGAAGAAGGCACTACTCAATAATTTCACGGTGAGTTACTTGCTCAATATTTTATTTTATTGATTCAATAATTGTTTGCGTTGATATTTTATATTATTGTTGTTTCAATAATTATCATCTTTGCAAGATTTCCCATTATCGGATCAATAATTCATATTATTTGAATAATATTATTAGATAGCATTATTGGCAATGTCTAGAAAGTTCTGTCAAGGAGAGGTTTGGTCACCTAATTGCGCGCCAATAAGGAGAAATTCTTATTGGAAAGTCACCTCTTTTCCTGGGAACGACCTTGTTGTCATAAATGTGAATCTGTAATATTATTTGTGAATAATTAATTATTGATTCATATGATAAGGAAATATTTATTTTATGTGGCTATAAATGTTGGATATATTTATTGTGGTTAAAAATGAAGAAGTTAATGTTGAGGTGTTTTATCAGTATTTTTGTCGGAATGAAGGTATTAAAAATTAAACCAGTGTTTTCGAGATATATTGTTTGAGTTATAATTTTTAATCCGGCCGTTGGATCATTGTAATTTTTGGATATGTTATGCATATATAAGTTGAGTATATGTCCACAAATTTTGAACCGTTAAAAATGAACGTATGATTTTTTTATGAATTTTAAGAGGTGACTGATTCAGAAAATAGGTTTATAAATAATTTTGGTGGAAAATTCTAGAATTGAGTGGGCCCCACTTGTGGTTGGTGAAGAAATGTGCTAAGTTTATTTCAAATGTGGTGGGTGGGAATAGTAGCAGGTAAAGCCATCAGGTTGCAGGTCAAGTCTGCTAACATTTTTCTATAAATAGAGGGCTAAGTTAGAATTGAAAATCACACCAGAAACAAGTTTTCTCTCTTTCTCTCTCTAGATTATTCAGTGTATTTTGTGAGTATTTAAATACTTTGTGAGTTTCTATTCGTCAGTGCAAGTTTCCTTCAGCCTTATACCGATATTCCGATCAGAAGTACTGATATTTTGTGGTAAGGGATGTTATTTTCTTCATATATGATATTATTTCTTCAATATCATTATGCCGAAGTATTGATCTGAATTTTATCAAATTTAGAACTTTTTGTGTCTCAAGTTACTATTCACATATACAACACTATTCACGTGATACTGACACTATTCACCAAAAATGAAATTTTCTTCTTTTTGTCCAAGATGTCTATTATGGTTACTATCTTTGATTGTATCCATGTTTTGATCTTTATTTTTGAATTACGCTTCAAAATTGGTATTTATGAAGTATTATTGATCTTGGATAAACCGTTATACCTAATCCCTACTATTTGTCCTTTCGTTTCAATTTGGATTCGCTTTTCTTTAAAATATTTTCATCATCCTCTGTCCTAAATGATGATATTACTAAATATCTTCTATTCGTAGTGCAAAGATAAATGATTAATCGATGAATATCTTGACCCATAGTGCAAAGATGAACAGTGTTGAGATGAACATGGTAGTGATATAAATGAATATCTTTGGCACATGGTGCAAAGATGAATATTTGATTAAAGATGTATATTGATTATTGTTACAGGGATAAAATATTGATGATGGACTTTTAAATCTTAGAAGATAGTAGAACTCATTCTCTACTTGACTCTTCTAATGGAATGTTGTTTCCCCTGCAGTTGTTGATCTAAAACTTGTTGGCTATTATATTTTATCAGATTTTTCCCTGTTGAAGACTAACGATAATTTGTTGTATATTATCTTAGTCATAATATTCTTTACTGGGCTAGTTGAGCTCACCCTTTTCCTTTTTGTTCCATTTTTCTCAGGAGGTGAGAACATAGCAAGAACTAGTCGGGGTACGGAGTGATGGTTCTAGAAAGATGTTTTAGCAGTCCTCACTATTTTTGTAAAATAGTGTTTGAATAATTGTAACGAGGACTTATTTGAGTGTGGATATTGTCTAGAAGATAATATTTGTATTTAAACTCACAGTATGTTTTGTCGTATTTTGCACGACAATTGTATTATTGAAGTTGTAGTTTACTTTCTATACCATGTATTTGGCGACTCAGAATGGGTGTTGTATACCAATTTTGGGGGCGTCACAGTATGCTACCGAACGAGACAACCTCTTGGGGAAGCTAGCTAAGGGCGCCATTGTCGGTATGTGTTTCTGGCCTTGAGCACGCAGCTGCGTCAGGGTTATTGTTGGGCGAGATTTGATGTTGTGCTAGAAGTTGGGCTATGTTGGGAACTAATAATTCTTTATGTAATGTGACCATATTAGGAGAGTGGGATGGTTGTTAGTTTATTTTGTGGGAGTCTTTGACTATTGAGTTGTTAATTTGGAAAAGGATTCATGTCTCCACTTGACTTCTTATGGGGAGAGTTAGAGTTGGATTAGGATTGATGTATGGAGCTGAATTGAGACTACTTTTATGCTAAGTGTGGAAGAATGGAGGAAGAACTAGATACACTTCGAGAACAAGATTGAAGAACAAGAGCTTGGAGGAACGAAGTAGAGGAATAATTTCACGAAGATTTCAGAATCGAAGGGCGAGAAGGGTGGTGCATTACTATTCTCCTCTAATTTCTATATTCTGTAATTGGGATGATGTTTTCTTTTATTTATTCAGTATTTAATTTATTAGCTATGAACTAAATTACTTATTAGGCTTATAATGGATCTTTAAGTTGAATAATGATTATGTAACCTCGGTTTTCAGTTTAATAAAGCTATTATGCAGTTTATCTATATTAATTTGAGCTTGAATTTATGAATTGCTTGATCAAAAATTTTATGTGGATTTGTATGAATTCGAGAGATGAAATATAAATCTAGACTTAGTTAATATATCATGTGTCATGAATTTTGTGAATAACAGATTCTTGATTATTGTTAAGGTAGAGATATGCTTGACATCGCATGTAATCATGAAGAGAACTTGAACTTAAACTTTATTTAACTATAATTCACATAGAGATATAGTGAATTGATTGATTAAGGTGTTTGACTTAATTTTATCTTAATTGTGGATCTGGGATAATACGGTGTTAATGCATCGAGAGGTGGTTAATACTATTTATGTTTTCTTGATTAATAAACCGAGATAGTGAATTAAACTGGAATAAGGGATTAATAATGAAAGGATGCTTAGAGTGAAGTTACAAGCCTAATTCTCCAATATTTGTTTGAAAATTCAGTTTTAGGGTTTGTTGGTATTTAGTTGATGTTTAATAATTTTAATATTTTCACTATAACCTGGAAATTGATTAGCTTAATAAACTTAGGATTAATAGAAGATTGGTAATTGTGAAGTTATATTTCTGGCTAATTTGTCTTCGTGAGAACGATACTCTATTCACTACTATATTACTTGTTGACCACGTATACTTGTGTGTTATGCATAAATAGCTTTTACCCAACAAGTTTTTGGCGCCGTCGCCGGGGACAATTTAGCCTAGAGTTTAATATTTTCACAATATCAGTTTAATTAGTCCAGTTTTACTTAAATATTTTTATTTTTGTTTTTGTTCTTCCAATTTCAGGTTGTTGACATTGGTTTATGCAAACACGATCCAAAAATCCAGACTTACTACCTTTTGAGGACGACATTGAAAGAAGATTTCAGAGGTTGAGTAAGTGGATCAAGGAAACAAGGAACGAATTCGAAAATTTTGATAAGGAAGAAGCAATGGCTGCCGAAGACTAAAGCGTTGAGGGATTTTGCAACACCTAAGGTGACTGATCTGCAGTCGAGCATCACTAGGCCTGCAATAGCTGCGAATACTTTTGAAATCAAGCCAGGGACCATTCAGATGATGCAGAATTCAGTTCAGTTTGAGGGAATGGCAAATGACGATCCGAACGAGCATTTAATCAGTTTTCTGGAAATGTGCGACACTTTCAAGTACAATGGGGTGTCGGATGAGGCAGTGAGACTTCATTTGTTCCCGTTCACCTTACGGGACAAGGCGAAGAGTTGGTTACATTCTCTGCCGGGATCGATAACTACCTGGGAAGACTTGGCTCAGAAATTCCTTGCCAAATTTTTCCCACCGGCAAAAACTGCCAAAATGAGGAATGACATAACAATGTTTGAGCAGCAAAATGGGGAGTCGCTATATGAGGCATGGGAGAGGTACAAGGAATTACATAGAAAGTGCACACATCATGGATTGCCTAAGTGGCTGCAAATGAACACCTTTTATAACAGACTACATGGGAATGTCAAAACCAGTATTGACACAGCGTCGGGCGGAGCATTCATGGCTAAGAGGTACGAGGAAGCCTATAATTTGATTGAAACCATGGCGGCCAATAACTACCAAAGGCCACAAAGAAGAACACACATGCAAAGGCGGCCGATTTTGGAAGTAGATGGGGTGATGACTATATATAGCACAGATTTACTCGACTTTGTCTAAGAAGTTGGATTCTATGACAGGGGCTCAGGTACAACAGGTTGCGGTAATATGTGAATTATGTGCGGGTGATCATCCTACAGATCAGTGCGCAATTAATCCAGCATTCGTCCAATTCATAGGTAGCTATAACAGAATTCCGCAGAATATATACCAAAACACCTACAACCAGGGGAATAGGAACCACCCAAATTTCTCGTGGAGCAATAACTAGAAAAATAAAGCTCCACGACCTTCATATCCCTCAGGTTTTCAGAGTCACCAACAACCGGTTCAACATCAGGAAAGGAAATCAGATTTCGAGGAAATGGTGTCAAAGTACATAACTATCAATGAGGCAGCAATGAAAAATCAAGCAATGACAATGAAATCACAAGAGATGTCTATCAAGAATCTAGAAAATCAGATAGGACAGATGGCGTTAGCATTGAATAATAGAACACAAGGAACGTTACCAAGTGACACTAAAAAAAATCCAAAGGGTGGTCATGAGCAATGTCAAGCAGTTATGTTGAGAAGTGGAAAACGTCTCGTGGGTAATAATGCAGAAAATTCAGTGACACTGGAGGAAAAAGTTGATGACAGTTATGTGGTTGAAGGTAACAAGGGTGAGGATAAGCAAAGTGAGGACATAAAGTTAAACAATAGGCCAATTGTTTATCCTCCACCACCGTTTCAGCAGAGGGTTCAAGAATAGAAATCAGATAAGTAGTTAACAAAGTTTTTAGAAGTGTTCAAGAAACTCCAGATTAACATCCCATTCGCAGAAGCCCTAGAGAAAATGCCGAGTTATGCAAAGTTCATGAAAGGAATTCTGTCGAGGAAAAAGAAATGGGAAAATTTTGAAACAGTGGCACTAACAGAGGAGTGTAGTGCGATGTTATAGCAGAAGTTACCACCAAAACTTAAGGACCCGGGGAGCTTTACTATCCAATGAACGATCGGGAAAATGCCATTTAACAAATGTTTATGTGATTTGGGGGCGAGTGTGAACCTTATGCCATTGTCAGTATACACAGAATTGGGTTTGCCCACGCCAAAGCCTACAAATATTTCATTGCAGTTGGCGGATAGGTCTGTCAGATACCCGAGAGGCATAGTAGAGGATATTTTGGTTAAAGTGGATAAGTTTATATTCCCAGCGGACTTTATCATTCTGGATTTTGAGGAGGATAAGAACATCCCGATTATCCTAGGGAGACCTTTCTTGGCGACGGGTAGGACACTCATCGATGTACAAAAAGGTGAACTAACGATGAGGGTCCAAGATCAAGAAGTTAAGTTTAACATTTTCAAAGCCATGAAATTTCCCGCGGATGAAGAAGAGTGTTTTCGGATGGAAATCATTGATCAAATAGTCAACGAAGACATGGGAAAGTGTCTGGGCAACGATCTTTTAGAGACAACATTATTGGGGGATGAAGAGTTCGATGACCCGGAATTTGTGGACTACTTACAGATGTTAGATTCATTACCACGAGTAAGCCGATTCAAAACACCATTTGAACTACTACACACGGAGGAGATAGCCACAAGAAAATAGAAACCATCATTGGAGGAGCCACCAACTCTGGAACTCAAGCCACTCCCTAAACATCTCAGGTATGCGTATTTAGGCAATTCAAATTCTTTACCTGTAATTTTTTTTGCTGCACTTAACGAATTGCAGGAAGAGAAGTTGTTGAGGGTGCTTAGGGAACATAAAGCAGCGATAGGGTGGACGATCGCGGATATCAAGGGAATCAGCCCTTCGTTTTGCATGCACAAGATTCTAATGGAAGATGATGCAAAACCAACGGTGGAGCAACAATGACGACTTAACCCAATTATGAAGGAAGTAGTAAAGAAGGAAATTCTAAAATTATTAGATGCCGGGATCATCTACCCAATTTCCGACAGTAAGTGGGTTAGTCCGGTTCATTGTGTGCCAAAAAAGGGGGGAATGACCGTGGTACAGAATGATGATAATGAGTTAATTCCAACAAGAACAGTGACAAGTTGGAGGGTGTGCATCGATTATAGGAGGTTGAATAAGGTAACCCAAAAAGATCACTTCCCGCTACCCTTTATCGATCAAATGCTAGACAGATTAGCAGGACATGATTACTACTGTTTTATTGGATGGATACTGGATATAACCAGATTGCCATCGCTCTTGAGGATCAAGAAAGATAACATTCACGTGCCCTTACACGGCACATTTGCATTCGTGGAGGATGTCATTCGGATTATGCAATGCACCGCAACCTTCCAACGGTGTATGGTGGCCATTTTTTCGAGATATGGTGGAGAAAATGTTGAAGTCTTCATGGACAATTTTTGATTACATGGAGACAACTTTGATACTTGCCTAAGGAATCGGGTCATGGTATTGCAGCGATGTAAGGATACAAACCTCATACTCAATTGGGAAAAATGCCACTTCATGGTTGAAGAAGGCATAATTTTGGGCCATAAGGTGTTGGCTCAAGGTTTGGAGGTGGACAAAGCAAAGCTAGAAACAATCGAGAAACTACCTCCACCGAGCTCAGTCAAGGGTATTAGAAGTTTTCTACGACATGCTGGGTTCTACAGGGGGTTTATAAAGGACTTCTCTAAAATTGAAAAACCTCTATGCAGTCTTTTAGAGAAGGATGCTACTTTCAGTTTTACTGAGGAATGCAAATCAGCGTTTGAATCATTAAAGAAAAAATTAACTACAGCCCCCGTGATAGTCGCACCAGATTGGAATATGCCATTCGAGCTAATGTGTGATGCGAGCGACTATGCACTTTGGGCTGTTTTGGGCCAACGACGAGACAAGGTGTTTCACACCATATACTATGCAAGCAAAACACTCACAGACACTCAAATGAATTATACAACCACGGAAAAGGAATTACTTGCAGGGTTGTACGCGTTTCACAAATTTTGGGCATACTTGATCGGGACTAAGGTGATAGTCTACACGGACCATGCGGCGATTCGGTACCTAATAGCGAAAAAAGATGCTAAGCCACGCCTTATCCGATGGATTCTCCTACTTCAAGAGTTTGACTTAGAAATTAAAGATAGAAAGGGGACGGAGAATCAAGCCGCTGATCATTTGTCTAGGCTGGACAATCTGGGTACACAAGAAGAGGACAAGTACGTCATCAACGAATCATTCCCGGATGAGCAATTGTTTGGGTTATATGCAGAATTTCCATGGTACACGGACTTTGCGAACTATTTAGTGAGCAACATGCTCCCACCTGATCTTACAAGATAACAAAAGAAGAAGTTCCTTCATGACATCAAGTGGTATATGTGGGATGAGTCATACCTATTCAAATAATGCGCCGACAAGATGATCAGAAGGTGTGTGCCTTACAGCGAGGTACATAGTATACTGCATGAGTGCCATTCGTCGGCGTACGGGGGACACTATGGTAGTGAAAGAACAAAGAACAAAAGTCCTTCAAGCGGGTTTTATTGGCCTACGTTATTTAAAGACGCCCATCAATTTGTTAAAACTTGTGATAGATGTCAACGAGTGGGCAACATATCAAAAAGGAATGAGATGCCACTCCAAACTATCTTAGAAGTTGAAATTTTTGATTTATGGGGCATCGATTTCATGGGGCCATTCCTTTCCTCATTTTCCAATCAGTATATTTTGCTGGCAGTGGATTATGTGTCAAAGTGGGTTGAAGCAGTAGCATTACCGACTAACGATGCCAAGGTGGTGCTCAAATTCTTATAGAAGAACATTTTTACGAGGTTTGACACGCCGAGAGCTATTATAAGTGACGAAGGTAGTCACTTCTGCAATAAATCGTTTATAGCTCTCTTGGCAAAGTATGGGGTCAACCACAAGGTGGCGATAGCTTATCATCCCCAAACCAGTGGGCAACCTGAAGTACCGAACAGAAAGGTAAAGAAAATTCTGGAAAAAGTGGTAAACCCGAATCAAAAGGATTGGTCGCTCCGGTTAGATGATGCATTATGGGCATACCGGACTGCTTATAAGACGCCAATAGGGATGTCACCATATCAACTACTATACGGAAAGGCCTGTCACCTACCAGTCAAGCTACAACACAAGGCCTACTAGGCCATTCAAAAACTAAACTTCGATCAAGCAGCTGTGGGGGGAAAAGAGGCTACTACAACTAAACGAGCTCGATGAATTCTGACTTTAGGCATACGAGAACGCTAAAATATACAAGGAGAAGGTCAAGAAAGCCAAGAAACTTCGAAGGGTTTGATGCTGCTGTCTCGGATTGTTGGAGTATCAGAATACGTGGAAATCCCTTTTTCATCTTTAATGAGAAACTTCGAAGATTCAAGTGTGCCCTCAAAACCTTGAACTCTTCTAACGGTAACTTATCGACGAATGTTAGCACCCTGCAGGCTCAGCTGGTCACCATTCAGCAATCTCTTCATGCAGATCCCTTAAACTCTTGTCTGCTTGCCCTAGAAGACAAATGCTCTCAGTCCTTATGGAAAGCTTTGGCTCTTGAAGAATCTCTCTTGCTCCAAAAATCCCGAGCCACTTGGCTTGCCCAGGGCGATAAAAATTCAAAATTTTTTGCCAATGTTATCAAGAGTAATTGGAACCACAACAAAATTCTCTCTATCTTTAATAGCTCTGGTGTTCTTATTGAGGATCAACCGGGTATTCAGCAAGTGGCGGTGGACTACTTTCAGGATCTCCTGGGGTCCTCTCCTCCTACTTACCCTGGTCGTGATCTTCTGGAAAACTTCGTTACAAAGCGGATTACTCACCTTTCATTTCTTTGCCTTAACCACTCCAATTCTTGATGCCGAAATTCTTGCAGTCCTTCAGTCCATGAAAAAGAATAAAAGTCCGGGTCCTGACGGTTTTAATGTTAATTTCTTTCTCCATTGCTGGGACATTATAGGCCATGATTTCACTGCTGCTGTCCACTCTTTTTTCATCTCTGGGCACCTTCCGTGTGGAGTTAATGCTACAGCTATTGCCTTGATTCCGAAGACGGATAATCCATCCAATATGTCGGATTTTAGACCTATTTCTTGCTGCAACACTATCTACAAATGTATAGCGAAGATCCTTGCCAATAGGCTCAAATCTGTACTCCCTTCCCTTATTGACCATGCTCAGGCTGCCTTCATCTCGGGGAGAAGCATTAGTGACAATATCCTCATTGCTCAGGAGCTTTTCAGGAATTACCACAGACTTTACGGTCTCGCCCGTGTGCTCTTAAAATTGATATTCGGAAAGCCTTCGACACTGTTGACTGGAGGTTTCTCTTGGATTTGTTGGGCCTTCTTAAATTCCCCCCTATTTTCATTGGCTGGATTAAAGAGTGCATCACTACGACTATGTTTTCTATCAAAGTCAATGGAGGTCTGTTTGGCTACTTTAAAGGAGCGAGGGGTCTTAGGCAAGGGGATCCCCTGTCTCCTTACTTATTCGTTCTAGCTATGGAAGCCTTCTCCATGATTCTACACAAGGAAACTCTGTTGCCTAATTTCAAGTTTCATTGGAAATGTAATCGTGCAACATATCCCACGATGCTTTGGCCAGATATTCTCATATTTTGCCATGGAGATATGGCCTCTGTTTCCATTATTCACTCGTGCATTCAATCCTTCTCTATGTTTTCGGCCTAATTCCTAATGCTCGTAAAAAGTCTGTGTTTCCTTCGCCATGTCCCAAATGATGTTAAGGTAATTATTAACTTGTTGTTGGGTATTCCTTTTGGAGTATTACCAATTAGATTTCTCGGGGTCCCTCTTATCTCCTCTAAACTCTCCCATTCCGACTGGCCACCCTTGATTCATAGAATTACTGCCAGAGTTTCCTCATGGACTTCCCGCTTCCTCTCTTATTCGGGTAGAGTTCAATTTGATTAAATCGGTGCTCTTGCAATACAATCTTTCTGGGCCTCCCATTTTATTCTTCCTAATTCAGGTTCTAAGAGCCATTCAATCTATCATGTGTAGATTCCTTTGGAAGGGCCTTCTTCTTCTTGGCATGGTACAAAAGTCTCTTGGAAGGATTTGTCCCTTCCCTTTGTGAAGGTGGTCTCTGCAATTAAGAACCTTCTTGATTGGAACTCAACTCTAATTATTCTCCAACTTTTAAAGGTCATCTCCCCATCTTCCCCCCTCCTTGGGCTAATCGGGTCAAATCTACAAAGGCTATCAAAGATCAATTTCGGTATATCTCAAACCCCAGGATCGTTCATGGATCTCGCGAAGATCCTTAAGCTTCGCTCCATAGCTCTCCTTTCCTTACCTATAGAGTTGGGAATGGAAATTCCTTCATCTCTGGTTTGACCCGTGGTTGAATGGGCAACCCTTAAACCCCTCTCCATCTCTCGCTCTCCAACTCCGTAATCCTCATCTAATGCGCCGAATTTACGACATCATTTATATGGGTGCATGGTCTTTGCCTTCCAGTAATCATCATGATGTGCAGCAATTCTACACCTTGTTTTCATCTCTTCCTAATCCTTCTGATGCCGAGGACTTGATTCTTTGGGACAACCGAGCGGTGAAACATCTCAAAGCTTCCACTATCTGGGAATCTATTCAACTTACGTGTTCAAAAAGTCCCATGGACTAAATTGCTTTGGTTCCCCCTCCATATCCCCCGATTCTCCTTTACCTTGTGGCTTACTCTTCGGCACAGATTACCCACAAATGATAGTTTCTCCGCTTACATAGCTTCCGTCCTATGAATCGCCTTTTCAGGCAAATCATGCTGAGACAATCTCTCATTTGTTCTTTGATTGTCCCTATTCTACTTCAGTTCTCTCTTCTGTTCTTGCCTTCGGAGTCTGGACCAATGCTCCAAGGAGCTGGGATAGTCTGGTGGACTATATCATTCATTTTAAAGGAAATAAAATTCGGTCTGATATTTTAAAGCTGGTCTTTTCCACCACAGTTTACAAACTTTGGGCAGTTAGGAACTCAATTGTCCATAAAAATGCCAAATTGCCTATGAATGTTTTGGCTAGGGAGATTATTATTATCACTAAGTCAAGGCTTTCTTCTTTCCCCAAATTCCTCAAGGCTGCGCAGACTAGGCCTGACCTAAGTATTTGGT
This sequence comes from Panax quinquefolius, assembly GCA_020205615.1. Lineage (NCBI taxonomy): Eukaryota > Viridiplantae > Streptophyta > Magnoliopsida > Apiales > Araliaceae > Panax > Panax quinquefolius. Next base: position 82,585,207 of record CM035166.1, read on the forward strand.
TGTGAGGCCTGCTATGGTATGTTTCATGGTTCTTGGTTGGTCTTTTCTGCAAAGCTGTTCGGCTACTGCAAAATGCCAGAATTAACTTAGCTTCCATAGCGGTTCGGCAGTTCGGTCTCCTTGGCAGTTCGGCCTCTTTATTGGTTTGGTTCAGCTATTGCTTCTTTCCATGTTGGGTAGCATCTTTATTCCATAACTGGGTTCGGCTTTGTGGCCAGTAAAGGTCTGGGCTGGGCTTCGTGGTTCTTCCTCTTGTCTTCGGGAAGCTGGGGGATTTGGTTTCGGCTTCGGGGTTTCGGCTTCGGCTTCGGGGTTCGGTAAAGATGGTTTGGCCCTCTCCTACTGGCTCTCGTAGTCCTTCCTATGCTTCAGCATCCTCTTCGGCTGCTGCAATGCAGTTTGGTTCAGTCTTCACCCCCAGTTTACAAACTTTGGGCAGGTAGGAACTCAATTGTTCATAAAAATGCCAAATTGCCTATGAGTGTTCGGTTTCCATGGCAGTTCGGCCTCTTCGTTGGTTTGGTTCAGCTATTGCTTCTGTCCGTTTTGGGTTCAGTAGCATCTTCATCCAGAATCGGTTCGGCTTTGTGTGATAAGACCTGGCTGGCATCTGGGCTTGGCATCTCGGCTCGCCTTCGGGGTTCTACCTCTTATCTTCGGGAATCTGGGGGATGTTGGTTTTGGCTTCGGGGTTTCGGCTTCGGCCTCGGTCTTCGGGGTTTCGGCTTTGGCTTCGGGGTTCGGTATAGATTGTTTTGGCCCTAACCTTCTGGCTCTCGTAGTTCTTCCTATGCTTCAGCATCCCATTCGGCTACTGCAATGCAGTTTGGTTCAGTCTTCACCCCCATTTATTTGGATGCTTGGTTTCACCTGATTGGTTGTCTATGTTGTTTAAGGTTTCATGCTTGTATTTACTATTGTCCTGCTTAGTAACGCTTTGTTCTTTCATTTGGCTTGGTTGTTAGTCTTTTGTTGTCCATTTTGGGGGTTGTCCCATGTGGTTCTATCAAAAGCTTCTGGGGTATGCCCTTTTCGATTGTATTTTCTCTTCTTTTTCTTTATACAAACAAACTTAGCGAAAAAAAAGGTCAAGAAATGGCACGACAAGAAAATCATGCACCAAACCTTCGAACCGGGGCAATCAGTACTGTTGTGCAACTCACGATTGCGGTTGTTCCCCAGAAAGCTTAAGTCAAGGTGGTCGGGACCATTCACCATCAAAACAGTGTTCCCACATGGCGCAATCGAACTCTACAGTCGAAATCCATTGGAGACATTCAAGGTCAATAGTCAACGGATAAAGCATTCTTTGGGGGAGAAGCGGCGGGATGTCATTAACATTACCCTCGTCGATGCTCAGTGACACAAGAGGCACCGTCGGGCTTACGACGTTAAAACTAGCGCTACTTGGGAGGCAACCCATGTTCTACACTTTTTCTCTTTTAACTTTTATTTATAAGATAGTTTATATTCTAATCTAAGTATTTACTTTCATAGAATTTTTACGTCAATTCTGAATGATTCACAGGATGAAGAAGGAAGTCAATTCTGACCTCATAGCGCGGGCCGCGTTGTCCAGTATACATGTTTAGCGCGGGGTGCGCTACAAGCCCAGTCCTTCATGCCATGTAGCGCTGACTGCGCTACTTCACCGACGTCGAAGCGCTGGGCGCGCCATTCACAATGCGGGGCGCGCTACGGATCCTCAAGTCCCTGACCTCCTAGCACGGGGCGCGCTCTCCAAGAGTTATACCAGGTAGCGGGCGCTCTTGTACTAAACCTCCCCCTACCCACTAGTCTTGATCGCGCTATTCACTCATCGATATGCAAAGACCTTTGGCGGCGTTGATATTGCCAAACACCTCAGAACTTCCTAAGCGGGCAGACGCCATGAGTAAGTTCCAGGTGCCTAATTGCATCAAAAGTCGTGACCTCAACCATAACTCCCACATTGCCTCTCCTTCACCGAATCATATTCCATAACTCCCACCTTGCCTCTCCTTCACCAAATCAAATTCATCCACTTCTCCTACACCACTTCAAATTCCAAACCTCCATAACTCCAACAATAATGACAACTCCCCATCAATCCTTCCCCTTTTCAACTTCTATTCCATTTATACCCACTCACTTTCCATCTCCCAACCCACGTTGGATTTCCTTCCCCTATATGAAGTCCAACTACAATCCACCAATTCATATCAACTATACACATTACAAGCCAATCCTACATCTATTTCATTCCTTACAACAAAATTCAATCAATTGGGGACACATTTACAAAGAGGGAAACACCATTAGTGCAAGGAACGCACAACTCGCTTCTTGCTCGATCTTCTTCTCTGTTCTTACTAGCAAGTAAGTAGAACAACTTGGAATTTAGGTGTTTGTTTTTATAATTTGGCTAGCAAGATTACACCAAGAAAGCTATTGTGGGGAAAAACTCAGTCCGCTCACCAACTGTTCGATAAAAATCCTGAACCAAACTTTGAACCTACTCACCCCAAGAACCACCATGTCTTCCAACAAAAGAAAACGCCCATCCTCCTCCACTGTTAGGCCTCAATATGATCACACTAGGTTTGTTAGTGAGAGGGCCGCTGACCGATTCAAGTCAACCATTGAAAATAAAATATTGGTTCTCGAATGTGGGTTGAAGCCGAATGCTAATTTGGATGGCGACATGGCTTTGCAAATTGTGGAGAGGAATTGGTTTCAGTTGGTTGAACAACCACTTCCAGCGGCAATCAACATAGTGAAAGAGTTTTACGCCAATGCAATGGAGCGTGTCAATCACGTAGTCATGGTCCGTGGGAAACCGGTGGTGTTTCACGCTGATGCTATCAATGAGTATTTTGGGTTAAAGGCACCACAAGATGACAGATATGAAGATGGATTGCCCGAGTTAGATGAGTTGATTATTAGACTATGCAAACCCGGGTACTCAATGGGTCATTCAAACCGGAACAAATGAAAAGATAAGTTTTCCACACTCTGTGCTTAGTCGATATGCAAAATCTTGGTATGCATTTTTGTGTGCCCGATTAATGCCCACGCGCCATCAGATCGAGGTCACTAAGGCACGAGCTCGGCTATTGTATGGGATTGTACACCACCATTTCCATATGGACAACTTAATTGTGTTCTATAATGTCGATGTGGGGGAGTGTATTCAAGAGTCCATTGACCGGGTGTTACGCGGGAGCACTACTGGAGGTTTGTTGCATGTATTCTAAATCACTTACTTGTGTCGCAAAGCAAGAGTGCAGTGGCAACCTACCGAACCTATCCAACACCCCATGGCAATCATTGATCATGCAACAATTGAGAAATATAAGGCTTGGGATGGGGCGAGATCACATCCACGTGGAGAAGGCTATATTATGATCTGACAACCCTCACCCCCAGTTATAGCAGAACCAAGTCAGGAGCCACCACCGAGGTCTTCAAGGAATCAATTTCTTTGGTTGGCCCAACGTCAAGATCTAATGCATCAATACAATGCAAATGCATTCAACACGCTTGCTAATGCATTTTCCCACTGCAATCCAACTGCACCTCAAGTAGTCATGCCCATTCCTCCTAATTTACCTGCATATCCTCCAGCGGACGACGACGAGCTGTGACTCATTTTCAGGGAAGGCATCATACTTTTATTTGAATTATTTTGGCATAATGAGGTCATTACTTATTTTCAGTTTGGGGGATTATGTTTCATGTTCTTTAGTAATTTATAATTGTCGTTTCATGTTATCTTATCTAAATATATATATATATATATATATATATATATATATATATATATATTTATATTTTGCATATAGTTGCATGAATCCAGTTATTAGATCATATATGTGATTCTTGGCCAATGATGAAATTGAAATTATGTAGACAAGTATATTACTTAGTACGAGAAGCTTGATGCAATTTCTTTTATAATGTGGATCTTGTTCTGATTGAAACTAGTATAATAAGGATAGCACGTTAATAACATCTGTGTTAATGGATTAGTTCAAATTGTTACATAAAGATTTTCTAAAGGATAGTGCTAGTATAAATGAGAAAGTGACAAGGATAGGCATGAACCTAAGTTTGGGGGAAGATTGGGGTATATAAGCTCTTAAAAAAAATTATTGGAAATTAGTTGAGTCTTGTGGTGGGTTGAGAAGAAATACTCCCCATAAACACAAGCGTGAGATGGAGTGTAAAACACACTCACCAACCATCTATCTAAAAAAATAACAAAGAAAAGACGGAAGAATAAGGGTAAAGAGCCCCCGTCAATGAAAAAAAACACAAAAGAAGTGAGCATGAATACCCTTTTTCGGAACCTGAATCTTGGTAATTGTTTGGGCTAAGCTAGAACTTGTTTGTTGTTGAAATTTTTGAGTTTATGTTGTATGATTCCTGATAAGAAACTGGTTATGTAACTGAATTTGATTCGATATCAGTTAGCATGGCTGTCACACACATACACACTGTATTAGTGATAACAGGGTAAGATGTCAGGATTAATAAGGAGTGCAAATTGATTTTGATATGAAGTGTTGATATGTTTACTAGTTTTTCTGAGGCTGTCTAGTAAATCATCTTTACAGTCTTAATTCTGGATTCGTAGTTTAGTTGTAGTGCATTGCATTGTATTTTGCCTGAGGACAAGCAATGTTCATGTTTGGGGGAATTTGATGAGTAGGTTTTTAACCTACGATTTATGTTCGTTTAGCTTGATATATTGTTAGTTTTTGGTAATTTCATGTTACTTTTGATAGGTTGTTTGCTTGTTGCAGGATAATCCACGAGCCTATCAAGATGTTACAATTGGAAGGAGATTTCGAGTAATCTTGGAGTTTCTGGCTACATAGCACGGGGCGCACTGTGCTGCATAGGAATGCGGCGCGGGGCACGCTGGAATGAGACAACCTCATGGGGCTCTAGCGTGGGGCGCGCTGTCGGCATGTGTTTCTTGGCGCGGGACGCGCTGCGTCGGGGTTGTTGTTGGGCGAGATTTGATGTTGTGCTAGAAGTTGGGCTATATTGGGAACTGATAATTTTTTATGTAATGTGACCATATTAGGAGAGTGGGATGGTTGTTAGTTTATTTTGTGGGAGTCTTTGACTATTGAGTTGTTGATTTTGAAAAGGATCCATGTCCCCACTTAACTTCTTATGGGGAGAGTTAGAGTTGGATTAGGATTGATGTATGGAGTTGAATTGAGACTACTTTTATGCTAAGTGTGGAAGAATGGAGGAAGAGCTATATACACTTCGAGAACAAGATTGAAGAGAAAGAGCTTGGAGGAACAAAGTAGAGGAATAATTTCACGAAGATTTCATAATCGAAGGGCGAGAAGGGTGGTGTATTACTATTCTCCTCTAATTTCTATATTCTGTAATTGGGATGATGTTTTCTTTTATTTATTCAGTATTTAATTTATTAGCTATGAACTAAATTACTTATTAGGCTTATAATGGATCTTTAAGTGGAACAATGATTACGTAACCTCGGTTTTCAGTTTAATAAAGCTATTATGTAGTTTATCTATATTAATTTGAGCTTGAATTTATGAATTGTTTGATCAACAATTTTATGTGGATTTGTATGAATTCGAGAGATGAAATATAAATCTAGACTTAGTTAATATAGCATGTGTCATGAATTTTGTGAATAGTAGATTCTTGATTATTGTTAAGGTAGAGATATGCTTGACATCGCATGTAATCATGAAGAGAACTTGAACTTAAACCTTATTTAACTAGAATGCACATAGTTGATTAAGGTGTTTCACTTAATTCTATCTTAATTGTGGATTTGGGTTAATACGGTGTTAATACATCGAGAGGTGGTTAATACTATTTATGTGTTATTGATTAATAAACCGAGGTAGTGAATTAAAATGGAATAAGGGATTAATAATCAGAGGGATGCTTAGAGTGAAGTTACAAGCCTAATTCTCCAATATTTGTTTGAAAATTCAGTTTTAGGGTTTGTTGGTATTTAGTTGATGTTTAATAATTTTAATATTTTCACTATAAACTAAAAATTGATTAGTTTAATAAAATTAGGATTAATAGAAGATTGGTAATTGTGAAGTTATATTTTTGGCTAATTTGTCTTCGTGGGAACGATACTCTATTCACTACTATATTACTTGTTGACCACGTATACTTACGTGTTGTGCGTATATAGATTTTACCCAACATCGCTAAAGCCCTATAATGACACGAAGTGTCGCTATAGGTGTTCTTGAGTTTCTGGGAATCAATTGGTAATGGCCAAGGGACCACTTTGACCTTGATCTAATTTTCTACTGTTAATGATTCTGGGATTGGACAAGTATGAATGTTATAGTACTCGTACAGTAGTACAACATCAAACTAAATTCATGCTTTAACCTACATATAACAAGAAGTTAAAGAGGCTCAAAGTCACTGTCAGAGCTGTTCTTGGGTTTCTGGGTAACCTAGAATCGTGGTCAAGGTCGGTCAACGGTTTTGTAGCTTCTATATATTTCAATCCGTGTTATAGATTTGTGTTTTGTTTGTTGTAATAGGTAGTCTATATGTCAAGGTATATATATTTAGCATTGATTTGGAAAAACTATGATTCTAAGGTCTCGATCTATGATGGTCAAAGTACAACCAAAGGTTGTTCTTCATGTTCATCAGTTTTCTTGGTTACCCAGAAAACTTAGTCATGCTCGGTCAACGACTTTTGACCAATAATTCTGGTAATCCTATGAATTTATTAAGCAATTGAATGTCATATATATATAGTATGTATGTCAAGGTATTAATTCATTACAATAAGTTATTATAACATCAAACATAAAACGATTAAAAGGTTGGTCAAAGTAGCCGGTTCAACATGTTCTTGAGTTTTCTGGGTTACCTAGAAAATAGAACTTCGTGATCGATCAACCACTTTTAACCACTTATATCTTGCAATATATGGTTCCAATGAACCTATTTTCTTTTCTAGATTAAAGACCGCATGTCATACTACAAATAACATACAATTAACAGACCTAGCTATTAATATACACGGATCTACAGGCTCTGACATTCAACTATCAGACTTATTTTTCCAAAATTTCTAGATTGCTTAAAACACTAATTTGATGCATCTAGATGTTATGAAAACATGTTCTATTAATTTAGCATACTTTCTAACATGTTATTACATATATTTAAACATCTAAACAACAATTTGTACAAAAGCATCAATGATCTAGCTACCAATTAGGGTTTGCACCTTTTCTTGCTTGATTTTGATTTATGGCTATTGAATCTGTTATTGCTATCACCATGGCTTCTTTAGGCTGGTTATACGAGTGTATAGGCTTATAATTTTCGTGAGTTTGTACTGAGCTATGGTTTCCTTTTATAAAATTTTCCAACTTGGCTTTTTGGTCATTTAATCACCTACTTGCCAACTTAAAGAACTGATTTGTGGCTCTCCTGGTGCTTGGGAGTTTGGAAGCATGTCATGTGATGTTTTGGAACTTGTGTTGATGACTCCTAACCTACTTGTAAGCTAGTTGACCAAATTAGTTGCTTAATTATGCCATAATTCTCATTAATCTTGATTATGGTTTTGTTTTTTTTATCATTAGGGTTACTTAATGATATTTATTAATACCTAATTGAAGTTTAGCAATCATGATTAGCTGTTAGGATAACCTAATTAGGGTTTGGTCTAGCTAATTAAGGTTTAGGTTTACAAATTAGGGTTATGGTTTGTAATCTAAGGTTTCTAACTTAGATTTTTCACAAATCCAAACAAGCATGACATAGCTTTTTGTCAGTGTAAGCACGACAAAGCAGCTTGTCAAAATAAATATACCGAAAAGTTTGTTTTCTGAAGAAAAATTTTAAGCATGAGGTGTCAAACACCGTCAATTTTTGGACTAAAATTTATTTGACCTAGTCTGTTAAACAAAGTATATATTAACACATAACACTTTCAGAATGGTGAGATTTTATTAATATAACTGAATTTACATATTCGAGTCTTATTAGGGTTTTGGGGTTTCATATTTACCCCCCACTAATAAAAATTTTGTCCTCGAAATTACAGTAAATGTTAAGTAAATAGTTGGGGATTGTTCTCTCGCATTTTATCTTCGAGCTCCCATGTAGCCTCTTCAATGTTCTGATTCCTCCAGATTACTTTGACCGATGCTATCACTTTGTTCCTCAGGACTTGCTCTTTACAATCGACGATCTGCATAGGTTCTTCTACGTAAGAAAGATCTTCTTTGATTTGGATTGGATTATAATTTATAACGTGTTTGTAATCAGGTTTGTATAGTCGTAATATAGACACATGAAACATATTATGAATATGGTTTAACTTAGGAGGTAGTGCTATTTCATAAGTAACTTCACATATCCTCCTCAAAATTTCAAAAGGTCCAATGAATCTCAGACTCAGTTTTCCTTTCTTGCCAAATCGTATCTTGCCCTTCCAAGGGGACACTTTCAAGAATATGTGACCTCCAATGCTAAAGTTTTGTTGTTGACGATGTGGATTGGCGTATTTCCTCTATCGATCTTATGATGCTTGTAATCGTTCACGTATAATTCTGATAGTTTTAGTAGTTTGTTGGATTATCTTAGGCCCTAGCTGTACCGCCCTCAAATTCGGGTACTAATCACCACAAATCTGGTACACTAATTCTATAACTATTGCAGAAGATATAAACATAAATTTTTTTATACAATAAACTTTTACATATAATCCCCAAGGTTTGTAACCTTAACTTAATACATGCATTCAATATCCTACACGACTTACAATGTCATTCACATCAGAAAATTTAATAATTTTAACTACATACTAATCCAATTCTGGAATTTACCTTTGCCTCTGTCTTTATTCAAGCCTTCGTCTTAATCTGAAAATTTTATCATGATATAGCAAGGGTGAGCAACTATTTTGCCCATCAAGTTTAAGTACAAGGAAGATATATCATGGTTGAAAAGGAATAAACTTTCAAGTTTTCAATAATGTAATATAATTATGAAAGAGCATGAATCAAAACTTCAATACCTGAATAACTGAATAATTCTGCTGAGTGGTCAACAATGACCATGAACAAATATTTTGGTAATGAAGGTGATCAGCCTTTCATACCTGATAAACATATGCAATGTGCACTAAGTGTGAATCAATAATCATAGATGTGGAATAATTGTCAATAATTAAACCACTAGCATTCTTGAAAATTATTAACTCGAGTTTGAGTTAGAAAACTTACCTGTACCGTTAATTACCGCTAAGCAAACTAATTTAATCTCTTATAAAAGACCTATCATTAATAAGATCGATCCTCCAATTAGCATAATACATTTTATCTCACAACACTATTATTAAAATAATAAATTAGCTAACATTTAGCCACATAATAAAACATTGAATAATTCTTTAACTCACTAGTAATATTATCGTCATTTGATAATATTATTATCACATAACCATCATCTTAAATTCCCGCCTAATATTATTAATATTTTAATAATATTTTATTTACTTCTCCATTTCTTAGTAATATCTTAATCATTTACAAATATTATTAATCATTTAATAATATTTTAATCACCTATATAATATTATTAATCATATAATAGTATTTTCTCACACATTTTAAGATGCAAAAATTTTACATCTTGAAGATTAAACCATTTAAATTTCATTTAAGAAATATCTTTTACCTTTACCCACAAATTCGGAGTTTAAACAGCTAATGCATAGCTTTTATAGTAAAAATTCAATTTACTATATTATTTCTTTAATCTAAATAATTTTTATATCATTTTGTTCGTTCATAAGTCAACACAGACCATTTTCTCATATATACATATTTTATTCTGCTAGCACATTCGTCTTATTTTTCATTTTTACGAATATTAGCATTTCACTATATATATGTATATTTTATTAATCAGCTCAAAAACCTCACTTTGAACTCTGAAATCCTCAAAATATAATTTTTATGATTAATACAATTTTTCAAGGGTTTTACATTCTTCGTTGCACCACAAAATAATTTTATAGACAACTATATTTTTTTTATTTCGCTTAAGTATGTAATTTATATTTATTACATATTTTTATTGTTTTATTTATACCCGAAAGGAAGTTTCTCAGCATAAAATATCACTTCTAGCCAAATCTCGCCTCGTAAGATTTTATTAGATTTATTATGACTTATTATTTTGCCAGAACATGATTAGGAACATCGAACGTCAAAGTCGCTCAACGCCCCAATGCTCGGCGTTCGCTCAAATTTTAGTTCTGATATGCATGTTCGCTCATTTTTAATTCTCAAATCATGAGTCATATAACAGCGAATTTTCGGATGTATTATAAACCTCATGACATAGTATTTTAGAAAATTTTCACACCGCGAAAACGGATCACGAAAGCTCATCAAAACAGTGCGCGAAAAGGACGTCAGCGGCGAATAACACACCCGGTAGCGCGACGCTTTCGTGAGCATTCTTTCTTTGCTTTCTGCCGCGTTCATGCATCTTGAGACAGCCACTTCGCAATTTTCTCACGCGTTACTCGTAACTCCGATTAATCTGATTTTTGGATATGTTATACATGGCATACCAAAGTATTTTTAAAAAAATATCAGGACAGGGTTTCAGGTATTATAGGCTACCAAAACAGAGCGCCAAAAGTGTGCATTCATAACAATTTTTCAACTTTTTGTCAGATTTACTCTCTCTCGCTAAAACAGTCATAACTTTTACGTTTCAAAACATTTTTGAGCGATTCTTGAACCCACACGAAGCTAACTTCTGGGAGTACAACTTTTATTCTTTGACCATTTCCAAATTCTAAACAGAGAATTCCAGAAATGCCGTGTAAAGTGACTGACCCGAGTTGGTTTTCCAGTTTTGACTCGGCTACTTTAAAATAGCATAACTCTTTGCTCCGAAGTCAGAATTAGTCTATTCCAAAGTCTATGGAAAGATTATTCAGCGTACTATAACAGACCAAATGCCCATAATTTTTAGGGCATTCTAGCTAACCCCTAATTTTCTGTTTAGGGGCAGCAGTCACCAATTTGTTTTTTAAGTTAAAAATTGTTTTGGTTCTTCTTCTTCGTTCAAGCTCATGAACCCTAAAAATGACAAGATATAACCATAAAACATCATATATTATCTAGATCTACACTCATATGGTTCAAAATCATAAGTTCAACACTTGATCTAAAACAACTATAACAAAACACATTAAACTAGCTAGAGTTTTGGGTTTAGGAAATTTTATACCTTTAGTGTTCGATCTTCATCTTGATTTCTTCTTCCTCTCTTCCCATTTCTGACCTCCCCCTCTTTCATTCCCTCTCAAGCTCTAAAGCTTTCATTGGGGTTTTTGGGTGAGAGTTATGGAGAAATTCATGGTTTCTTCTTTCCCTTCTTCCTTTTCCCTCTCTTTTCTTTTCCTTCTCTATCTTCCTTCCATCCATGGCAACCATCTCTCTCTCTCTCTCTCTTCTCCCTATTTGGTCTTGTGTGTGAGAGAAAAAAAATGAGAGATAAATGATTCTTATTTGTTAAATGAATTAGAAGTTTAATATTAATTAAAGGGGAAACTAGATCCACTTTTTAGGGGAAATTGTTGGGGGAGTTGGTGAAATTAGGTGGGTTGCCCATGTGCTGGAATTTCCAGCAGATTTTGGTCAAATGGGTCCCGCTTTTATTATCTCGTTTTGTGTGCTTACTCCCGTTTTTGACTTTCGGACCCAAAAAGTCAAATTTTCAAGTTTATAGTCCATTCCTACTAAAATCAACGCTCCCGACGTCATGGACACATCCGTTTCTCCAAATTCATCTCCGAATTTTAAAGTTTGACTTTTGTGAGGACCCTAGATCCGGGTCCCAAATCACCACGGATATGGTACAACAATTCTATAACTTTTGCGGAAGATATATTTAAATTGTTTATACATTAAACATTACACACTATCCCCAAGGCCGAGAACCTTCACATAATACCTGAATCAATATCCTATCTAACTTATAATGTTATTATCATACAATACTGTTACATTTCTAGTGGCACATATTATCCCAAGCTGGACTTGTCTTTGTCTTTTCCTGTATCCGACGTATTCGTCTTAATCTGCAATGTTTATCATGATATAACAAGGGTGATCAACAAGTTTGCCCAACAAGTTTAAGTTCAATAAATTAAGGAAATATCATGATGGAAAGAATTGAACAATAAGTTGGCTAACATTCAACAATATAATTGTGAACTAGCATTAACAAATTTTCATAGCTGAACGAACTTTGAACATGAATAACAATATTTGGACCGAATGGTAATGAAGATGATTAGCCTTTTATACCTGATGAATACATGCAATGTGCATAGAGTGTGAATCAATAATTCATAGATATGGTATAATAAGTAGTGATTAACCACAAGAATATTTCAAAAATATCAACTCGAGGTCGAGTTAAAGAAAACTTTCATGCCCGTTGATTACCGTTACGCAATTTATTTAGCTTTGTCAAAAAACCTAATATAGAATAATATTGATCTCCAAATATTAGAATAATATCATCACAATATAATACCGTTTTATGTAATTATAAAATAATCTAAACACAAAACACATAACCCTATCAGTCTATACATCATATAAGACCTAGTATCAAGTCAAACTATTGCAATCTGAGTTGAATTTGGCCCAACTCTGACATCCCGACGGCCTAGTCGAATAATTATCGAGCCTATTTTCCTTAAGACTCTATCTAAACGCATCATAATTATCTTTTATAATTTATTTATCAGTCAAAGTATTTTTTAAAGGCTTATAATAATTTTCAGATAATTATTACCATTTATCATGATTTTTCAATCATTAATATCATATTTAAATATTTTAATCTTATATATTAAAATTTCTTCTTTATCATCTAATAAGTTAAATACTAATCCAGCAACCTGGATTATCCAAACATACCAATCCAACAAACCAGATTGCAATCCAGCAAACCAGATTGCAGTCCAACAAAATGCATTCCAATCCAGCAGACTAGATTCGCCAATTCTTCAATCTAGAAAGCTGGATTCCATATCCTTTTCACGAAAATACCAAATTAACTTATTATTTTTCTATCTTTTGGCCAAACATATATACATATATACATATATTTCATACCCAAAAATTATTTTTCCATAATTCTTCAACTTCCTTTAGTATTTTTCAAAAATCATTTTTAGTGTGTAGCTTACGAAATTAGCCCTATCATGCTCAACTCCAGAAATTCTCATCTCTTGACATAATCGTATAAGTGTTAACGTGAGCCTCCAGTTTAATTTTTGTGACCATCCGAGTTATAGAACTCCGGTTATAGCCGTTTTCGTAAGAAAATCACAAAAATTGAAATGGTCATAACTTAGTCATCGCAATGAGTTCATTTTTGGAAAGGTTATACTTTATACCATATATTTTCATGTTCCAAGAGGCCTGAATTTATTTCACAAATTAAGTGGCCGAAAATGCCCTTTTAAAATCTGGAACAATAGCTTTTTGTCATTTTAAAATTTTTCGTACTTTGTTAAAAATAGTCCATACAGAAATCTACAACTCCTTTTTCAATGATTCCACCTGGAGATGTTAGAAAACTTATCATATTATCACCTTAATTTTTTCCAAAATTTTTGAATGTCAGAAAAATGACAAAACTGCCCCTACCCTTTACTGTCCAAAAATAGTATGTTTTCCTTTATAAGACACGAAACTGTTTTTGCTAAAACTGTCACTACGGACTGTGTACTCAACATTTTTGAGTGCTACCACTTGGGTTTAGTGTTTAACTTACATATCTAGCACATCTCTTTGACGGGTCTAAAAAAGAAGGTGTACATCAAAAACAGTGGAAATCCAAAGTACATAGAAATTTTATGGCTTATAAACTAGAAAAATCACTTTTCTTTACTTTTGATTTCAATACAAATCAACATCCAATATGGGTATATCTAAACAATAAACACTCATTAATATGTATATTCATGGTTTTTGAGTTAGAGAAAATGCCGAGTTATGCAAAGTTCATGAAAGGAATTCTGTCGAGGAAAAAGAAATGGGAAAATTTTGAAACAGTGGCACTAACAGAGGAGTGTAGTGCGATGTTATAGCAGAAGTTACCACCAAAACTTAAGGACCCGGGGAGCTTTACTATCCAATGAACGATCGGGAAAATGCCATTTAACAAATGTTTATGTGATTTGGGGGCGAGTGTGAACCTTATGCCATTGTCAGTATACACAGAATTGGGTTTGCCCACGCCAAAGCCTACAAATATTTCATTGCAGTTGGCGGATAGGTCTGTCACATACCCGAGAGGCATAGTAGAGGACATTTTGGTTAAAGTGGATAAGTTTATATTCCCTACGGACTTTATCATTCTGGATTTTGAGGAGGATAAGAACATCCCGATTATCCTAGGGAGACCTTTCTTGGCGACGGGTAGGACACTTATCAACGTACAAAAAGGTGAACTAACGATGAGGGTCCAAGATAAAGAAGTTAAGTTTAACATTTTCAAAGCCATAAAATTTCCCGCGGATGAAGAAGAGTGTTTTCGGATTGAAATCATTGATCAAATAGTCAACGAAGATATGGGAAAGAGTCTGAGCAATGATCTTTTAGAGACAACATTATTAGGGGATGAAGAGTTCGATGACCCATAATTTGTGGACTACTTACAGATGTTAGACTCATTGCCACGAGTTAGCCGATTCAGAACACCATTTGAACTACTACACACACCTGAGGAGATAGCCACAAGAAAAATAGAAACCATCATTGGAGGAGCCACCAACTCGGAACTCAAGCCACTCCTAAACATCTCGGTGTATGCGTATTTAGGCAATTCAAATTCTTTACCAGTAATTTTTTCTTCGCACTTAACGAATTGCGGGAAGAGAAGTTGTTGAGGGTGCTTAGGGAACATAAAGCAAATGATAGGGTGGACGATCGCGGATATCAAGGAATCGACCCTTCGTTTTGCATGCACAAGATTCTAATGGAAGATGATGCAAAACCAACGGTGGAAACAACAATGACGACTTAACCCAATTATGAAGGAAGTAGTAAAGAAGGAAATTCTAAAATTATTAGATCTCGGATCATCTACCCAATTTCCGACGATGAAGTGGGTTAGTCCGGTTCATTGTGTGCCAAAAAAGGGGGGAATGACCGTGGTACAGAATGATGATAATGAGTTAATTCCAACAAGAACAGTGACAAGTTGGAGGGTGTGCATCGATTATAGGAGGTTGAATAAGGTAACCCAAAAAGATCACTTCCCGCTACCCTTTATCGATCAAATGCTAGACAGATTAGCAGGACATGATTACTACTGTTTTATTGGATGGATACTCGGGATATAACCAGATTGCCATCGCTCTTGAGGATCAAGAAAAGATAACATTCACGTGCCCTTACGGCACATTTGCATTCAGGAGGATGTCATTCGGATTATGCAATGCACCTGCAACCTTCCAACGGTGTATGGTGGCCATTTTTTCAGATATGGTGGAGAAAAATGTTGAAGTCTTCATGGACAATTTTTTGGTCTATGGAGACAACTTTGATACTTGCCTAAGGAATCTGGTCATGGTATTGCAGCGATGTAAGGATACAAACCTCATACTCAATTGGGAAAAATGCCACTTCATGGTTGAAGAAGGCATAATTTTGGGCCATAAGGTGTTGGCTCAAGGTTTGGAGGTGGACAAAGCAAAGCTAGAAACAATCGAGAAACTACCTCCACCGAGCTCAGTCAAGGGTATTAGAAGTTTTCTACGACATGCTGGGTTCTACAGGGGGTTTATAAAGGACTTCTCTAAAATTGAAAAACCTCTATGCAGTCTTTTAGAGAAGGATGCTACTTTCAGTTTTACTGAGGAATGCAAATCAGCGTTTGAATCATTAAAGAAAAATTAACTACTGACCCCGTGATAGTCGCACTGATTGGAATATGCCATTCGAGCTAATGTGTGATCTGACGACTATGCACTTTGGGCTGTTTTTTAAATAACGACGACGACACAGGTGTTTCACACCATATACTATGCAAGCAAAACACTCACAGACACTCAAATGAATTATACAACCACGGAAAAGGAATTACTTGCGGGGTTATGCGCGTTTCTAAAATTTTGGGCATACTTGATCGGGACTAAGGTGATAGTCTACACGGACCATGCGGCGATTTCTACACTAATAGCGAAAAAAAGATGCTAAGCCACGCCTTATCCGATGGATTCTCCTACTTCAAGAGTTTGACTTAGAAATTAAAGATAGAAAGGGGACGGAGAATCAATGGCGATCATTTGTCTAAGGCCGGACAATGCGGGTACACAAGAAGAGACAAGTCGTCATCAACGAATCATTCCGGATGAGCAATTGTTTGGGTTATATGCAGGAGCAGAATTTCCATGGTACACGGACTTTGCGAACTATTTAGTGAGCAACATGCTCCCACCTGATCTTACAAGATAACAAAAGAAGAAGTTCCTTCATGACATCAAGTGGTATATGTGGGATGAGTCATACCTATTCAAATAATGCGCCGACAAGATGATCAGAAGGTGTGTGCCTTACAGCGAGGTACATAGTATACTGCATGAGTGCCATTCGTCGGCGTACGGGGGACACTATGGTAGTGAAAGAACAGCAACAAAAGTCCTTCAAGCAGGGTTTTATTGGCCTACGTTATTTAAAGACGCCCATCAATTTGTTAAAACTTGTGATAGATGTCAACGAGTGGGCAACATATCAAAAAGGAATGAGATGCCACTCCAAACTATCTTAGAAGTCGAAAATTTTGATTTATGGGGCATCGATTTCATGGGGCCATTCCTTTCCTCATTTTCCAATCAGTATATTTTGCTGGCAGTGGATTATGTGTCAAAGTGGGTTGAAGCACATTACCGACTAACGATGCCAAGGTGGTGCTCAAATTCTTATAGAAGAACATTTTTACGAGGTTTGACACGCCGAGAGCTATTATAAGTGACGAAGGTAGTCACTTCTGCAATAAATCGTTTATAGCTCTCTTGGCAAAGTATGGGGTCAACCACAAGGTGGCGATAGCTTATCATCCCCAAACCAGTGGGCAACCTGAAGTACCGAACAGAAAGGTAAAGAAAATTACGGAAAAGTGGTAAACTTAGAATCAAAAGGATTGGTCGCTCCGGTTAGATGATGCATTATGGGCATATCTTGGATTGCTTATAAGACGCCAATAGGGATGTCACCATATCAACTACTATACGGAAAGGCCTGTCACCTACCAGTTGAGCTACAACACAAGGCCTACTAGGCCATTCAAAAACTAAACTTCGATCAAGCAGCTGTGGGGGGAAAAGAGGCTACTACAACTAAACGAGCTCGATGAATTCTGACTTTAGGCATACGAGAACGCTAAAATATACAAGGAGAAGGTCAAGAAAGCCAAGAAACTTCGAAGGGTTTGATGCTGCTGTCTCGGATTGTTGGAGTATCAGAATACGTGGAAATCCCTTTTTCATCTTTAATGAGAAACTTCGAAGATTCAAGTGTGCCCTCAAAACCTTGAACTCTTCTAACAGTAACTTATCGACGAATGTTAGCACCCTGCAGGCTCAGCTGGTCACCATTCAGCAATCTCTTCATGCAGATCCCTTAAACTCTTGTCTGCTTGCCCTAGAAGACAAATGCTCTCAGTCCTTATGGAAAGCTTTGGCTCTTGAAGAATCTCTCTTGCTCCAAAAATCCCGAGCCACTTGGCTTGCCCAGGGCGATAAAAATTCAAATTTTTTGCCAATGTTATCAAGAGTAATTGGAACCACAACAAAATTCTCTCTATCTTTAATAGCTCTGGTGTTCTTATTGAGGATCAGCCGGGTATTCAGCAAGTGGCGGTGGACTACTTTCAGGATCTCCTGGGGTCCTCTCCTCCTACTTACCCTGGTTCGTGATCTTCTGGAAAACTTCGTTACAAAGCGGATTACTCACCTTTCAGTTTCTTCATTAACCACTCCAATTCTTGATGCCGAAATTCTTGCAGTCCTTCAGTCCATGAAAAAGAATAAAAGTCCGGGTCCTGACGGTTTTAATGTTAATTTCTTTCTCCATTGCTGGGACATTATAGGCCATGATTTCACTGCTGCTGTCCACTCTTTTTTCATCTCTGGGCACCTTCCGTGTGGAGTTAATGCTACAGCTATTGCCTTGATTTCGAAGACGGATAATCCATCCAATATGTCGGATTTTAGACCTATTTCTTGCTGCAACACTATCTACAAATGTATAGCGAAGATCCTTGCCAATAGGCTCAAATCTGTACTCCCTTCCCTTATTGACCATGCTCAGGCTGCCTTCATCTCGGGGAGAAGCATTAGTGACAATATCCTCATTGCTCAGAGCTTTTCAGAATTACCACAAACTTTACGGTCACTGCCGGTGTGCTCTTAAAATTGATATTCTAAAGCCTTCACACTTTGTTGACCGGAGGTTTCTCTTGGATTTGTTGGGCCTTCTTAAATTCCCTCTATTTTCATTGGTTTGGATTAAAGAGTGCATCACTACGACTATGTTTTCTATCAAAGTCAATGGAGGTCTGTTTGGCTACTTTAAAGGAGCGAGGGTCTTAGGCAAGGATCCCTGTCTCCTTACTTATTCGTTCTAGCTATGGAAGCCTTCTCCATGATTCTACACAAGGAAACTCATTGCCTAATTTCAAGTTTCATTGGAAAAGCGAAATCGTGCAACATATCCCACGATGCTTTCTTGCGATGATATTCTCATATTTTGCCATGGAGATATGGCCTCTGTTTCCATTATTCACTCGTGCATTCAATCCTTCTCTATGTTTTCGGCCTAATTCCTAATGCTCGTAAAAGTCATGTTTCCTTGCCAATGTCCCAAATGATGTTAAGGTAATTATTAACTTGTTGTTGGGTATTCCTTTTGGAGTATTACCAATTAGATTTCTCGGGGTCCCTCTTATCTCCTCTAAACTCTCCCATTCCATTGCCATTCTTGATTCATAGAATTCTTGCCGAGTTTCCTCTTGGACATCCCGCTTCCTCTCTTATTATTACGGTAGAGTTCAATTTGATTAAATCGGTGCTCTTTGCAATACAATCTTTCTGGGCCTCCCATTTTATTCTTCCTAATTCATTCTAAGAGCCATTCAATCTATCATGTGTAGATTCCTTTGGAAGGGCCTTCTCTTCTTGGGTACAAAAGTCTCTTGGAAGGATTTGTCCCTTCCCTTTGTGAAGGTGGTCTCAATTAAGAACCTTCTTGATTGGAACTCACTCTAATTATTCTCCAACTTTTAAAGGTCATCTCCCCATCTTCCCCCTCCTTATGGGCTAACTGGGTCAAATCTACAAGTCTTATCAAAGATCAATTTCTCGTATATCTGAAACCCTGAATTTTGTTCATGGATCTCGTAAGATCCTTAAGCTTAGCCCCATAGCTCTCCTTTTCCTTACCTATAGAGTTGGGAATGGAAATTCCTTGATCTCTGGTTTGACCCGTGGTTGAATGGGCAACCCTTAAACCCTCTCCATCTCTCTCTCGCTCTCCAACCCACAATCCTCAATCTGCCGAATTTACGACATCATTTATATGGGTGCATGGTCTTTGCCTTCCAAGAATCATCATGATGTGCGTGATTCTACACCTTGTTTTCATCTCTTCCTAATCCTTCTGATGCCGAGGACTTGATTCTTTGGGACAACCGAGCGGTGAAACATCTCAAAGCTTCCACTATCTGGGAATCTATTCGCTTGCGTGCTCCGAAAGTCCCATGGACTAAATTGCTTTGGTTCCCCCTCCATATCCCCCGATTCTCCTTTACCTTGTGGCTTACTCTTCGGCACAGATTACCCACAAATGATAGTTTCTCTGCTTACATAGCTTCCGTCCTATGAACTGCCCTTTCTGTGCAAATCATGCTGAGACATTCTCTCATTTGTTCTTTGATTGTCCCTATTCTACTTCAGTTCTCTCTTCTGTTCTTGCCTTCGGAGTCTGGACCAATGCTCCAAGGAGCTGGGATAGTCTGGTGGACTATATCATTCATTTTAAAGGAAATAAAATTCGATCTGATATTTTAAAGCTGGTCTTGGATATGGTCTCTGGCGGAGATCGGGGAATATAGCTAGGAGGGGAGAGATGAGTAAATCCTTCTCTAGTGTGTCCTACCTAAGCTTAATTGTTGGTTGGTCATAATATATGGATATTATATGATACATTAATTTGCTTAATTAACCCTTGTTTTATGGCAGTATTTGAGAATGGTAGCTGAGAATGCTAACAATGGAGTGAATGAGTCTGTGGGGATACCTCTAATCACTAACCATGATAATGTGATGACAGACGAAGAAGGAATTAGAGATATTCTTGTGGTGAGAGAAGAATTGATAGTTACACCCGAGATAGTCGCAGAGGTAACAGCTGAGAGTGAGGAAGAAGAGGAAGAAGAGGTACCTGAGGAGAATTTATTAGAGGTATTATATGATCAAAATGTAGAATTGCAAAATCGTATTCATGAGTTAGAAGAAGAGGATGCAAGAATGACGGCGGGTCTCGAGCAAAAGGATTCAACAATTCAAGCTTGTGTTACCCGATATGTGATGCTTGAATGTAAGCATTCTTTGGCGAGTATAAGATGATAAAGATGGAATCTGAAATGAAAGAAGAAAAAAAGCGAACGAGTAAAATGAGTGATGCGTGGGTAAAAGCCACATGACGTGTTGATATTGTGGAAAGATATGTCCGATCTAAGAAGGCTAAAATAGATGATATGTATTTCTCTTTTGAATGAGAATTGGGAGAACCCAACATCGAAGTTTTGAATTACTCAGTACATAGCGGTCAACTTTGAATTCGATATGGATCAAGATTGATGATTCGGATCATAAATCGAGTACGACGAAGCGATTGAGGGTGAATATGCCCTATAGAAAAGTATATTCCAACGATAGTGATGACACCAAATGCTGCCCCAGACAAGTCAAAGCCGAGTAGTTCGAGGGATAGCGGTTGTCATGACTTCCCAACAAATGTGGAACCCAAATGAAGTTATCACGACAGATGAGCAACGGAGAAATCATGATGACTCAGGAGATAAAATCTGAAATGAAAGCAAGGTATTCTCAACTTTTCGAAATACCAGGTACGTAAATTTCGGGGACGAAATTTCATAAGGAGGGGAGATTGTAAGACCCCAAATTTTATGAAATAAAAGTATTCAATTTTTCTTATAATAACTACTCAGTAAATGGTTAAATTGATAAAAGGTTAAAGTTAAGGGTGATATATGAATTTTTTTCAAAATACACAAGTGGTTATAAAAAATTCATTATTGTCAGGGAATATTCGTTTAGTCGTGGAATATTCTTTTTGTCGGGGAATATTCGTATGACGACGTAGCCATTTGTGGGACCCATAACGGATAACTGTCGGATGAAGAAAACGATAAATTTGAGTTTTTACAAATAACGGCGTAGTTATTACTGATTAACAACTTTGTTGGAATACCCGTTGGTTAAAATACGATGTCGTGTTATTGCGATGAAGCACTTACCAGTATTGCGATGATTTTGAATTATTGATTCTTACGTGAAGAAGGCACTTACTTCAATAATTATTACGGTAATTACTTGTTCAATATTTTATTTTATTAATTCAATAATTGCTTTGCGTTGATATTTTATATTATTGTTGTTTGAATAATTATCAACTGCATGATATTTCTCATTATCGGATCAATAATTCATATTATCTGAATAATATTATTAAATTGCATTATTGGAAATGTCTAGAAAGTTACATCAGGGAGAGGTTTGGTCACCTAATTTATGCTTGAAGGAAAAATTCTTATTGGAAAGCCCCTCTTTCCTGAAGCTACTGGTTGTCATAATTGTGATTACAGTAATATTATTTGTGAATAATTAATTATTGATTTATATGATAAGGAAATATTTATTTTATGTGGACATAAATGATGAATATATTTATTTTATGTGGATAAAAATGAAGGAATTAATTCTGAGGTGTTTTATCAGTATTTTGTCGGTGTGGAGGTATTAAAAATCATCCGTTTGTGGATTTTGGATATTTTATGTTTGGAATTTAAAAAAATACAAAGCTACAAAGTTGTAGAGAATTCGATTTCAGGCAGAATAGACATAAAATTCATATTTTTTTTGATAAACGAGCTATTTTCTATGAATTACTGAAGTTTCGGAAAATAAAATGATTTTAATTAAATTATGGGTGGGACCCACTATTGTTTAACACATGTGGGCTGCCAAATTTTGTTCAAAGATGGCTGGTGGCTGAGCTTGGTCAAGAAGCATGCATAGAAAATAGGAAATGAAATATTATTAATTTATAATTTAGTCTCTTTTGGCGTTCTAGCATTTTTCTATAAAATAGGCGCTTATGTTAGAATTGAAAATTACACCAGAAACAAGTTTTCTTTCTCTCTATATTATCAAGCATATTTTTGAGAGTATTTAGATACTTTGAGAGTTACTATTTAGTAGAAGTTTCCTTTGGTTTTTCATCCGATATTCCAGTCAGAAGTACTGCTCTTTTGAGGTAAGGGATTTTAAGAGTTATTATGTTTTTCAGTTCGTACTTCTTCGGACCTTCAGAAAATTCTGGAAATATTTGAAATGATATTTTGATGAGTTTTATTGATTGTGTCCAAAAATGGTGATTTTTGGATGTATAGATTAAGAGTTATGAATTTTATGAGAAAATACTTTTTTTAAAAGTAACATTATAACTCCTTATAGGTTAACTCCAAAATTGATGAAATTTTTATTGGGAGTACATCTATATAATATCGATATACTCTGTGAGTTTCGAATTTTTGGATAAAAGTACAGATTTATGATAAATGTTTAAATATTCTAATTTATTTTGGCCATATGAAAATAGTAAATGAATTTTAAAAATTACGAGAAAAATATATGTTCAATATGGGACTATATTCTACTAAATCTCAGAAAAGAAAATTTGTTTGTACAGATTTTTTTTCTTCATGAAAATGGACTAGTTATGAGTAAATGAATTAAATATGTTATGTGAAGTAAGAAAATTGAAAAATGGGAATTTATAGCTTGAGAATCCTATATGAGGTATATGCAGATTTTTTATGAGGGTTTTGGTTATTGGTGATGAAATCTTATGAGTTTGGCATTTTAGGATGATTAAATGCATTATTTAGTAAAGTGTAAACAATTAAAATAAATTGTTTATAAGTTTAAGAAATGTTATTTCAATATCATTATACCGAAATATTGGTATAGATTTTATTGTGGAATTTTTACCTTTTTGTGTCGGGTTTACTATTCATGAGTTACTATTCATGAATTACTATTCACGAAGTTACTATTCATGGAAGGGTTTAAAACGGGCATGGGGTAGCTTCTCTCTCTAGAGATTGCTCTCCCTTCTCTCTAGGTTTTTAGTCCGGCTCTGTTCCCCCCGTTCCTTTCCATTTTCTTTCTTTCCTTTTTTAGTCTCCCGCCCATCCTCACCTACCTTTTCCATCCTTACCAAACTTTTCAGTTTACCCATTCTGGCTTCTGGGTTCTTCTTCTCCTTCTCAACTTCCCTATCCCTCCCTTCCGGCCTCTTCTTCTCTAACATCTAGACTTAACCTTATCCCCCCCCTCACCCCAACTCAATCTCTTGCCTCTCCCTCGTTTCCGTGCTTTGGTGTCATGGTCGATCATCCTCATCTCTCCGATGGGAACTCGGAGAGTAGTCCTTCTCGGGATTTGCTGGCAGAGTTTGGTGTCTCCGTTCCAAACTCTCCTCTAGCCTCTGTCGCTTTGGAGGAATCTGAGCCTATTCCCTCGAATGTTTCTATCGGCCTGTGAATCTACTTGCCTTTCTTTGCTTTCGATTGGAGGAGTCCTTGGTCCCCGCCACTACCTCGGCACAAGATATCTTTAAAGCGATTCATTACTTCACTAAGAATGATCGTGAAGAAGCCCTTGCTGAAAGAAGGAAGAATGCCAAGCTAATGGACTATATTTACTTCTCGGACTTCCTCTCAAGATGTTAACAACCTCTCTTCTATTGGGATATCTCATTGCGTTAGCTAATGCTGCAGTGTTCGATTCTTGTCCTCTGCGTTAGCTAATGCTCGCAAGGACTATATTGTTGCCTCTCTGGGAGTCCTCTCCTGCTCCGATTACGTCCCCCACCCTCAGATGCCGAGGCTAATGTTTTTGGCTTGCCTATCCCCCTAAGTCCCGGAGTTGGTGAGTTGCTAATTGATTAATGAGAAGAACTTGGGGTTGAGCTTCTTTCCCCCTTTGCCAATCGAAGGGAGTGTTACGTTAACCCCCAATGGAAATCCTTGACTTGGCCTTAATAAATGGTCTTAGCCTTGTTGGTCATTTTATCCACTCGAAGCTCCCGTTCAAGCTGGTTGAATCTTCTGCTAAAAAATTATGGGGGCACCTTGGTTTGACAAAAGACTATCTTCATGATAAGGGGTACTTCTTATTCAAATTTGATTCGGTGATAGAAAGAGACAATGTCTTAGCCTCGGGTCCATGGTACATAGCGTCCAAGCTTCTTTGCTTACAGCCGTGGCAGGAAGGGGTTAATTTCAGTATAACCGATAGTAGCAAAGTTCCGATATGGGTAAAGTTCAGTAATTTTCCCCTCTCTTACTGGACAAAGGAAGGTCTAAAGTTACTGCAGCAGTGCGGTTGGTGGTTAGTTATTTGCCGACAACATGACTTCAAAGTTGGAACCTATGAGCTTTGCTCGAATATGTATTGAGATTGAAGCTATGTCTTCATTTCCTGCCTCCATCAATGTTGTTGTGTTTGACGGAAATGCTCGGGTTGAAGAAACCGTAGCCGTGAAAGTGGAGTATTGGAGCAGGCCCCCCTCCTGTTCTAAATGTAACTGTTTCGGACATTCCCTTCTCAAATGCCCGAAAACTAATTTTCAGTGGGTTCCCAAACACTCCCAGACCTCTGTGAGGCCCCTTGTTCCACTATTCCTAGCACAACCAAGGCCTCTCCTCCTCCTTGACCCCGAAGGTTCATGGATTCTTTGTTTCCAAAGGACTTAAAAGCTCTTCTTCCCCTTCCAAATTCTCCATTCTCTTCCACCAACGCCTTCTCCCTATTGCTCCCCCACTTATTCCTCGGTGATGAGTCCTCAATCTCCTATCCCCCTAACCCTTTACTTGATAAGCTTAAGCAAGTTGATGAGAAGGAATGCGGGGACACGAAGCATAAGACTAGGCTCGAAAGGAGCCTCTTGAATTCTAAGAAGAGGAACAAAGGTCCAAGGGTCTTCCCTTCTAGACTAATCCTATTCCCCTTTTTTATGACATTCTTTTGCTCATATAATGTCAGGGGTTTAAATAAAAAACCAAAGCAGGCTTTTGTTCGCAACTTTTTGTTAGACAACCATATCTCTTTTGTGGGCCTCATCGAGACCAGAATAAAAGCTCCAAATGCTTCCAGAATATCGCGGGCTATCTGCCGTAACTGGGTTTGGATCTTTAACTATGACTACCACCCGAACAACGGATTTGGGTGGGCCGGGATCCTTCTATTTGGAGAGTGGATGTCCTGTTTCAATCACGCCCAAGTATCCGACTTCAAGCTCTTTCCTCTTTATGGCAATTATCCAATCTTGGCTTCTATAGTCTATGGCGAAACTCTATAGTGGAACGTAAATGGGTTGTGGATCGACTAAATTCCTTGTCCTCCTGGGACACTTGGTGTATTCTTGGGGACTTCAACACTATCAAGAGTGTCTCCAAATCGGGAAGGTGGTGATTCTTCTTGGGGACGAGGGTATGGTGACTTTAACGACTGCTTAGACACTATTGGTGTTGCTGATATTCGTGCTATTGGGCCTCTGCACACATGGTGGAACTGTCAGGTTGCTAATCCTATTCATAGGAAGCTGGATAGAGCAATGGGTAACAGTTCTTGGTTCAACGTAATGTCTGATTCCCTAGTCTCTTATGGACCTCGTGGTCTTTCCGATCATTGTCCAGTATTACTTAATACTGGTCTGCTTCTTCGGAAAGCCAAGAAGCCATTCCAATTCTTTAACTTCATGCTAGAGATGGAAGGGTTTGATGCTGCTGTCTCGGATTGTTGGAGTATCAAAATTTGTGGAAATCCCATTTTCATCTTTAATGAGAAACTTTGAAGATTCAAGTGTGCCCTCAAAACCTTGAACTCTTCAAACAGTAACTTATCGAGGAATGTTAGCACCCTGCAGGCTCAGCTAGTCACCATTCAGCAATCTCTTCTTGCAGATCCCTTAAACTCTTGTCTGCTTGCCCTAGAAGACAAATGCTCTCAGTCCTTATGGAAAGCATTGGCTCTTGAAGAATCTCTCTTGCTCCAAAAATCCCGAGCCACTTGGCTTGCCCAGGGCGATAAAAATTCAAAATTTTTTGCCAATGTTATCAAGAGTAATTGGAACCACAACAAAATTCTCTCTATCTTTAATAGCTCTGGTGTTCTTATTGAGGATCAGCCGGGTATTCAAGGAAGTGGCGGTGGACTACTTTCAGGATCTCCTGGGTCCTCTCCTCCTACTTACCCTGGTCGTGATCTTCTGGATAACTTCGTTGCAAAGCGGATAACTCCTCTCCAGTAAATGCGCCTTAACCACTCCAATTCTTGATTCCAAAATTCTTGCGATCCTTCACCCATGAAAAAGAATAAAAGTCCGGTCCCGACGGTTTTTAATGTTAATTTCTTTCTCCATTTTTGGGACATTATAGGCCATGATTTCACCGTCTTTGCTTTGCATCACTCTTTCTTCATCTCTGGGCACCTTCCGAGTTGAGTTAATGCTATAGCTATTGCCTTGATTCCAAGACGGATAATCCATCCAATATGTCGATTTTAGACCTTTTCTTCTTGCACCACAATCTACAAATGTATAGCGAAGATCCTTGCTATTAGGCTCAAATCATCCTCCCTTCCTTATTGACCATGCTCAGTCGCCTTCATCTCTAGGGAGAAGCATTAGTGATGATATCCTCCTTGCTCAGAGCTTTTCAGAATTACCACAGACTTTCTCGGTCCCGCCTTGTGTTCTCATAAAATTGATATTCTGGAAAGCCTTCGACACTTGTTGATGAAGGTTTCTCTTGGATTTGTTGGGCCTTCTTAAATTCCCCCTATTTTCATTGGGTTTGGATTAAAGAGTGCATCACTACGACTATGTTTTCTATCAAAGTCAATGGAGGTCTGTTTTGGCTACTTTAAAGGAGCGAGGGTCTTAAGCAAGGGATCCCCACGCCTCCTTACTTATTCGTTCTAGCTATGGAAGCCTTCTCCATGATTCTACAAAAGGAAACTCTGTTGCTTAATTTCAAGTTTCATTGGAAATGTAATCGTCAACATATCCCACGTATGCCTTGATGATATTCTCATATTTTGCCATGGAGATATGGCCTCTGTTTCCATTATTCACTCGTGCATTCAATCCTTCTCTATGTTTTCTGGCCTAATTCCTAATGCTCTTAAAAGTTTGTGTTTCCTTGCCAATGTCCCAAATGATGTTAAGGTAAGTATTAACTTGTTGTTGGGTATTCCTTTTGGAGTATTACCAATTAGATTTCTCGGGGTCCCTCTTATCTCCTCTAAACTCTCTCATTCCGACTGCCAGCCCTTGATTCAAAGAATTACTGCCAGAGTTTCCTCTTGGACATCCCGCTTCCTCTCTTATTCTGGTAGAGTTCAGCTAATTAAATCAGTGCTCTTTGCAATACAATCTTTCTGGGCCTCCCATTTTATTCTTCCTAATTCAGTTCTAAGAGCCATTCAATCTATCATGTGCAGATTCCTTTGGAAGGGGCCTTCTCTCCTTCGGCATGGTACAAAAGTCTCTTGGAGGCATTTGTCCCTTCCCCTTTGTGAAGGTGGTATCGCAATTAAGAACCTTACTGATTGGAACTCAGCTCTCATTATTCTCCAACTTTTAAAGGTCATCTCCCCATCTTCCCCCTTCTTATTGGCTAACTGGGTCAAATCTACAGTGCTATCAAAGACCAATTTCTGGTATATCTCGAACCCCTTGGACTGTTCATGGATCTGGCGTAAGATCCTTAAGCTTCGTTCCATAGCTCTCCCTTTCCTTACCTATAGAGTTGGGAATGGAAATTCCTTCATCTCTGGTTTGACCCGTGGGTTGAATGGGCAACCCTTAAACCCTCTCCATCTCTGCTCTCCAACTCCGAGAATCCAGTTAATGCTGAATTTCGACATCATTTACATGGGTGCATGGTCTTTGCCCCGAAAGAATCATCATGATGTGCGCAATTACGCACCTTGTTTTCATCTCTTCCTAATCCTTCCGATGTCGAGGACTTGATTCTTTGAGACAACCAAGGCGGTGAAACATATCAAAGCTTCCACTATCCGGGAATCTATTCGGCCACACGTGCTCAAAAAAGTCCCATGGGCTAAATTACTATGGTTCCCCCTCCATATCCCCCGATTCTCCTTTACCCTGTGGCTTGCTCTTCGGCACAGATTACCCACAAATGATAGGTTCTCTGCTTACCATAGCTTCCGACCTATGAACTGCCCTTTCTGTGCAAATCATGCTGAGACATTCTCTCATTTGTTCTTTGATTGTCCCTATTCTACTTCAGTTCTCTCTTCTGTTCTTGCCTTCGGAGTCTGGGCCAATGCTCCAAGGAGCTGGGATAGTCTGGTGGACTATATCATTCATTTTAAAGGAAATAAAATTCGGTCTGATATTTTAAAGCTGGTCTTTTCCACCACAATTTACAAACTTTAGGCAGTTAGGAACTCAATTGTTCATAAAAATGCCAAATTGCCTATGAATGTTTTGGCTAGGGAGATTATTAATATCACTAAGTCAAGGCTTTCTTCTTTCCCCAAATTCCTCAAGGCTGCGCAGACTAGGCCTGTCTTAAGTATTTGGTTGTGAGGCCTGCTATGGTCTGTTTCATGGTTCTTGGTTTGGTCTTTTTTGCAAAGCTGTTCGGCTACTGCAAAATTCTGGAATTAACTTAGCTTCCTTGGCAGTTCGGCAGATTGGTTTCCTTGGCAGTTCGGCCTCTTCATTGGTTTGGTTCAGCTATAGCTTCTGTCCATGTTGGGTTCAGTAGCATCTTTTGTAAGACCCCGAATTTTATGAAATAAAAGTATTCAATTTTTTATAATTACTATTCATGAGTTACTATTCATGAGTTACTATTCACGAGTTACTATTCATGAGTTACTATTCACGAGTTACTATTCATGAGTTACTATTCACGAGTTACTATTCACTTAGTACTATTCATGAAGCATGATAAATTTTTTTCGTAAATGAAGGCATTACTCGATAATTGTTACAGAATTATTGCTTCAATATTTTATTTTATTGATTCAATAATTCTTTGCATTGATATTTTATATTACCGTTGTTTTAATAAATTGTCATTACACAAGATTTTCCATTATCGAAGCTAATAATTCATATTATCTCTAATAATATTATTGGATAACATTATTGGCAATGTCTAGAAAGTTCTGCCTAAGGAGAGGTTTGGTCACCTAATTGGTCACCTAATTGGTCACCTAATTTAATTAAATTGTTTATAAGTTTTAGAAATGATTAAAATATTATTGTAATATTAATAATATTAGATTATGAGATTTCTAAGTGATTTATAACATTTGGATTAAGGTGTTATAAATATGGATATGAATTTTATTATGAAACTTTATCTTTTCGCGGTATAGAGAGTTACTTACGCACGTGATACCTGCATTTTATGTATTTAATACGGGTACTATTCACGACAAATTGGTTTCTTCTTTGACCAAATTATCGTTGATTTATGAATCTTACTCTTAAAATTAAAACTATGTTTTGATTATATTGTTTTTATATAACATTCTTATAACCCTAATGATAATATTTCTCTTTGACTTGAGTGTAAAGATGGGTAGATTATTGGTATGATCGCGACTATAGGTTCTCTTTGGCCAAGAATGTGCAAAAAGTTGAATTGTTGACTGGTATGATTGACCATTGAATTTACAATTGAATATTTTTAGCTTAAGTGCAAAGGTGAATTGATCAACATGGTTATAATTATTGTTATATAACTTCTGAAATGATTATGTATTTCTTTGATATATGAATATCTTTTGCTCAGAATGCAAAGATGACTTTGTTGTTGTTGAATATCTTTAAACAGAAGTGCAAAGATGAATTATTGATGAATATCTTTGGCTCGTAATGCAAAGATGACTGTTTGTTGAATATCTTTAGCCCAGAGTGCAAAGATGAATTATTGATGAATATCTTTGGCTCGTAATGCAAAGACGACTGTTGTTGAATATCTTTAGCCTATAGTGTAAAGATGAATCGTTGATGAATATCTTTGGCCCGTGGTGCAAAGATGAATTTATTAGTATGATTATGAATGTGAACCGTGATTTGGTATAACCATGATATTTGATGTTTGTAAAGACAGTGATGAAAATTATCTTCGTCCCGGATGAAAAGAGGAATTTAGAATCACAATTATGATTATGAGTTATTCATATGATTGTGGAAAGGAACCGCTGATTGATGTTACGGGGATAAAATATTGTTGGTGGACTTTTAACGTGGAGAAGACAATAGACTTTATAGTCTATTTGACTCTTTTAATGGATTGCTTCGTTCTACCGCAACTATGGTTGAAAAGTTTTATCATCTACCATATGTTCTAAATCTCCGATTTATTATTGATGAAGACTATTGATAATTTATGTATCTTTAGTTATAATATTCTTTATCGAGCTAGTTGTGCTCACCCTTTTGTTTCACAATTCCTTTTCGTGTAATAAAAGTGTAGTCATTTGGGTTGAGCGGGGATAACAAGGAATAGAATCGGTGGTCTATAGTTGTTGAGGTTCTCCCTAAAGAGGTGAGGCGAACCCACTTTGGAAGGGTGTTTTGTCACTATCATACAAGATGTCTAATGACATACAAACCTCGTGTTATCATAAGACACGGTTGTGCTCATCCACTTCTTCGAGTATAT
Organism: Panax quinquefolius; assembly: GCA_020205615.1. Taxonomy (NCBI): domain Eukaryota; kingdom Viridiplantae; phylum Streptophyta; class Magnoliopsida; order Apiales; family Araliaceae; genus Panax; species Panax quinquefolius. Next base: position 82,616,314 of record CM035166.1, read on the forward strand.
TTACAAGCACTACCTATATAATCTTGGTGTTTGTTTGGAGTATAATACCCAATTAGAGACAAGTGGAGATAATGATATGTCAAGAGAAGACTCACCATTGGGAAGAATATGATAGTAATCTTCTGCTTTTTCTTTGGGGTCTATCAGGTCAACCAAGGATAATTCTGTGGCCATATGATATCTACCATAACCTAAAAAGCATGGCCTCCCATGTACGAAGGTTTCCTTGAGCACTTCCCAAAGATTCTAATTTCTAAAACAGCTTTTGACTATACCTTTATGTAAGGTGTCATTGTGACGCTACACAATTGGTATATATTTGTATCCAAACTCACAAAGATATGTGTTGTTGTATTTTGCACGACAATTGTTGTAATAAAGTTGTAGTTGTTTTTCTGCGTACCATGTATTTGGCGACTCGTAATGGGTTGGATGGAATGGACCTATTTTGGGGGCGTTCTGGTTTGGTATCGTGAGCTATAAGTAAAGAGCCCCGAGCCTCTCACATTGGTGACTTCGTGATGATGGGGATGCACCGCCGGACTCTCCGTAGGGGACGCCTGCTTCTGCGGTGGCAAACCGATAGGTATCAATGTGAGGTTCGACACAAGTTGGTGTCGAGTTACATTTGGTATCGAGCTTAGGGATATGATCTCCGTGAGATCGGATTAGAACTAGGGGGAGAGATGAGTAAATCCTTCACTAGTGTGTCCTACCTAAGCTTATTTTAGTCGGTCACCATAATATCGGATATTATGTGATATGTTAATTTGTTAAATTAACCTTGTTTTGAAGTCAGATTCTAGAATGATATCCAAATACGGGAGATGAAAGCAATGGAGAAATCATGATGACAGGGAGATAGAATCAAATGAAAGCAAGGTATTCTCAACTCTTTGAAATACTGTGTACGTGAAATTTGTGGGACGAAATTTCATAAGGAGGGAGATTGTAAGACCCTTCAATTTTATGAAATAAAAGTATTCAATTTTTTATAATTACTATTCATGAGTTACTATTCACGAATATTTGTTAATATTCACGAGTTACTATTCATGAGTTACTATTCACGAAGTTACTATTCATGAGTTACTATTCACGAAGTTACTATTCACGAATTGTTACTATTCAGTACTATTCATGAAGCATGATAAATTTTTTTTTATTGAGTAAGAAGGCATTACTCAATAATTGTTACAAGAATTATCGCTCAATATTTTATTTTATCGATTCAATAATTGCACGCGTTGATATTTTATATTATCGTTGTTTTAATAAATTGTCATTACACACGTGATTTTCCATTATCGAAGCAATAATTCATATTATCCTAATAATATTATTGGATAACATTATTGGCAATGTCTAGAAAGTTCTGCCAAGAGAGGTTTGGTCACCTAATCATAGGCCAAAGAAGAGAGATCTTTATCGAAAGCCCCTCTTCCTGAACCGCCTCGTCACAATATTGTGATTATGTAATATTATTTTGAATAATTAATTATTGATTTTATGATGAGGAAAATATTTATTTTATGTGGACATAGATGGAGAAAATTTTTAATGTGACAATTGTTGAAAATTAATATTTTATCTTTTTCTCGATAAAATAATTTATTTAAATATATTATTTTAATAATATATTAACTATGATATTTTTATAATGAATGTGGGATATATGAGTATATGAGGAGGAAGAGTATTTTGTGGTAATAAATGTTTAACACATATTTTTGTGTGTTGGTGGACACAATTATTGATCAAATTTGATTATAAATTTGTAAAATCACCCGCTTGTGGATTCTCGTCAATTTTTGTTTGGAATTTGGAAAACTTTCTTCTGCAAAGTTGTAGAGAATTGAATTTCCTATAAAAAGTCGCGAGATTTGAATTTTCTGATAAAAGGGCTATTTATTATGAATTATTGAAGTTCCAAAATATCGGAATCCGAATTTTTGAAAGTTTTACAAAAAAAATGCTAAAAACATGTTTCTCATGTTAGTTGGCCCCATAAGTGTACTTTTGCATGTGAGAATTGCTGAATCTGAATTCAAAGGAGGCGTATAACTTTGGTTAAAAATAATAATATTTAATAAATTTTCTCGCTTTCGGTGTTCTAAGCATTTTCCTATAAATAGGTGCTTAGGTTAGAATTGAAAATCACACCGTAAACCAAGTTTTCTCTCTATATTATCGAGCGTTATTCTTGTGAGTATTTTGAGTATACTTTGAGTATTGCTATACGGTGCAAGTTCGTTTCAAATTATATTCCGAATGTCCAAGTATCGCTTTTTTGAGGTAAGGATAGTAAGTGGATTTTAAGGGTTATTATGTTTTTAGTTTTGAAATTTTTTCGGACCTTCAAAATTTCTGAAAAATTTGAAATGATATTTTGATGAGTTTTAGAGATTGTGTCCAAAAATAGCGATTTTTGGATGTATAGATTAGGAGTTATGGATTTTATGAGAAAAGACTATTTTAAAAGTAACCGCTTATAAATCCTTGTTATTAACTCCAAAATTGATGAAATTTTTATTGGGAGTACATCTATATAATATCAAGATACCGTAAATTTCAGAATTTTTGGACAAAAGTATAATTTATGATAAATGTCTAACTATTCGGTAGTTTTGGCCATATGAAAAATAGTAAATGAATTTTAAAAATTCGAGAAAAATTTATATTCAATATGGGACTATATTCTTCTAAATCCCGAAAATAAATATTTTTGGAACTGATTTGGTATTTTTCATGAAAATGTTCTAGTTATGATTAAATGAATTAAATATGTTATGTGAAGTAAGAAAATTGGAAAATATGATTTTATGGCTTGAGAATCATATATGAGGTATATGCAGATTTTTGATGAGGGTTTTGGTTATTGGTGATGAAATCTTATGAGTTTGGCATTTTATGATGATTAAATGCATTAATTAGTAAAGTGTAAACAATTTAATTAAATTGTTTATAAGTTTTAGAAATGATTAAAATATTATTGTAATATTAATAATATTAGATTATGAGATTTCTAAGTGATTTATAAAATTTGGATTAAGGTGTTATAAATATGGATATGAATTTTATTATGAAACTTTATCTTTTCGTGTCGAGAGTTACTTTACGCACGATACTAAAGCATTTATGTATTTAATCACGGGTACTATTCACGACAAATTGGTTTCTTCTTCAACCAAATTATCGCTGATTTATGAATCTTACTCTTAAAATTAAAACCATGTTTTGATTATATTGTTTTTATATAACATTCTTATAACCCTAATGATAATATTTCTCTTTGACTTGAGTGTAAAGATGGGTAGATTATTGGTATGATCGTGACTATAGGTTCTCTTTGGCCAGTAGTGCAAAAGTTGAATTGTTGACTGGTATGATCACGACCATTGAATTTACAATTGAATATTTTTAGCTTAAGTGCAAAGGTGAATTGATCAACATGGTTATAATTATTGTTATATAACTTCCAAATGATTATGTATTTCTTTGATATATGAATATCTTTTGCTCAGTAATGCAAAGATGACTTTGTTGATGAATATCTTTAGCCAGAAGTGCAAAGATGAATTATTGATGAATATCTTTGGCTCAGTAATGCAAAGATGACTTGTTGTTGAATATCTTTACCAGAAGTGCAAAGATGAATTATTGATGAATATCTTTGCTCAGAATGCAAAGATGACTGTTGTTGAATATCTTTAGCCCTATAGTGTAAAAAGATGAATCGTTGATGAATATCTTTGGCCGTGGTGCAAAGATGAATTTATTAGTATGATTATGAACAGAACTGATTTGGTATAACCATGATATTTGATGTTTCGTAAAGACAGTGATGAAAATTATCTTCATCCCGGATGAAAAGAGGAATTTAGAATCACAATTATGATTATGAGTTATTCATATGATTGTGGAAAGGAACCGCTGATTGATGTTACAGGGATAAAATATTGTTGGTGGACTTTTAACGTGGAGAAGATAATAGACTTTATAGTCTATTCGACTCTTTTAATGGATCGCTTCGTTCACCGCAACTATGGTTGAAAAGTTTTATCATCTACCATATGTTCTAAATCTCCGATTTATTATCGATGAAGACTATTGATAATTTATGTATCTTTAGTTATAATATTCTTTATCGAGCTAGTTGTGCTCACCCTTTTGTTTCACAATTCCTTTCGTGTAATAAAAGTGTAGCCGGGTTGAGCGGGATAACAAGGGAATAGAATCGGTGGTCTATAGTTGTTGAGGTTCTCCCTAAAGAGGTGAGGTGAATTTAACTTTGGAAGGGTGTTTTGTCACTATCATACAAGATGTCTAATGACATACAACCTCGTGTTATCATAAGACATGGTTGTGCTCATCCACTTGTTTGAGTATATTTACAAGCACTACCTATATAATCTTGGTGTTTGTTTGGAGTATAATACCCAATTAGAGACAAAGTGGAGATAATGATATGTCAAGAGAAGACTCACCATCGGGAAGAATATATAGTAATCTTCTCGCTTTTCTTTTCGGGGTCTATCAATCAACCAAGGATAATTCGCGGGCCATATGATATCTACCATAACCTAAAAGCATGGCCTCCCATGTACGGGTTTCCTTGAGCACTTCCCAAAGATTCTAATTTCTAAAACAGCTTTTTGACTATACCTTTATGTAAGGTGTCATCACGACGTACATGGCTTGGTATATATTTGTATCCAAACTCACAAAGATATGTGTTGTTGTATTTTGCACGACAATTGTTGTAATAAAGTTGTAGTTGTTTTTCTCATACCATGTATTTGGCGACTCGTAATGGGTTGGATGGAATGGACCTATTTTGGGGCGCACATTTGGTATCGTAGCTATAAGTAAAGAGCCCCGAGCCTCTCACCGGTGACTTCCTCATTGATGGGGATGCGCACCGCCGCACTCTCCGTAGGGGACGCCTGCTCATGCATGGGCAAACCGATAGGTATCAATGTGAGGTTCAACCACAAGTTGGTGTCCAGAGTTACATTTGGTATCGAGCTTAGGGATATGATCTCCGCGAGATCGGATTAGAACTAGAGGGAGAGATGAGTAAATCCTTCGCTAGTGTGTCCTACCTAAGCTTATTTGTTAGTCGGTCACCATAATATCGGGATATTATGTGATATGTTAATTTGTTAAATTAACCCTTGTTTTTTGAAGTCAGATTCTAGAATGATATCCAAATACGTGAGATGAGCAATGGAGAAATCATGATGATTGGGGAGATAGAATCAAATGAAAGCAAGGTATTCTCAACTCTTTGAAATACTGTGTACGTAAATTTCGGGACGAAATTTCATAAGGAGGGAGATTGTAAGACCCTCAATTTTATGAAATAAAAGTATTCAATTTTTTTATAATTACTATTCATGAGTTACTATTCACGTTACTATTCATGAAGTTACTATATTCACAAGTTAGTTATTATTCACGATTTACTATTCACGAAGTTATTATTCATTCATGAGTTACTATTCACGAAGTTACTATTCACGAAATGTACTATTCATGAAGCATGATAAATTTTTTTTCGTAAGAAGGCATTACTCAATAATTGTTACAAAAATTACTGCTCAATATTTTATTTTATCGATTCAATAATTGTTACGTTGATATTTTATATTATCATTGTTTTTAATAATTGTCATTACACAAGATTTTCCATTATCGAAGCAATAATTCATATTATCCTAATAATATTATTGGATAACATTATTGGCAATGTCTAGAAAGTTCTGTCTAAGGAGAGGTTTGGTCACCTAATCATGCTACCAAGAAGTGAGAGATCTTTATCGAAAGCCCCTCTTCCCTCGAACCGCCTCGTCATCAATATCAGGATTATGTAATATTATTTTTGAATAATTAATTATTGATTTTTATGATGAGGAAAATATTTATTTTATGTGGACATAGATGGAGAAAATTTTTAATGTGACAATTGTTGAAAATTAATATTTTATCTTTTTCCTCGATAAAATAATTTATTTAAATATATTATTTTAATAATATATTAACTATGATATTTTTATAATGAATGTGGGATATATGAGTATATGAGGAGGAAGAGTATTTTTGTGGTAATAAATGTTTAACACATATTTTGTGTGTTGGTGGACCAATTTATCGACCAAAATTTGATTATAGCACCGAAAATCACCCGCTTGTGGATTTCTGGCCAATTTTTGTTTGAATTTGGAAAACTTTCTTCCGCAAAGTTGTAGAGAATTGAATTTCCTATAAAAACTCATGAGATTTGAATTTTTCGATAAAAGGGCTATTTATTATGAATTATTGAAGTTCCAAAATATTGGTCCGAATTAATTTTATTACAAAAAAAATTAAAAACATTTTCTCATGTTAGTTTTTATTAAGTGTACTTTTGCATGTGAGAATTGCTGGAATCAATTCAAAGGAGGCGATAAAATTTGGTTATTAATAATAATATTTAGTAAATTTTCTCGCTTTGGTGTTCTAAGCATTTTCCTATAAATAGGTGCTTAGGTTAGAATTGAAAATCACACCGTAAACTCAAGTTTTCTCTCTATATTATCGAGCGTATTCTTGTGAGTATTTTGAGTATACTTTGAGTATTGCTATACTACTGCAAGTTCGTTCAAATATATTCCAATTCCAAGCATCGCTTTTTGAGGTAAGGGATAGTAAGGATTTTAAGGGTTATTATGTTTTTAGTTTTGAAATTTTTCTGACCCTTCAAAATTCTGAAAAATTTGAAATGATATTTTGATGAGTTTTAGATTGTGTCCAAAAATGGCGATTTTTGGATGTATAGATTAGAGTTATGGATTTTATGAGAAAAGACTATTTTAAAAGTAACCGCTTATAACTCCTTGTTATTAACTCCAAAATTGATGAAATTTTTATTGGGAGTACATCTATATAATATCAAGATACCGTGTAAATTTCAGAATTTTGGACAAAAGTATAATTTATGATAAATGTCTAAATATTCGGTGGTTTTGGCCATATGAAAAATAGTAAATGAATTTTAAAAATTCGAAAAATATATATTCAATATGGGACTATATTCTTCTAAATCCCAGAAAATAAATATTTTTGAAACTGATTTGGTATTTTTCATGAAAATGTTCTAGTTATGAGTAAATGAATTAAATATGTTATGTGAAGTAAGAAAATTGGAAAATATGATTTTATGGCTTGAGAATCATATATATAGGTATATGCAGATTTTTGATGAGGGTTTTGGTTATTGGTGATGAAATCTTATGAGTTTGGCATTTTATGATGATTAAATGCATTAATTAGTAAAGTGTAAACAATTTAATTAAATTGTTTATAAGTTTTAGAAATGATTAAAATATTATTATAATATTAATAATATTAGATTATGAGATTTCTAAGTGATTTATAACATTTGGATTAAGGTGTTATAAATATGGATATGAATTTTATTATGAAACTTTATCTTTTCGTGTCGAGGTTACTATACGCACGATACGGTACTACGTATTTAATACGGGTACTATTCACTTACAAATTGGTTTCTTCTTCCCACCAAATTATCGCTGATTTATGAATCTTACTCTTAAAATTAAAACCATGTTTTGATTATATTGTTTTTATATAACATTCTTATAACCCTAATGATAATATTTCTCTTCGACTTGAGTGTAAAGATGGGTAGATTATTGGTACGATCGCGACTATAGGTTCTCTTTGCCAAGAGTGCAAAAAGTTGAATTGTTGATCGGTATGATCATGACCATTGAATTTACAATTGAATATTTTTAGCTTAAGTGCAAAGGTGAATCGATCAACATGGTTATAATTATTGTTATATAACTTCCAAATGATTATGTATTTCTTTGATATATGAATATCTTTTGCTCAGTAATAAAAAAGATGACTTGTTGATGAATATCTTTAATTTCAGAGTGTAAAGATGAATTATTGATGAATATCTTTGGCTCGTAATGCAAAGATGACTTGTTGTTGAATATCTTTAGCAGAGAGTAAAAAAGATGAATTATCGATGAATATCTTCGCTCAGAATGCAAAGATGACCTCGTTGTTGAATATCTTTAGCCTATAAGTGTAAAGATGAACTGTTGATGAATATCTTTGCCCGTGGTGCAAAGATGAATTTATTAGTATGATTATGAATGTGAACCGTGATTTGGTATAACCATGATATTTGATGTTTCGTAAAGACAGTGATGAAAATTATCTTCGCCCCGGATGAGAAGAGGAATTTAGAATCACAATTATGATTATGAAGTTATTCATATGATTGTGGAAAGGAACCGCTTGATTGATGTTACAGTGGATAAAATATTGTCAGGTGGACTTTTAACGGAGAAGATAATAGATTTTATAGTCTATTCGACTCTTTTTAATGGATCGCTTCGTTCACCGCAACTATGGTTGAAAAGTTTTATCATCTACCATATGTTCTAAATCTCTCGATTTATTATCGATGAAGACTATTGATAATTTATGTATCTTTAGTTATAATATTCTTTATCGAGCTAGTTGTGCTCACCCTTTTGTTTCACAATTCCTTTCGTGTAATAAAAGTGTAGCCGGGTCGAGCGGGGATAACAGGGAATAGAATCAAGTGGTCTATAGTTGTTGAGGTTCTCCCATGTCGAGGTGAGGCGAACCCAACTTTGGAAGGGTGTTTTGTCACTATCATACAAGATGTCTAATGACATACAAACCTCGTGTTATCATAAGACATGGTTGTGCTCATCCACTTGCCGAGTATATTTACAAGCACTACCTATATAATCTTGGTGTTTGTTTGGAGTATAATACCCAATTAGAGACAAAGTGGAGATAATGATATGTCAAGAGAAGACTCACCATTGGGAAGAATATGATAGTAATCTTCTCGCTTTTCTTTGGGGTCTATCAATCAACCAAGGATAATTTCGTGGCCATATGATATCTACCATAACCTAAAAGCACGGCCTCCCATGTACGAAGGTTTCTTTGAGCACTTCCCAAAGATTCTAATTTCTAAAATGCTTTTGACTATACCTTTATGTAAGGTGTCATCATGACGTACACATAGCTTGGTATATATTTGTATCCAAACTCACAAAGATATGTGTTGTTGTATTTTGCACGACAATTGTTGTAATAAAGTTGTAGTTGTTTTTCGCACTATATTTTGGCGACTCGTAATGGGTTGGATGGAATGGACCTATTTTGGGGCGTTACATTTGGTATCGTAGCTATAAGTAAAGAGCCCCGAGCCTCTCACGGTGACTTCTGCTTGATGGGGATGCACCGGCCGCATTCTCCGTAGGGGACGCCTGCTCATGCGGTGGCAAACCGATAGGTATCAATGTGAGGTGTCATGGTACAAGTTGGTGTCCAGAGTTACATTTGGTATCGTAGCTTAGGATATGATCTCCATGAGATCGGATTAGAACTAGAGGGAGAGATGAGTAAATCCTTCGCTAAGGTGTCCTACCTAAGCTTATTTGTTAATCACCATAATATCGGATATTATGTGATATGTTAATTTGTTAAATTAACCCTTGTTTTGAAGTCAGATTCTAGAATGATATCTCAAATACGGTGAGATGAGCAATGGAGAAATCATGATGACAGGGGAGATAGAATCAAAATGAAAGCAAGGTATTCTCAACTCTTTGAAATACTGTGCACGTAAATTTCGGGGACTAAATTTCATAAGGAGGGAGATTGTAAGACCTCTAATTTTATGAAATAAAAGTATTCAATTTTTTTATAATTACTATTCATGAAATGTTAAATATTCACGATTATTATTCATCAAAATAAGTTACTATTCATGAGTTACTATTCACGAAGTTACTATTCATGAGTTACTATTCACGAGTTACTATTCATGTAGTAAGTATTATTCAAGAAGTTATAAATTTTTTTTCGTAAGAAGGCATTACTCAATAATTGTTACAGTAATTATCGCTCAATTTTTTATTTTATTGATTACTCATAATTGTTACAAAGAATTATCGCAATATTTTATTTTATATTCAATAATTGTTGTTTTTAATAAATTGTCAATAATTGTCATTACAACAAGATTTTCCATTATCGAAGCAATAATTCATATTATCCTAATAATATTATTGATAACATTATTGGCAATGTCTAGAAAGTTCTGCTCTAAGGAGAGGTTTGGTCACCTAATCAAGCCCAAGAAGAAGAGAGAAATCTTTATCGAAAGCCCCTCTTCCGAGAACCCGCCGGTCATCAATATCATGTGATTATGTAATATTATTTGTGAATAATTAATTATTGATTTTTATGATGAGGAAAATATTTATTTTATGTGGACATAGATGGAGAAAATTTTTAATGTGACAATTGTTGAAAATTAATATTTTATCTTTTTCTCGATAAAATAATTTATTTAAATATATTATTTTAATAATATATTAACGGTGATATATTTTATAATGAATGTGGGATATATGAGTATATGAGGAGGAAGAGTATTTTTGTGGTAATAAATGTTTAACACATATTTTGTGTGTTGGTGGACACAATTATCGACCGAAAATTTGATTATAAATGTAAAATCACCCGCTTGTGGATTTCGGTCAATTTTTGTTTGGAATTTGGAAAAACTTTCTTCTGCAAAGTTGTAGAGAATTGAATTTCCTATAAAAACTCGCGAGATTTGAATTTTCTGATAAAAGGGCTATTTATTATGAATTATTGAAGTTCTAAATATCGGGTAATCGATTTTTGTAATTTTATTACAAAAAAATGCTAAAACATGTTTCTCATTTTAGTTGGCCCCATAAGTGTACTTTTGCATGTGAGAATTGATGGAATCAATTCAAAGGAGGCGTATAACTTTGGTTATTAATAATAATATTTATTAAATTTTCTCGCTTTTTGTGTTCTAAGCATTTTCCTATAAATAGGTGCTTAGGTTAGAATTGAAAATCACACCGTAAACCAAGTTTTCTCTCTATATTATCGAGCGTATTCTTGTGAGTATTTTGAGTATACTTTGAGTATTGCTATACGGTGCAAGTTCGTTCAAATATATTCCAATTCCAAGTACGCTTTTTTTGGTAAGGGATAGTAAGTGATTTTAAGGGTTATTATGTTTTTAGTTTCAAATTTTTCTCGAACCTTCAAAAATTCTGGAAAAATTTGAAATGATATTTTGATGAGTTTTAGATTGTGTCCAAAAATGGCGATTTTTGGATGTATAGATTAGAGTTATGGATTTTATGAGAAAAGACTATTTTAAAAGTAACCGCTTATAACTCCTTGTGATTAACTCCAAAATTGATGAAATTTTTATTGGGAGTACATCTATATAATATCAAGATACCGTAAATTTCAGAATTTTTGGACAAAAGTATAATTTATGATAAATGTTTAAATATTCTAGTGGTTTTGGCCATATGGAAAATAGTAAATGAATTTTAAAATTTTTGAGAAAAATATATATTCAATATGGGACTATATTCTTCTAAATCCCGAAAATAAATATTTTTGGAACTGATTTGGTATTTTCATGAAAATGTTCTAGTTATGAGTAAATGAATTAAATATGTTATGTGAAGTAAGAAAATTGGAAAATATGATTTTATGGCTTGAGAATCATATATGAGGTATATGCAGATTTTTGATGAGGGTTTTGGTTATTGGTGATGAAATCTTATGAGTTTGGCATTTTATGATGATTAAATGCATTAATTAGTAAAGTGTAAACAATTTAATTAAATTGTTTATAAGTTTTAAGAAATGATTAAAATATTATTGTAATATTAATAATATTAGATTATGAGATTTCTAAGTGATTTATAACATTTGGATTAAGGTGTTATAAATATGGATATGAATTTTATTATGAAACTTTATCTTTTCGGTCGAGGTTACTACGCACGATACTACTTGATTACGTATTTAATATTTGGTACTATTCACTTACAAAATTGTTTCTTCTTTAATTCAAATTATCGCTGATTTATGAATCTTACTCTTAAAAATTAAAACCATGTTTTGATTATATTGTTTTTATATAACATTCTTATAACCCTAATGATAATATTTCTCGATTTGACTTGAGTGTAAAGATGGGTAGATTATCGGTACGATCGTGACTATAGGTTCTTTTGGCCAAGAGTGCAAAAGTTGAATTGTCGACCGTATGATCATGACATTGAATTTACAATTGAATATTTTTAGCTTAAGTGCAAAGGTGAATCGATCAACATGGTTATAATTATTGTTATATAACTTCCTAAATGATTATGTATTTCTTTGATATATGAATATCTTTTGCTCAGAATGCAAAAGATGACTTGTTGATGAATATCTTTAGCCCGTAGAAAGCAAAGATGAATTATCGATGAATATCTTTGGCTCAGAATGCAAAGATGACGACTGTTGTTGAATATCTTTAGCCTTTGTAGTGCAAAGATGAATTATTGATGAATATCTTTGGCTCGTAATGCAAAGATGACTGTTGTTGAATATCTTTAGCCTTAGAGTGTAAAGATGAATCATTGATGAATATCTTCGCCCGTGGTGCAAAGATGAATTTATTAGTATGATTATGAATGAACTGTGATTTGGTATAACCATGATATTTGATGTTTCGTAAAGACAGTGATGAAAATTATCTTCATTCCGGATGAGAAGAGAATTTAGAATCACAATTATGATTATGAAGTTATTCATATGATTGTGGAAAGGAACCGCTGATTGATGTTACAGATAAAATATTGTCAGTGGACTTTTTAACGTGGAGAAGACAATAATAGACTTTTATAGTCTATTCGACTCTTTTAATGGATCGCTTCGTTCACCGCAACTATGGTTGAAAAGTTTTATCATCTACCATATGTTCTAAATCTCCGATTTATTATCGATGAAGACTATTGATAATTTATGTATCTTTAGTTATAATATTTTTTATCGAGCTAGTCAGGCTCACCCTTTTGTTTCACAATTCCTTTCGTGTAATAAAAGTGTAGTCCGGGTCGAGCGGGGATAACAAGGAATAGAATGGTGGTCTATAGTTGTTGAGGTTCTCCCTAAAGAGGTGAGGCGAACCCAACTTTGGAAGGTGTTTTGTCACTATCATACAAGATGTCTAATGACATACAAACTCGTGTTATCATAAGACACGGTTGTGCTTTCATCCACTTGTCGAGTATATTTACAAGCACTACCTATATAATCTTGGTGTTTGTTTGGAGTATAATACCCAATTAGAGACAAAGGGAGATAATGATATGTCAAGAGAAGACTCACCATCGGGAAGAATATGATAGTAATCTTCTCGCTTTTTCTTTGGGGTCTATCGGGTCAACCAAGGATAATTTCGTGGCCATATGATATCTACCATAACCTAAAAGCATGGCCTCCCATGTATTTAAGGTTTCTTTGAGCACTTCCCAAAGATTCTAATTTCTAAAATGCTTTTGACTATACCTTTATGTAAGGTGTCATCATGCGACGTACATACATTGGTATATATTTGTATCCAAACTCACAAAGATATGTGTTGTTGTATTTTGCACCGACAATTGTTGTAATAAAGTTGTAGTTGTTTTTCGCACCATATATTTGGCGACTCGTAATGGGTTGGATGGAATGGACCTATTTTGGGGTCGCATATTTGGTATCGTAGCTATAAGTAAAGAGCCCCGAGCCTCTCACCGGTGACTTCCTGTTGATGGGGGATGCAAAGCCGCACTCTCCGTAGGGGACGCCTGCTCATGCAAAACCGATAGGTATCAATGTGAGGTTCAGTCACAAGTTGGTGTCCAGAGTTACATTTGGTATCGAGCTTAGGGATACGATCTCCATGAGATCGGGATTAGAACTAGAGGGGAGAGATGAGTAAATCCTTCACTAGTGTGTCCTACCTAAGCTTATTTGTTAGTCACCATAATATCGGATATTATGTGATATGTTAATTTGTTAAATTAACCTTTGTTTTGAAGTCAGATTCTAGAATGATATCCAAATACGGAGATGAAAGCAATGGAGAAATCATGATGATAGGGAGATAGAATCAAATGAAAATAAGGTATTCTCAACTCTTTGAAATACTGTAACGTAAATTTCTAGGGGACGAAATTTCATAAGGAGGGAGATTGTAAGACCCCTAATTTTATGAAATAAAAGTATTCAATTTTTTATAATTACTATTCATGAGTTACTATTCACGAGTTACTATTCACGAAGTTACTATTCACGAGTTTACTATTCACGAGTTACTATTCACGAAGTTACTATTCATTGAAGTTACTATTCACGAGTACTAGTACTATTCATGAAGCATGATAAATTTTTTTTTGATTCTAAGAAGGCATTACTCAATAATTGTTACAAGTAATTATCGCTCAATATTTTATTTTATCGATTCAATAATTGCTACGCGTTGATATTTTATATTATCATTGTTTTAATAAATTGTCATTACACAAAGATTTTCCATTATCGAGCAATAATTCATATTATCCTAATAATATTATTGGATAACATTATTGGCAATGTCTAGAAAGTTCTGCCTAAGGAGAGGTTTGGTCACCTAATCAAGCTACCAAGAAGAGAGAGATCTTTATTGAAAGCCCCTCTTCCTGGAACCGCCTCATTTGTCAATATCAGTGATTATGTAATATTATTTTTGAATAATTAATTATTGATTTTATGATGAGGAAAATATTTATTTTATGTGGACATAGATGGAGAAAATTTTAATGTGACAATTGTTGAAAATTAATATTTTATCTTTTTCTCGATAAAATAATTTATTTAAATATATTATTTTAATAATATATTAACTAATGATATTTTTATAATGAATGTGGGATATATGAGTATATGAGGAGGAAGAGTATTTTTGTGGTAATAAATGTTTAACACATATTTTGTGTGTTGGTGGACACAATTATCGATCAAATTTGATTATAAACGTAAAATCACCCGCTTGTGGATTCTCGTCAATTTTTGTTTGGAATTTGGAAAAACTTTCTTCTGCAAAGTTGTAGAGAATTGAATTTCCTATAAAAACTCATGAGATTTGAATTTTTCTGATAAAAGGGCTATTTATTATGAATTATTGAAGTTCCAAATAATTGGATTCTCAATTAATTTTATTACAAAAAAATGCTAAAAACATGTTTCTCATGTTAGTTGGCCCCATAAGTGTACTTTTTGCATGTGAGAATTGCTGAATCTGAATTCAAAGGAGGCGTATAACTTTGGTTATTAATAATAATATTTAGTAAATTTTCTGCTTTGGTGTTCTAAGCATTTTCCTATAAATAGGTGCTTAGGTTAGAATTGAAAATCACACCGTAAATCAAGTTTTCTCTCTCTATATTATCGAGCGTATTCTTGTGAGTATTTTGAGTATACTTTGAGTATTGCTATACGGTGCAAGTTCGTTTCAAATAAGTATATCCGACATTCCAAGATCGCTTTTTTCGGTAAGGATATAGTAAGGATTTTTAAGGGGTTATTATGTTTTTAGTTTCGAAATTTTTCTGGACCTTCAAAAATTCTGGAAAAATTTGAAATGATATTTTGATGAGTTTTGTAGATTGTGTCCAAAAAATAGCGATTTTTGGATGTATAGATTAGGAGTTATGGATTTTATGAGAAAAGACTATTTTAAAAGTAACCGCTTATAAATCCTTGTTATTAACTCCAAAATTGATGAAATTTTTATTGGGAGTACATCTATATAATATCAGTATACCGTGTAAATTTCAGAAATTTTGGACAAAAGTATAATTTATGATAAATGTCTAACTATTCGGTAGTTTTGGCCATATGGAAAATAGTAAATAAATTTTAAAAATTCTGAGAAAAATTTATATTCAATATGGGACTATATTCTTCTAAATCCCAGAAAATAAATATTTTTGTAACTGATTTGGTATTTTTCATGAAAATGTTCTAGTTATGATTAAATGAATTAAATATGTTATGTGGAGTAAGAAAATTGGAAAATATGATTTTATGGCTTGAGAATCATATATGAGGTATATGCAGATTTTTGATGAGGGTTTTGGTTATTGGTGATGAAATCTTATGAGTTTGGCATTTTATGATGATTAAATGCATTAATTAGTAAAGTGTAAACAATTTAATTAAATTGTTTATAAGTTTTAGAAATGATTAAAATATTATTGTAATATTAATAATATTAGATTATGAGATTTCTAAGTGATTTATAACATTTGGATTAAGGTGTTATAAATATGGATATGAATTTTATTATGAAACTTTATCTTTTCGTGTCGAGGTTACTTACGCACGATACTACTACAGACTACGTATTTAATACGGGTACTATTCACGACAAATTGGTTTCTTCTTTGACCAAATTATCGTTGATTTATGAATCTTACTCTTAAAATTAAAACTATGTTTTGATTATATTGTTTTTATATAACATTCTTATAACCCTAATGATAATATTTCTCTTTGACTTGAGTGTAAAGATGGGTAGATTATTGGTATGATCGTGACTATAGGTTCTCTTCTTTGGCCGAGAGTGCAAAAGTTGA
The DNA here is from genome assembly GCA_020205615.1 of Panax quinquefolius. Classification (NCBI taxonomy): domain Eukaryota; kingdom Viridiplantae; phylum Streptophyta; class Magnoliopsida; order Apiales; family Araliaceae; genus Panax; species Panax quinquefolius. The sequence continues at coordinate 82,632,873 of CM035166.1, forward strand.
ATTGTTGATCGGTATGATCATGACCATCAATTTACAATTGAATATTTTTAGCTTAAGTGCAAAGGTGAATTGATCAACATGGTTATAATTATTGTTATATAACTTCCGAAATGATTATGTATTTCTTTGATATATGAATATCTTTTGCTCAGAATGCAAAGATGACTTATTCATTGTTGAATATCTTTTTCAGAGTCAAAGATGAATTATTGATGAATATCTTTGGCTGTGAATGCAAAGATGACTCATTGTTGAATATCTTTAGCTTTGTAGTGCAAAGATGAATTATTGATGAATATCTTTGGCTCGTAATGCAAAGATGACTGTTGTTGAATATCTTTAGCCTATAGTGTAAAGATGAATCGTTGATGAATATCTTTGCCCGTGGTGCAAAGATGAATTTATTAGTATGATTATGAACAGGAACTGTGATTTGGTATAACCATGATATTTGATGTTTCAGGTAAAGACAGGTGATGAAAATTATCTTCGTCCTGGATGAAAAGAGGAATTTAGAATCACAATTATGATTATGAGTTATTCATATGATTGTGGAAAGGAACTGTTGATTGATGTTACAGGGATAAAATATTGTTGGTAGACTTTTAACGTGGAGAAGACAATAGACTTTATAGTCTATTTGACTCTTTTAATGGATTGCTCGTTCACCGCAACTATGGTTGAAAAGTTTTATCATCTACCATATGTTCTAAATCTCCGATTTATTATTATTGATGAAGACTATTGATAATTTATGTATCTTTAGTTATAATATTCTTTATCGAGCTAGTTGTGCTCACCCTTTTGTTTCACAATTCCTTTCGGTGTAATAAAAGTGTAGTCGGGTTGGGTTGAGCGGGATAACAAGGAATAGAATCTGGTCTATAGTTGTTGAGGTTCTCCCTAAAGAGGTGAAAGTAACCCAACTTTGGAAGGGTGTTTTGTCACTATCATACAAGATGTCTAATGACATACAAACTCGTGTTATCATAAGACATGGTTGTGCTCATCCACTTGCCGAGTATATTTACAAGCACTACCTATATAATCTTGGTGTTTGTTTGGAGTATAATACCCAATTAGAGAAGTATAGATAATGATATGTCAAGAGAAGACTCACCATTGGGAAGAATATGATAGTAATCTTCTCGCTTTTCTTTGGGGTCTATTAGTCAACCAAGGATAATTCGTACCATATGATATCTACCATAACCTAAAAGCATGGCCTCCCATGTACGAAGGTTTCCTTGAGCACTTCCCAAATATTCTAATTTCTAAAATGCTTTTTTGACTATACCTTTATGTAAGGTGTCATTGTGACGTCTTACTGATTGGTATATATTTGTATCCAAACTCACAAAGATATGTGTTGTTGTATTTTGCACGACAATTGTTGTAATAAAGTTGTAGTTATTTTTCTGTACCATGTATTTGGCGACTCAGAATGGGTTGGATGGAATGGACCTATTTTGGGGGCGTTACATCTTTAGTCCATAACTGGGTTCGGCTTTGTGGCCAGTAAAGGTCTGGGCTGGGCTTCGTGGTTCTTCCTCTTGTCTTCGAGAAGCTGGGGGATTTGGTTCCAGCTTCGGGGTTTCGGCTTCGGCTTCGGGGTTCGGTAAAGATGGTTTGGCCCTCTCCTACTGGCTCTCGTAGTTCTTCCTATGCTTCAGCATCCTCTTCGGCTGCTGCAATGCAGTTTGGTTCAGTCTTCACCCCCATTTATTTGGTTGCTTGGTTTCACCTGATTGGTTGTCTAAGTTGTTTAAGGTTTCATGCTTGTATTTACTATTGTCCTGCTTAGTAACGCTTTGTTCTTTCATTTGGCTTGGTTGTTAGTCTTTTGTTGTCCATTTTGGGGGTTGTCCCATGTGGTTATATCAAAAGCTTCTGGGGTATGCCCTTTTCGATTGTTTTTTCTCTTCCTTTTCTATATACAAACAAACTTAGCGAAAAAAAAGTTACAATTCATGTGTTACTATTCACGAGTTATTATTCATGACAAAATTGGTTTCTTTTTCTAACCAAATTATAGTTGAGTTATGAATATTACTCTTGAGATTAAATCTATATGTTGATTATATTATTTTTATTATCATATATAACATTTTTATAACCCTAATGATGATATTAATTTCTCTTTGACTTGAGTGTAAAGATGGGTAGATTATTGGTATGATCATGACTATGGGTTCTCTTTGGCCAGTAGTGCAAATTTGAATTGTTAACTTGTATGATCGTGACCATTGAATTTGTAATTAAATATCTTTAGCTTAAGTGCAAAGGTGAAATAATCAAAATGGTTATAATTATTGTTTATATAAATTCTGAAATGATTATATATTTCTTTGAGATAATAATATATTTGACCAGTAGTGCAAATATGAATCGTTGATGAATATATTTGGCTCAGAGTGCAAATATGAATCATTGAGGAATATCTTTGGCTGTAGTGCAAAAGATGAATTGTTGATGAATATCTTTGGCCTGTAGTGCAAAGATGACATGTTGTTGAATATCTTTGGCCAGTAGTGCAAAGATGAACAGGTGTTGAGATGAACATGACCAACTGGTGATACAAATGAATATCTTTGGCCGTAGTGCAAAGATGAAGTTATTAGTATGATTATGAACAAGAAATGTGATTTGGTGTAACCATGATCATTGATGTTTCAGGTAAAGATAGGTGATAAAAATTATCTTCGTCCTAGATGAGAAGAGGAATTTAGAACTACAATTATGATTATGAGTTATTAATATGATTGCGGACCAGAATTGTTGATTGATGTAACATGGATAAAACATTGTTGGTGGATTTTTAACATGGAGAAGATAATAGACTTTATAGTCTATTTGACTCTTCTAATGGATTTCTCGTTCCGCTGCAACTATGGTTGGAATTTTTATCATCTACCATATGTTCTAAATCTCTGATTTATTATTGATGAAGGCTATTTATAATTTAATTATCTTTAGTCATGATATTCTTTCTCGAGCTAGTTAGTTGTCACACCCTTTTGCTTCGCAATTCCTTTCAGGTAATAAGAGTGTAGCTGGGTCGAGCGGGGGTAACAGGGGAATAGAATGGTGGTCATCATTTAGTAGTTATATTTGGTGAATCAAATAGGGTGAGGTGAACCAACGTTGGAAGGGTGTTTTGCCACTATCATACAAGATGTCTAAAGACATACAACCTCGTGTCATCATAAGACAGGGTTGTGCACATCCACTTACTGAGTATATCTACGAGCACTACCTATATGATCTTGTAGTTTATTTGAAGTATAATTCTTAATTAGAGACAGTAGAGATATTTATATGTCAAGAGAATACTCACCATTGGAAAGAATATGATAGTAATCTTCTCGTTTTTCTTTAGGGTCTATTGGGTCAACCAAGGATAATTCTGTGGCCATATGATATCTATCATAACCTAGACACATGGCCTCCCATGTACGAAGGTTTCCTTGAGCACTTCCCAAAGATTTTAATTTCTAAAATAGTTTTTGACTATACCTTTATGTAAGATGTCATGGTGACGTGCTACCCAAGTTGGTGTCAAGAGTCACAATTTATATATATATATTTGTATCAAAACTCACAACACATGAGTTGTTGTATTTTCCACGACAATTGTTGTAATAAAGTTGTAGTTATTTTCTGTACCATGTATTTGGCGACTCAGAATGCGTTGGATGGAATGGACCTATTTTGGGGTTGTCACAATCACAGAATTAAAACATGTAATTTTTCACTGTTCTTGATGTTCATGTAAATATTGAACATAAAACATAATCTTAACACTACGGATTCGTTATAACACAAAATCCATCCATTCAAGTTTCTTTTCCTTCATTTTAACATGCATAATCATATATGAGTGTAAATTTTATAAAACAATTTATGTTTGCCATATTAAAATCACGTATAAGGGCCATATAGCCATATTCCATACTCTGTAAATTTTGAGGCCATAACATACGTTGTAATTATGAAACTGATGATATGGTTTGTATAATATATATATATATATATATATATATAAAATACGATATGATACATCTTAACCCATACACAACCCATAATCATACCCCTTTCCTATTCACAGTGTTTTTAACAAAAGGTGAAGCCATTTTTATGAAAACTTAATGACGTAAGAAAAATGAGAATTGGGTTGGAGAGAATTACCCAGAGCGTAGAGTGAGTAAAGATAACAATCCCTTTTTTAGATACTACTTCAATCACAGAGTTTTCTCCCACAATTCTTCTGAATTCTCTTTAATAATTTATCTCTGTATTTTCTTTACTAGACTTAGAAAAGTGAAGAAAAAGAATACGTATAATAAAGGAAGCAACTGACGCGTTGAGGTCAGTTACTCAATCATGGGTAACTGATATCAACTCCCCTTAGGGTCTTGTTTGTTCAAGTCACACCCAATTCAATTATCTTGTTTAATTTAATTTAAATAAAATATAATAATTTCTCATTAATTTATATAGTCAAATAATTAAATTCTCATTTATTAATAATGTCAAATTATTAAATCTCTAATTAATTATTAATTTAATTAAAATAACATTAGGCTTATTAAATATTTCTTTTAATTCAATAAGCTCACATAATTAAATACTTGAATAATAAAATTCTCCACATTAATTTAATAAATATAACACATATAATTAAATTAATCTATCACAATTGCATCAATTAATTATTTAATCTAATAATTAAATCATCGAAAATATTTATTTAATTCAATAAACATTAAAATTAAATTACGAAAAATCTCGTTCAATCACGGTGATCAATATATATATATATATATATATATCAACATGTGATTAAATACAATGATTATCTAAGTGAGGACACTTTTATAACCATATTAACGAACGAAATATATATATCCTAATTACAATATAGTATAATGTTGATAATCAATGATTGATATATATATATATATATATATATATATATATATAACAATAGGGTTAATAATCTGTACAATAATATAATTTTGAACTTTCTTACTCATATCTATTGCATAAAGAAAATGCAAAGGTAAAGATACTTGCTTACGATATCCAGTGAATAAAGTAAAACAAGAGTTTAGGATACTTGCCTGGTCTGCTGCTTATACAACTTAGTTCTATCCTTAATTCAACGACCTATCATTTATAAGATTGTTCTATTAATTAAAATAACATATCATAACACATCATACTGTTATTTACAGTTAATACATAACATAATCACATTGTCACATAGTTATATCAGTCATTAAGACACAAACAAACACTTATACAGTCAAACTATATAGGTTCGAATCAAATTCGATAGCATTTTGGTGTAAATTTACTACTTTTATCGGGTAATTATAGAGTTTAAAACTCTAATATGTATCTCAAATATTATTCTGGATAATTTAAATATCAATCATATTATTTTCCCATGACTTATAATAATTTTGAAATAATTATTATAATTTATCTTGATTTTTCAAACTCTAGAATCATTATTAAATGATTTAAATATTATATAATTTTATTATCATTAATATTTTGATAATATTAAAATATTAATGCAACCATTGCCAAAATATCAAAGTTATTTATAATAACTCAAAATATTTTTAAAGTTTTAATATTACCCTTAAAAGATTTTTTAAAATATTTAAAATCATTTTAAACATTTAAAATTATTTTTAAATAATTACCATTAATATTAAAATATTAAGGTATTATTCACTAAAATATTAAAAGTCACTTAAAATATTTTTAAATTATTTATATCCTTTTAAATGATTTTTAAATAAATCTAATATTATTAATATTAAATAATTAATGAAATTTACTTTAAAATATTGAAAGTTACATTTTATAACTTAAAATATTATTAAATACCTTATTATCATTTAAAATGATTTTAACATAATAAAATCATTTTTAGTTAATTTATTTAGTGCATTTATTAAATAAATAATATTCAAATAATTACTAATATTTATGAAAAATATGCCAAATTATTAAAAGTTAATGTTTATGACTTAAAATAATTTGTAAAACTAATTTTATATTTTCGAAATTTATTTACTATTTTTAAATGATTTTTAGAATTATTTTTCTATTTTTAAATCATTTTCGGAAATTAGAAAATAAAAATAATAGAAACCGTCGCTATAGGCTATAACGACACTTTCTGTCGATGTTGGTGTTCTTGAGCTCAAGAGCACTGACAGACAGTGATTAAGGTGTCTTGTTTGACCACCTCTTATTCTCTGTTTAATTCGGTTCTGGGAAATCTAAGATTCTAATATTGTAGTATTGTTGTAACACTACAAAATATAACCATCAACTTAGTCAAACAACAAATCAGATGCCAGATCCAGGGCTTCAAACTCGTTGTCAGATGGTACCTGGGTTTTCTGGGTAACCCGTAAACCCGTGCGATTCTGAAAGTGCCTATATCAGGCTCGATTTACTCTAGGTTCGGTTCAATAACTGGTCCGTCTCATGTCTCAAACATGTAGTACACATGTCAAAGAGCATATAAAAATCATCAGGTTGGCTTTAACTACATCAGATTCGTTAAATAGCACCCGGTCAAACATTGTCAGAAATAACATGCATACGTTTTTTGGGTTACCTAGAAAACAGAAATCATGTTCGTCCTACCTACTTTGACCAGTCACAATGATCTATCTGTTTGATTATAAGGTGATATAAAGGCATGAATTAGTAGTACCTACAACATACTACAATTATAATACAACAACAGGAACAACACAACAAACAACTGAAAGATCCAGACGCTTGAATAAGTTCTCAGGCCTTTCTGGGCAGTTTCTAGGTTACCCAGAAATGCCCAGTCATGGCCGGTCAACGGCCTTTGACCAACAATAACATGAAATATGTGCATGCTCTAAGCATGATATGAAATCCAGATTAAAGTACTTACAACATACTACATATTCAAACATTTAAACAACAAAAATGATAACCAGATAAAGATCTATGTGGTCTGACATTCGGTTGTAAGACCACTTTTGAAAAATTCCCAGATTTTGTAAAAACTTAATTTTGAGCATATAAATGTTATGGATCCACTATTTAGCAACCCAGATCACTGATTCACACCTAATACAACATATTTAAACATTCATACATCAAATCTAACATAGCATAGAAGATTGAAAATTTGGTTTAGGTTTATACCTTTCTATTATCAATTCAAGCATCTGAGTTTCTGATCTGCTATGAATGTTAATGGGGCTCGTTTGTGGACTGATTTACTCAAACAATATGTGGGTTAGAGAGAGAGAGAGATGATTGGTGGTGTGTTTGTGAACAAATGGGGCTAAATAATGAACTTTCCTCTCTCTCCATCTATATATAATATGGTTCAAAGCCTATAGCTGATCATGATTATCAGATTTGAATGACTAAAGTCCATCACTAGACCACATGGCTAGGTTGAGTTGGTTTACCAACTAAAGTTATGGCAACCTATGCAAGTTATCTATTAAAATAATGCAAAAGGGCAATTAGGTCATTTGGTTTTTTACTTTTAGTGGCAAGGTTGGCATTTCATCTCACCCATTAGGGTTTAACCCTAGAGTTCCAAAAGTCGAAGTTCTAGGATTTTGAGATTAGGGCTAAAATGGGAATCTTAATTTCTAAAAATGTGAATTAGGGTTCCCTAATTAAATTAGGTTTACTAATCACCTAGGATTTGTAAATTAGACTTTATAATATACTAATTACCATTTACCTTGCCAAAATAATAATTAGGGTTTACAACTTAGCAATTAGGGTTCTAATTTAGTAATTAGTGTTTCTAAATATTAATTAGGGTTTACCTAATTAACATTAAATATAATAATTTCCATAAAATACATTACATAATAACTTAACAAATCTTATAGTCATAATTGACTCATGTACTATAGTTTATCAGTAATGCTAGGGTTTTGCATTGTGTTACAATAACTGTTCCACACATTAACATTCAACACATATCAGACATGTTTATATCACAGAAATATAAATAATATTATATCAATAATCTCATTCCTTATTCAAAATCCAGAATTAGGGTTTTGAATCCATATCCGACCTCACTTTCATATATACTATTTAATTAAGTTAAAATAATTAACTTAACTACTATAATAAAATACATATCATAATAATCCTTATAATCATTATATATATATAATATTCATATTTCATGGGAAATAAATAATAAATATTTTTATTATAAAATTAATTTATAATAAGAATATAATCTATAATTATCAATAATTCATAAAAGAATTTATTTATAATTATTCATATAATAAATAAGTTTTATTTATCACATAATCCCACATTTATATATAAAAAATTAAATGCAAAATTTATTATTTAATTATATTGAAAATATTGGGTTATTACAGCTTAGACCATACCAATAAATTGGACATCAACTTAAAACATTCATCTAGTCAAATCAATTGACATCGACTACTTCATTAAATTCTTTCACAATACATCAAAACATTTTATGACGCTACGATACCGCATTACTTTTCACAAGATCGTTGAGGACTTCGTCAGTTTATGACTTCATCATTATACATCATACCATAGCGGGTTGTTGATCATAAGATCACATCCAACATCAGGTTCAATTGCATTAATAACTTCATCCTTTTACCATATTTGCATCAAATGCACTAATGATATAAATTTCATTTTGATATTTCAAATCAATTTCTGTCTAGCCGAAACAATTAACATAAACATACCAAGAATAGTTCTTTCAAAATCCATTGATTCCAAAAGTTGAACCAAATCTTTCCTTTTCAAAATGTACATATCAGCACAGTTTTAATAAACATTGAAATCTAGCATAGCTAGATGACTTGGAATATGTTTCTTCTCCATCTTCCTTCATTGTCTTACTTACGACAATACTTAATTTTCTCTAGCACCTTCAATGCTAAGCATATTGAAAAGACTTTTTTTCAGTCTAAACATTCCTATATCTTAGTACTTACCACACTTTATGTGTTTAGGAACTTTCCAAAACCATATGTGTTTAAGAACTTATCTTCGCAATATGTAATCCATGAAGAAATCAAGGACTATCCATACGTTTAGGGCTCAGAAACATAACATATAATTATGAGTCACAAACTTTTCATAAGTATGAATTTTAAGAACTCACACATATCTTAACATTCTCTACCTATCAAATATATACATGTGAAAAGATTCACATTCACTTCATATACATATTGATAGCGCGACACTAACATTCTTACTTTCTCTTTACTTAATACGAATTTTCTTTAATTCGTATTGTAACGACCCCAAAATTCATATAATTTAATTCTCGACTTCAGTCGTTAATAATACATTCAACCTCTAATTTTATATCATTAAACAATAATACAACCATTGAAATTTGTGGAATAATTAAAATTTTCCATTACAAACTATTCTCATTCCCAAAACCTTCAACCTTTACATCTAAATATCTCAGAATAATTTTAATACTACAATAGTTTACATCGTAAAACGATATTATAATTCAACATTAATACATTATTCGAAACCTTAAACATGGTTCAAATAATAATAACACAACCAAAGTGTGTAAATCTTCAAGTATCACATAACTTTACCTTGAATCTTGAACCTGCAAAAGTGGTTATTTGCAAGGTTGAGCTCGATGATGACTTCAAAAAAATATAACGCTTTTATGCATCACGTAGCACATAATAACATGCTCAACATATATCTTATAAACATCGGACTAACATAACATACATGCTACAATTCATATAACAAGTATAAAGACTAAGTTCCTTACTCAATCAACATGTTTTAGTCAAACAACGTAGTCATAAATTGACTTTAACATTTCATACATTTAACATATATATAACACATCATGCTCTTTGCAATAAAGATTTAAAACAATCAAATTCACATAGCAAATAGGAACTGAAAGACTTGCATTAATCGTTGTTTACCAATAACAGTTTAATATCTTATATATATCTGTACTTCACGTGCCCTACACAATTATATAATCATTCACATTAACTATTAGTCACATAGCAACGCATAGTAGTTGTAATGTAAACTTTACTCTACGTCTCATAACCCTTCCTATCATAAATACACAATGTTCAATTTGATTGTGTTAACTTTCAACTTATATCTCACTATATTTCATATTTGAAGTTCATTCAAATGTTTAAGTCTTGCTAGGACTACTTATTGGTTTTATATTAACACTATTCAATACCTTATAATATTCATTTCATTTGATTAAAACACTTTTTACGTTCATTATCACTTATCACGGCGTTTCGACGTTTATTCGTCACACGCTCAATTTGTCTCTCTTGTGTGTGCTTAGTATGCATATACAACTTATCTAATACATCATTTATTAATGTTAAGAATCATTATACTTCATAATATTCATGTTCTCTAACTTAGAACAACATCTTTTATCGTCAAGAGCACTACACTTGCATAGGTGCATGCCCGACGCCCTCCGATTGTCCCCGAAAACACAATAGTCCTAGACATGACCATTTTGACCCCTGTTCCTGACCTCAAATTGAAACACTTACAGAATAAAAGTTGTAGGTATATTCGTCCTCTTTCTGGATCATCTTGAATCACCTCAATCGGAGTTCGTATGAAAACGTTATGACCGTTTTACCAAAATAGGTCAAAGCAGATCCTGGTCGACACACATGGAGTACGGCCACTTCTTTTCCGTCTTGGCGCGCCATCTAGTAGTGTCTTTGGCAAAGTCTTCTTGATTCATGAGTGTTTTGCGATTTTTGACCCTTTTCTCCTACTAATCTTCATAACTTGAGTAATACACATCCAAATTAGTACATTTTCGATTCTATGGATTCGTAATTCATAGAAATACAACATACTAGAATTCTAATAATTTATAAAAACATTAACCAACATAAAATTTGACCCAAAACACATGTTCATACTCTATTTTCATGTTTTAAACACATTTAGCTTAATTTGATCGCCATAAACTTTCAAGCATTTAACCGATTAACATGATTTAAATTACGCCACTTTCGTTTCTTCACATATTAACATAATCCAACCTCAATTTACAGATTATAACACATATAGGGCATAAAATTTTGTACTTTCTAAACCTAATTTTCATGTATAAACACTATTATATACTTTTCTTCCTAAAAACTAATTTACATGGATTTTTATCATCAAACAACACTCACATGTGATGATTAACATAGTATAAACCCTACTTGCAAGTATATATATCAATCCAACACAACTATCAATTTACAATGGATAATCACTAAGAAATCAAAATATACAACTTAGAATCAATTTACCTTAATTTAGCAAAGTGTTAGAAACCCTTCTTGTTCTCTTAGCAATCTCTGCAATTCTCTCTTCTCATCAAGCTCTCCCTCTTTCTAAACCCTATGTGTTTCTTCTTCTCTCCCAACTCTCTGCTCTTCGGCTTTAGGAGAGAAATAAGACGCGAAAGAAAAAATTAACCTGATATGGCTTAATTCCCACTTACTCTATCAGTTAAAAAAATAAAAAGACGTCAGTTACATAAATCAAAGGCCACAAGGCTTTGTTTGGCCACACACCAATTCCCCCAAACTGGATTATTTTAATAATATTATATTATATAGTTTAATGTGTCACACCTTTAGTTAATTTAAATAACTTATAATAATAATTAATAATAATTATAATCTTATTATAAGTATACTTATAATTAATAAATAAATACATATATCTAATTTAATCAATAAATTAGATTTAAACATTACTTTATTTAATATACTTATTTTCTTTCATATTAAACAACTCATTTAATTTAATTAATTCATTAAATTAAATCTTCAAAGAATAAAATTTATCTTTGCTTTAATTTAATTATCATACACACTTAACTAAATTATTATACCACAATTTAATAAATTATTTATTTTTCTCATAAATAAATTATTTAAAATATTTATTTAATTCAATAAATATTTAAAATAATTACCAAATTCATTTAATTTCTTCAATAGTTAACTTAACTATTAAACCTCACTTTCCCAATATATGAATATATATATATATATATATATTCACACCAAATCTTACATTTCAAAATATAAAGCACGTATATATACATACTTAAACTCAAAACATCTCATAATAAGAATTTTTATTATTAAATTCTTATTTTAATAACTTATAAAAATTCAGATTGTCACATCCTTTCTTCCTTATAAGGATTCCGTCCTCGGAATCACCGAAACCCTACCTTACTAAGGTTTTTACAAAATCACTTTCACAATTATCGTTGAATAACTTCAACACGTTAACTTAGCAAAAAGTTTTACATATATATATACTTCATTCATTTCTTCAACAACTTTTAGGTTTTATTACAAAACCTTCAATTAAACACAGTCATATATTAAATATTATATATTTTTTAACCCATTCATTTCCTTTTCAAAGGATCGTTATCATAAACACTCGGGATATTACATTCACCCTTTCTTCTAAGAATTTTGTCCTCGAAATTTTATTTATTACCCTTTATTCATTCAATCTATCAAAATAGATTTTACGTTAATAATTTATTCATTCAGTGGGTTCTACAACCAAATTCTTTCTCTAAGGATCTTTCTAAGATCATCATATTCCTCACCTCTTCTTCTTCTAAGAGTTTCACATTTCTCTTCTTTTCTGGAATTTCATTTCTTTCTTGAATAACAATAATCTTCCACAATTGCTCAATAATTGGGAAGCGATATGAATAACAGAAATTTAAAAGATTCCAAATCATACTGAGTGGTCACAAGACTGTGAACTCTATTCTCGGTTTACTAGTGCTTTAACTCAATCATTCACACTGCAAACCAGAGTGTTTATCAATCACAAAGATTGAAAACACCCTCCTCACATACACTAGGTGGCTTACCTATTGTACCACTACGTTGGGCCATAACGTAGTGTTTTGTAACGACTATATGCGTTGCGCTCTCAGAACCATTGTCCCCGAAAACATGTCCCCTTATAGGGTTGTTCACCTCAACTTTTCAACATCTGAATCTGCACCAAAAAATTTGGTTTGGGATAACTTTTCAATGAATGTTTGAATTTCATGAACATCTTTCAATAATCGTCTAGCTGAATCAAATAGCATAGACTTCTATAATAATTCGGACATCAATCGAAATATGCATATATATATATATATATATATATATATATTCCCATACCTAAAAAAAATCTTAGAAATCTTTTTATGACGTCATGATATCGCACTGTATTTACAGTCCGTTTGAGGATTCCGTCATTTTGTGACTTTGTCATACTACATCATACCATAGTGGGCTGATGATCCTTAGATCACATCCAACACTAAGAAATTCTACATTGATAACTCCATCGTTTTTATCATCTTTGCACCAGGTTCCATGATGCATTAATGATATAAAATATATTTTGATATTTTCAAATCATTTTCGCTTCAATTAAATAATTAGCATAGACTAATCTTTAAACAGTTCAAAAATCTTTGAAAATCAGTTTTAGTGATATCATATCTCAACAGGTAACGATGTGTTAGTGTCCCGAAGTCCACACATACATATTTGTCACCATGCGTTGAGAGTAAAAAATCATTTTAAAAAGGCACATAGTGCGAATTTAGCTTGATGTCAAAAATTTTGAAGTCTAGCATAGCTAGAAGATTTGGAATACCCGTGCTTCCATCATCAACTCCACTTTCTATAATGACCCATTGCTTAATACGTCTATCTATTCCTATCATCCTCAATACTCCATTCACACTTAATTATACCCCAGTTCATCAAACTTATCGCACATTGAAAGTTTAGGACTTGCCACAATAATATGAGTTTAAGAACTTATTTTAGTCAGACCATAAGCGTCCATTCGCTGAGGGGTTCAAAACATACCATATTATTATGAGTCACGAACATACCATATGCATTAGTTTTAAGAACCGCACCTAATCCTAATATTATCTGACTAATCTTAATAGTTTCTAACTATCAAACACACACATGAGAACAGAATCACCTTTTCGCCACATATACATTGATAGCGCGACACCAACATTCCAATGATTATCAATATGATAAACTGAGTGCAAGCACAAAACCCTCGCTCATACAAATATTTGTACAACTCAGCCATCACATGAGTCCTCAATTGAAATCCCACCTAACTCTATCTTACTCTTAACTTGCCATTTTGCTTGATACGAATTCCTCGTATCACATCATCTATAACTCCTCGTGAGTTATCTCGTACTATTTCATAGTTCACCATCTTCATAGCATTAAGCTATAATTATTCAAACATTACAGACCATCTTTCTTCTATAACTTAAACAGATCACGTCATGATCTTATTCTATAATCATGTCCCTTAAAATTCTTTTCTTAACTCGTGATCGTTTTGTTTTGTGATCCCCTTTCTTTCCTTTCATTTACGACATTATTCGTTATCTTGGCTATTGGAGTTAGGTAACTCCCATTTCTTATCTATATATCTCTTCAAGATTCTTCTTTGAATCTTCTTGTTTATATAACAATTCCTGCTTTAAGAATTTCCAACTTCATTTACGTTGCTCAACATTCCAATCGAGTTCCACATTTTCATCATACGTATCCATTTTCTACACTTGGTACACATCAAGTCTCTAATAGTTTCAATATGGTACGCTGAGTGGTTTCCCACAAACAACCAACAAACTAGGTTCCGAGTTGCTAGTTCATATATTCCTTTGCTCTATGAAGGAATAATTTAGCCCAGATACCATACATTAACTACTAAAGAGTACAACTGTACCATACTTAACAATAACTTTATTCTTAACTTCCTTACCAATCTCTTCTTATAGACATTGTCTATCTATTATCACCTTACATTCTTATTATTGGAGTTAGGTAACTCCATAACTCTGCGAGATTCTTCTTTGAATCCTCTCACGCATGTTTTAATCTCTTCTCTATACTTTTCTTAAATTACTTCTTATTGTTCAAACTCTATCTGAGCATATTCTTTCATTATCTTCACATCTCTTCTCTAAGGTTATAGCCTACGGTTCTCCTACCTATGGTATATAACCTACAGCTTTGATACCAACTGTAACGAGCCAAAAATTCATATAATTTAATTCTCAACTTCGGTAGTTAATAATACATTCAACCTCTAATTTTACATCATTAAACAATAATACAACCATTGAAATTTTTGGAATAATTAAAATTTTCCATTACAAACTATTCTCATTCCCAAAACCTTCAACCTTTACATCTAAATATCTCAGAATCATTTTAATACTACAATAGTTTACATCGCAAAACAATATTACAATTCAACATTAATACATTATTCGGAACCCTAAACATGGTTCAAATAATAATAACACAACCAAAATGTGTAATTCTTTAAGTATCACATAACTTTACCTTGAATCTTGAACCTGCAAAAGTGGTTATTTTCAAGGTTGAACTCGATAGCCCAGCAAAATCTAACAGTTTTCATGCATCACGTAGCACATAATAACATGTTCAACATATATCTTATAAACATCGGACTAACATAACATACATGCTACAATTCATATAACAAGTATAAAGATTGAGTTCCTTACTCAATCAGCATGCTTTAGTCAAACAACGTAGTCATAAATTGACTTTAACATTTCATACATTCAACATATATATAACACATCATGCTCTTTGCAATGAAAATTTAAAACAATCAAATTCACATAGCAAATATGAACTGAAAGACTTGCATTAATCGTTGTTTACCAATAACAGTTTAATATCTTATAGATATATGTACTTCACGTGCCCTACACAATTATATAATCATTCACATTAACTATTAGTCACATAGCAACGCATAGTAGTTGTAATGTAAACTTTACTCTCACGCCTCATAACCCTTCCTATCATAAATACACAATGTTCAATTTGATTGTGTTAACTTTCAACTTATATCTCACTATATTTCATATTTGAAGTTCATTCAAATGTTTAAGTCTTGCTAGGACTACTTATTGGTTTTATATTAACACTATTCAATACCTTATAATATTCATTTCATTTGATTAAAACACTTTTTACGCTCATTATCACTTATCACTAAGCTTCGACGCTTATTCAATCTACGCTCAATTTGCCTCTCTTGTGTATGCTTAGTATACATATACAACTTATCTAATACATCATTTATTAATGTTAAGCATCATTATACTTCATAATATTCATGTTCTCTAACTTAGAACAACATCTTTTATCGTCATGAGCACTACACTTGCATAGGTGCATGCGCGACGCCCTCTGATTGTCCCAGAAAACACAACAGTCCTACAAATGACCATTTTGACCCCTGTTCCCAACCTCAAATTGAAAAACTTAAGAAAATAAAAATTATAGTTCTATTCGTCCTCATTTCGGATCATCTTGAATCACCTCAATCGGAGTTCGTATGAAAAGGTTATGACTGTTTTACCAAAACAAGTCAAAGCAATCAACAAGACATAAGGAGAGCGACCACGCCTTTTCCGCCATGTCACAAGCCATATCTAGCAATACTGAGCAAGCAGCACCACAAGGCAACAATTGCTTGACTAGGCTCGCCCATTACATGTTGTTTAGCGATTTTTAACCCTTTTCTCCTACTAATCTTTATAACTTGAGTTATACTCATCCAAATTAGTCCGTTTTAGATTCTATGGATTCGTAATTCATAGAAATACAACATACTAAAATTCTAACAATTTATAAGAACATTAACCAACCTAAAATTTGACCCAAAACACATGTTCATACTCTATTTTCATGTTTTAAACACATTTAGCGAATTTGATCGCCACGGCTTCGTTATTTACCCGATTAACATAATTTAAACTACTCCGCTTTCGTTTCTTCACATATTAACATAATCCAATCTCAATTTACAGATTATATCACATATAGGGCATATAATTTTGTACTTTCTAAACCCAATTTTCATGTATAAACACAATTATATACTTTTCTTCCTACAAACCAATTTACATGGATTTTTATCATCAAACAACACTCACATGTGATGATTAACAGAGTATAAACCCTACTTGCAAGTATATATATCAATCCAACACAACTATCAATTTACAATGGATAATCACTAAGAAATCAAAATATACAACTTAGAATCAATTTACCTTGATTTAGCAAAGTGTTAGAAACCCTTCTTTTCTCTTAGCAATCTCTCGCAATTCTCTCTCTCCAAGCTCTCCTCTTTCAAACCCTCTGTGTTTCTTCTTTTCTCCCTCTCTCGCTTTTATGCCTTGGAGAGAAATAAGACGCGAAAGAAAAAAAAAACTTTGATATGGCTTAATTCCCACTTACTCTATCAGTTAAAAAAATAAAAAGACATCGATTACATATAAACCAAAGGCCACAAGGCCTTGTTTGCCACACACACCAATTCCCCCAAATGGATTATTTTAATAATATTATATTATATAGTTTCATGTGTCACACCTTTAGTTAATTTAAATAACTTATAATAATAATAATTATAATCTTATTATAATTATACTTATAATTAATAAATAATTACATATATCTAATTTAATTAATAAATTAGATTTAAACATTAGTTTATTTAATATACTTATTTTATTTCATATTAAACAACTCATTTAATTTAATTAATTCATTAAATTAAATCTTCAAAGAATAAAATTTACCTTTGCTTTAATTTAATTATCATACACACGTAATTAAATTATTATACCACAATTTAATAAATTATTTATTTTTCTCAATAAATAAATTATTTAAAATATTTATTTAATTCAATAAATATTTAAAATAATTACCAAATTCATTTAATTTCTTCAATAGTTAACTTAACTATTTTTTTCGCTAAGTTTGTTTGTATATAGAAAAAGAAGAGAAAATACAATCTAAAAGGGCGCACTTTAAGCTTTTGAAAAGAACCACATGGGACAACCCCAAAATGGACAACAAAAAAAGACTAACAACCAAGCCAAATGAAAGAACAAAGCGTTACTAAGCGTGACAATAGTAAATATAAGCTTGAAACCTTTAAACAACATGACAACCAATCGAGAGAAACCAAGCATCCAAATAAATGGGGGAAGATCAACCGAATCGCATTCATGAAGAGATTAAGGGATGTCAAGCATAGGAAGAACTACGAGAGCGGAAGGTGAGGGCCAAAACCATCTATACCGAACCCCGGCCGGGTTTAAAAACCGGGCCGAGGTCAAGCCAAAACCTCAGAGGCAAAACCAACATCCCCCGATTCCCGTAGAGCAGAGGTAGAACCTCAAGGCGAGCCAACCTGTGTATTTGATCAAGATGCTACCGAACCCAAAACGAATGTAAGCAATAGTGAACTAAACCAACGAAGAGGCCGAATCGCCATGGAAACCGAACACTCATAGGCAATTTGGCATTTTATGAACAATTGAGTTCTACCGCCCAAAGTTTGTAAACTGGGGAAGATCGAACAAACCGCATCAGTAAAGAACAAGAGGATGTCAAGCAAAGGAAGGACTACGAGAGCCAGGTGGGAGAGGCCAAACCATCTTTACCGAACCCCAAGTCGAAGTTGAACCCCAAGCCGAAACCAAATCCCCAACTTCCCCAAGACAAATATGAATATATGAATATATATATATATATATATATATATATATCTCTTCACACCGTATCACATATTTCAAAATATATAGCACGTATATATACATACTCAAACTCAAAACATCTCATAATAAGAATTTTAATTATTAAATTCTTATTTTAATAACTTATAAAAATTCGGATTGTCACACGTATGCTATCCTTTACAACTCAATCTGAGTCTTTCTTCCCATACTAATTCATAATACCATTCATTTATAACATTAGCTATAAATCATCCATCGTTTAACAGAACATCTGTTATTACGATTCAATATGATCACGTAGTGATCTTCTTCCTTAATCATTTAACTTAACGATCTTCTTATCATTCTCTCTACGATTATAGTCTTAGAAACTCATACCTAAGATTTATAACCTATCAGCTCTGATACCATAATGTAATGACCCGAAATCTTTACGTCGCGATTCCATCTTCTTTCAAACATACATCATTATATAACTAAATATAACAACATACATTCTCAAATCCCAGGTTCTATTACCTTATAACCTCGTTCATTACAAATAATGATAATTACATTATTCTTCCAATCTTACAAGAGTGACTTTTATTCGCCACCAAGGATACATAACAGTTCATTAAACTAGTCTATAGTTTAATTAAACTATTCTACATTACAAGTCTTGGCTTGATCTTCACGCTCATTCACATACTGAATGACACTTCATCTAGATACCGATCAGCTTGATCTTTACGGGATCCTTAAGTTCTTTCTAACATTGTTCATTGAAAATAATTTTCAGTTAAAGCAAGTATGAGCATTCAATTGTCCAACAAGTCATAGCAGTTGAACAAACAACTTCAAGAATTTTAACATTCTTTTAAGACTTCAATAACTGAACAAAGGTTATGAAGCAACTTGAATAATAGGAATAAACTCTGATCCCTATCATTTTAAAATATTCGTCACATTCACTTTGAAATACTTTCATTCTTCTACCTTTTTCATACACATTCTGTCCGGCTAGAATCATTAGCACAGATTTAACAATAACGATTCATGTATAAACAGAACATTCTCATATTGAACAGTTTAATTATAGAACAATTCATCTCATAAAAACACCGAAGTGTTAAAATTGTGGCACAGGGCCTCATACGTTTTACCACCTTGTACAAATATCGCACATTCACACATAGATAAAACTTCTCATGTTCAACATCTGAAAAAGTTTAAGAAACTATCATTCATTTAAAATATGAATGAAGTTAGGAAACTTGCCTTACGCATAGCTACAGCTTAAGTTTACGTTGAACTGTTTATTCCACTCCCTATATAACACATAAGGGAATAACACAAACACCAATTAGTCATATACTTGACTTACGCATTGGTTTACTTAACTTTACTTCTTAAGGTTCGCGTTCTTGCAATCTAAATTTATGCGACTAACTGTCTTTACCAGTTTACGGCTTCATGATATACGGAGATGTCTTAATCATTCGATCATCATCTTTGATGATTTACATTCTTATCTTCTTCTTATAACCTTTCTAGGACTCAGCACACATCGTGTCTCTGCTAGTAGTTCATATGGTACTCTGAGTGGTTTTCCACAAACAACCAACAAACAAGTTCTCGTCTCATCTACACTGTCTTTCATAGTGAGTTAGATCGGTTGCCAGTTTCGTATATACCTCCGCTTTCTGAAGGAATTGTTTAGCTCATCTCCCTTATGTCAACCACCAAAGATTATGATTGTACAACAACCTAAACTTTATCTTACCTTATCCGAACCATTAAACTATAATGTTTGTTAAGTCAATTTCTTATTCCTTATGACTTTATGGAAACTAAATGCCATACCTCATGATTCATTTCTTATAATCTAAGTCATACAGTCTTTTGTATACTTAGAACAATCATTCAACATTAATTCTACACATTCAAAGCGTTAAACATTTTATATTACCTTATTCATATCTTATAACGTCCGGTTCATTCGACTCAGAATGTCCTCCAAGATATCATTACTAACTTGACTTCTTTACGTTATAAGTTATTGTCTTTAATTCATTTTCTTCACCTTTCATATGTTAAATCATCCTTCATTACCATACGATCAAACCATACACGGGGTGTAGGTCCTGTCTGTTTAATATTTGCGTATACTCAACCCTCACGTCGGCTAAAGTGTTTAACGCTTTCATTCGTTATCCATTACATGAACCCCATGTTCATTATTCTTTCTTAATGTCGAAGCCATACGATTCGTTATATGCTAAGATCGATCCTTTATCGCAACTACAGTGCATTTACGTTCTTTGTCTTTTAATATTGTTCAATCCGTCTGTTCAACCTTTACTAAAGTTTTAAATCACTTGTTTTAAGTGTTACATTACGTGAACTACACGTTCATTATCTTTTCTTACACTTCCCCTAGGAATTGAGCAATTAAAAGCTCTTTTCTGGGCCTTGTCCTGCACCGACGCTGCGACGTCGGTTCCTTCTCTCTCCCTCACGCTATAGCACCACTTAGCAATGATTGGTTACCCGGGTTGGCGCTGCGGCGCCGCCTCCCAAGGCTTAACTGGCGTTGCGGCACCAGGCTCCAAACCTTGAAAAAAATTTCTAAGTCTTTTACATGCTTGAGACGCTTACTTCGTAATCTCATAACTTCTTCGTTATAACTTGGAACGAGGTCATTTGAAAGCCATTTTCTTACTTATCTTACGTACTGTAACTTCCCTTGGATACAAATTAATTCTGAATCCATTAACTTGCCATTCAATTGGCTTAAATTCAATCCTTCGTTCATTTTACGTTATTAACGTTCTTCGTTCGTTCAAATCTGTAATTGGCCATCCCAACTCTAACTCGCTTCGTTCTTGAGTCCATGACTCACGTTTTCTACATTCTCTTACATTCTTATGAAACCCTACACATTCGGGTTCATTTACATATTTTCTATTTCTCGTTCATCTTTTACGAATTTTTCGCCATAAATTCGTTATAGCTAAGTTTAATCCGTTCTTCACGAAGGTTTCTACCGTTCCTAACCAAGCAATAAGCAAATAAGTTAAACGTGATGGTTTGAAAATTTTCCATCAACAACAAGTTATACTACGATGGTTTTAAATTTGTCTATCAACAACGTTCTTCGCGTTCTTCGTTCGTTCTTAATTTTTAATCCATACTTTGATTATGATTTCACTTTTTCTTAGAAATTGGTGTTATAGAACACCATTCCTTACTAATTTCACTGAATCTTTCATATGATTCATTTGGATCATTCAAAATCATTACGAAACTTATATTTCCTTAAAAAATTTATAAACTAAACTTCAAATTCTTATTTATTCGTTTTCTTATGATTTCAATTGCATGAAATCATTCTTAACATCATTTACTTCTATTCTCATTAAGCTATGTTTTTAATACCTTTCTTCTTAATCTTCTCCCGCTGGACAAAGTTTGTACTCAGGCTAGCCTTTCTTCCTCATCCGATTTCTCTCTCTCTCAAGTGTTGGTGAATTTTTCATTAACCAACAAATGAGCTTAAGCTTCTCTTATATAGAAAACCAAGGATAGGGATGTTTTAGTCATTTGGCCAAACCGCCATACTATTCCCACCTCCTTATTATTCACGAAGCTTCCCTTAGAAGCTTCGTGCTTCAGTCTTTCAGAATTCATTCGACACTTTTTTATGTTAAGTGTTTTCATTCACGTTTTCCCCTAACGTAGTAAAACGAATGAAAAGTGCATAACAATACTTTTCGTCGTTTTTATTTTGTCTCATTTTTGCATGTTTTTCTAGAAAAACTTTTATCGGCTTACTTAACTTTTCACGATATATTATCGTCAAATCTTTTGACGGAATGTCATTTCGACATATCGAATTCTAGAAAAGGCTTAGGTTATTCAAACCCTAACCCTTAGGTTTCGTCGGGTGAATAATGTCTATTTCGTCTTTTTCTCATAAATATTTTTATTCTCAAAATTTTTTTATTTTCGTTTAGAAAATTCTTACTCGTTCAGTCTAGCTCGTAGCCAAAATCCTCTCATCTTATAATCATCCTAGGTTTCAGAATGATTAATAAACACATAACACATAATATTATTAATAAAAATTCATTTTATTAATAACTAATTCTTTAAAATTAAATCCTACACAATCCGGTTCTCTGGGTTGTCACAGGTGGGATGGTTTTTTTACCCTTTTGCCCTCACTTTGGAATTCTATAAATATGGAGCTCTGTTGGTCATTTCTTGTTTGTTCAAATCACAAACAACTTAACACAATTATATTGAGAGAGAAGTGAGAGCTAGTCTTCACTAATCTAAGAAGAAGAAGAAGAAGAAGAATCAAGTTAGAACATCAAAGGTAATGAATCCTTAGACCATTAATCTTCATCTCTTCATTTGTAGTTTTGATAAAAAAAAAAAGTGAATATTGGTGGAGCATGTATCATAAGGAGTAAAAAGGATGACTATTAGTGGACTTAATCATTGATAAACCATATTACAAGTGGGATCATAATCATAGAATTATGAACTAATAAAGATCACATGAAAATTATCATATGTTGTTGATGGGCAAGTTTAAAACCATCGTGTATAGGATTAGATGATATATGTTTGGTTAGGATGATAGATATATGAATGATGGAATGAATTCATTTTGAATGGAGTAAAAATATCAAGTAATGAAGTTATGGCAAAATTTACGAGATTAGACGATAATTGTCGAAATTGTAAAATTCTCGGAATGAAAGTCAAAAGTCACCATTTTACTCAGAAACCTTAGTTTTCGATGGCGTATCATATAACTTGGAATTTAAGGTTGTGGACTCAAGAATGGTCGAATTTTGACTTAAAACGAAGAAACGAGCTATGAACGTTCACGAGCATTTAACGAACGCATAATAAGGAACTTAAACTATGAATTCAGTGTTAACATATTCGAAAATGTATGTTGTTCTAATGAAATTGTAGTATACAAGATATGTGAGAAAATGGCTTTTGAATGAGCCAATTTTGACTTATAACGATTAAGTTACAAGCCCAGAAAGGATTTGAATTGGAAAACTTAAAAAAAATTCAAAGGCTTAGGGCCGGCACCGCAGCGCCAACCAAGCCTATGAACATGGTGCTGCAACGCCATGCCCGGATCCCAGACACTGCTAAGTCGCTACAGTAGCGCGACATTTAGAAGGAGATCAAGCGCAAGTAGCGCGATTAGATTAGTTAAGAGCGAAAGAATATTAATAAGTATAAAGAAAGGGAAGTTGATTGAAGGTGAATTATGACCTTAATTAAACTTAAAGTAACATCATTAAGGATGATTAAAACCTTAAGTTTAACGATTAAAAGTTGACGAAAGGTTACGAGAATGTAAACACAAAGTATTACGGTAAGCCGTAATAAACGTTAACTAACACTACACCAAAAATGGCATGTAGCGAAGGAATTTTTGTGAAGGAATTTATTCCTTCACATGAAGAGTTGTTTAACGAAAAAACAGTGAAGGAAAAAAGTATAGTGACAATATAGTTATTAGCAAAAGAAACATTCTTCAAAATTTATATTTTTTTCCTCGCAAAATTGGGGTGATAGAAAGATTTTTGGAACCAATTTATGATGAAAATTTGCAAGGAAAAAATTTATTTAGTGAAGGAATTATTACTCACTATATATCATTATTCAGAAGTTTTTTGCGAGGGATAAAATTGGTCACTATGTTATTCTAAATATTTTTTTTGAATTAATTGTGGTGAATATAAATACCTTAAATTTTTTACAATAGTAAATTTAATTTCAATTTATAGTATTAATTATATTAATTAAAATATTAAATTGTAATAATTTAAAATTTAAATTATTATAAATTGACAATAAACAAAATCAATTCGTATATATATATAAAAAGCCGAATCACTGAGTTATTACTCAGTTCACTCTCTGGCTTTATTCGGGGAATACACTATGGATTTCTCAATTACCCAATCATTTACCCATCCCAATTCATTTTGTCGCGTTATTTTTCCCTTTGTCTCTCTCTAAATTTCCTATCCCTCTCTATACGACACACAAATCTACAATCGATCGACATAACCCTCTTCTACAAAATCCTTTCGGCGCACGATTAAGGTTCAATTTGGTAATAATCCTATGCAATCGGTCAACCTAGCCCTTTCAGGTAACAATTTCGAACATGATTTTTTCTTCAATCTGTAAATTATATCTGCTAAATTTTTTGTACGAGTATATGGTTGTATGAATCTACCCCAACAGTTTCCTTCATCCTGCCAAATTAGCTCTCTACCTTGTTTGAGTCGTAGTTTTTTTTCTCTTCACCTGTCTTTAATTGTAGAGAATTTTGAACTTTGTTGTTCATTATTTTTAGGGCTTTTTAGAACTTTATGGACATTCAGTGTGCGGTAAGATTTTGAATTTTGTAAAAGGTGTTGTTGCGTTTAATTTCCTGCTGTTGTTAAGGTAAATATCTTACTAATGTGTACTTATTTCTTTAATTTGCTGAGGGTTTAAAAATTATCTTAGTGTTGGTTTTGGCTTTTTAAATATTGAAAGCTAGGTGTTTGTTAAAAGAACTTAAAGAATCAAATATCTAGCATCTTGTTCTAGAGTGAAGGGTATGAATGGTTCTCTAATATGCTCTAGGGTATCACAATTGATGTGTTTTCACATTAATTATCTATATATGCTCTTCTTTATTATGGTCTTGTTTTGCAGATTTCTTTCACTAGGCAAAAGGATTTCGGAAAGGAACAACGTGAGCTTAAATGGGAACATGCACAGAACCCTTCATGGGCTTGCATGGGCTTGACGTACCTGAGACCAAAATGTTTAATGACTGAAACAATTTCACTGAGCTCAATCAGATGGCTGAAGAAGCTAAAAGAAGAGCTGAAATTGCCAGGTAAGTAGTTAAATTGAAACTAACACATTCAAATTTGTGAATGGATTTGAAATCATTAATTATCATTATTAGCATTATATAACTGTACCATGAAGCAAGACTCGATTTTTGATTGTTCATTTCAATTCAGCCTTTTGGATATATGCATATTTGATTTTATTAGCTGATGGTAACCATGTGTAGTCTTGTTGATTCGCTCTCCACTTATTGCAGGTTGAGAAAACTACACACATTGAAAGGTCACATTGAGTCAGTGGTGAGATTGAAGGGTCTTGATATAGATACAATTCAGCAATTGTACACTCTCTAAGATAGAGAATATTACCTCATAGGCGCAATTTAAGAGTGACATAATCATCAACATATAGTTGTGGGTTGCCTTGAAACAACCATTTGAATTAGTGAGATTGTGCTTTTTATCTTCAGCACTTAGGGTGTTTTTTTCTCTTTTTTCCCTTGATTTTTATAAAATGTCCTTAAATCATATCTGATTCTCATTTCCCATGCAATATTTATATGCCTAAATTAGGAAAAGGGCAGTTATTATGTCGGTATTTAATGTCCATATAGATAAGAATAGTTTTTGGTCATATCATCTTTTATCCTTTCTTCTATCAAAATTTTTCTTTTCATTAATTGTAAACAAGCTTCAACACTTGGTTGCATTATTCTTTTAAAGATTTGAGCATGGTTGTTGGTAGAACTTGAAACAAGGTCTTAGTCTACTACTATAAGCTGTACTTTGGTACTTGTAGTTAGCATTATGAAACATCAAATGATAGAGATATGTTTTGTTCTTGAAGTTAGATTAAGGCTCTTTTTTCTTTGTTTTATTTTCTTGTTTTTGTTTTCAGATTTTTCAAGACAAAGGCCACTATACTATACATATACATAATACACCACTGATATGAATAACTGACAGTTCTATATAGTCCATTTGTATAATAGGTATCCTCCATTTCCTGAGGCTATAGCATTTGGTCAAGACCGCAAGAAACTTGGCATTGCTTGTCATCACCGAAAGTTGATTCTATTGCAAAGAGAAGATAGTATTCGTGTTATCATCACTTCTGCAAATTTGGTGCCAAAACAAGTAGTTCCCATTTTATAACATTTTGTGAATAGTTGATCGTGTATTTAGAGAAGAAGTATCATTTTCTCCTTTTTCCCATTTTAATTAATCTTTGAAGTTTTGAAGCATGTAACGTGTGAAAATTGATGTACTATGGAAAGACCAGATATACATGTTTTCCACTGAAATTCTTGATTAGAACTATAATCTTTTTATGCATACACACGTGTACATGTTTTTTGTTTTTGTTAGTAGAACTAAGATTTGAAGGTTTGGTCTGCTCTTTAATCAATACTGAAAATTACATGGTGCCTAAGGACATGTTTAGAGATCTTGTAGGGTATTTGAATAGATTATAAATGAAAAATTCAAAGAGAGAAAATTGAGATCAGGGGACTAGACAGAAAGACCATATATTATGTTTTTTTACTATTATTCCATAATGCTCTTTGTTTTTCTCAACCCCCACCTCCATGAGTGCTGTTTTTGTGCATTTTTATAATAATTTCTTGGGTTGTGTTTGGCAAGACATGGTTAGGAAATTTATTTATCGATATTAAATCTAGGTTCATTTTATAAAAACCTAACACAATTTTGCTTTGCAAGGAACTAGAGATGGATTAGAAAGGGAATTTAAGAAGCCTATAGATGCCTAAATCCATCACTCTGTAGTCTTCACATTCACATCTTTTATGTCATATTGCAAATTACTTTGGATTTAAACTAGATGTTTATGTGGTTGTAATTATATTTTGTGTTTTTTCTCCTAGGAACTTTGTTAACTCATTTTGTTTCTTACATATTATGTTAAATGTATGTCACCCAAAATATATAATGGTGTTTCTTATCTGTCTTCCAAATTATGTAGTGGCTTTTTCTGACCAATACTGTTTGGTGGCAAGATTTTCCTGGCTCAAGCACACCGGACTATTTATCTCTTTTTACCCAATCAGCTGGCGGGGAAGTAAATCAAGATTTAAAATCTAATTTTTCTGCTCAG
Organism: Panax quinquefolius; assembly: GCA_020205615.1. Taxonomy (NCBI): domain Eukaryota; kingdom Viridiplantae; phylum Streptophyta; class Magnoliopsida; order Apiales; family Araliaceae; genus Panax; species Panax quinquefolius. Next base: position 82,660,621 of record CM035166.1, read on the forward strand.
TTGGCTAAATTCATGGCATCGTTAGTAGCTGATGATGTTCCTAGTCAGGCCGACTTGATCAATGAGTTGACAAAGTATGACTTTAAAGAAGCAGTTGGACACCTGGTTGCTTCAATACCTGGAATCCATTCTCCTAGAATTCCTTATATATCGGAATCCAGGTACTTCTTAACGGTGAGTACCATCGTTGGTCTCTTTATGTGTCTATTTATTAAGTGATTGAGTTGATTTGCAACAGTCGAACATACTTTACATTTTACAATGTATTTGAATTTATACCTGAATTGTGTGTTGTTGTCACAATTCTATTTTGGAATCATATTATTGGAAAAAAAAGTGATTAATCATATATCTATCTATATAACTGATGTAGTTGAAAAGTTGCGTACTTTATCATGTTGTTTCCTTTGTCAAGGATTTTGAATTTAATTTTTAATATTTGATAATAGTTTCAGTACTAAAAAATGTTCTAATATTTGATTTGTATTTTATAAACGGTTGAAGATGAATTAGTTTTGGTCACACTTTAACAACTATAATATTTGATGTCAAGTTTTTGCTTAAATTTTACTTTACAGCCTTGAAAGTTGAAACAACTTGGTGTTTGCCTTAGTTCCCTGATACTTCTACCTAGGTGGATAATCAATATTAATCACATGGTTAGTGCACAAATTAGGAAAATTTGGAGGTAATATGGGCGGGATTTGGGAATCTGACAAATCAAATAATGCGGCCTATTGTCGTCAAATATGCAAATTACTTGCAAACGATTGAGACTACACGATGTAGCATATTTTTCCTACCTATCTAATCACACTTTTAGCATACAAATTCAAATGATAGTAATCAGTACAGACGTGTACACCATTAATTACTAAATCACTTTTATCATCTATGGTGTTATTATGTTAGTGTTATGAACTTTTAGATATTTAGCACTAGAATATGCAGGTGAGTTCTTATTTTATTTTTTGATCTTCCATCTTTTAGATTATGCTTTAGAATTTACAAGTATCTTTCCCATCCTTTATATGCTGCTTAAAGTTTTAAGTAGTCATGCACGGAAGTTCCAGAGCGCATGTACGGAATATCTAATTGATATTGCAGCCTTAATAACCGGGAGTATATGGAGTGATGCAATTTCTTATAAATCCAATTAATTTGATGATCATGTAAATTTTATAATCTTTCTCTTTGACATTACGATTAATCTAGATATGGGTAGAGTAGGATCAGTCATAGGACTTCTATTGTTACATTTGATGGTTTGTCCTTCATTAATTTCTTTCTCCCTATTAATTTAAGTTCACCAGGCTCATTTTTTCTTATTCCTCATCTTATTGAAATTGAATTTTGGTGTTTCTTTTGCAGCAAGAAATTTACAGGTCCAACCTTGATTTCCTTGAAGAAAATGATGATGAAGTGGACTTAACATGATGTACACTTCATTCCATCTAGTTCGTTGTTATTCTTTCAGTTTTCTTATGGTAGTTATAAAAATATTGTAAGTACTATGATCTTTGGGAGATCAATATATAATAACAAATTTTGTACTTATCGTGACTTGAGCATTATCTATTTATATATGGAGTATTAGTTTTAATTATTGTCTCTTTATGTATTAGTTTATCAATTAGTTTGAAATAATTATATATTTATATTAACTTAAAATATTAAATTTAATATTTATTATAGCAATTAATAAAATAATAGTAATAATGATAAATATGAAATCATTGATTTGAAAATTAATTATAATTTGCAATGAATTTTAATTATTTATCAATTAATTTTTATTTATAAATTTATAATTTGTGAATGATTTTACTTGAGAAATTGACATTAATGAAGGTTTATTTTCATCATTAAAATCTTTTTTTGTTAATTAGTTAGTCATCAATGAAGGATTATTTCCTCACTAATTTGAAGATACATTCTCAATTTATAATTAGTGAAGGAAAATTTTCTCTCATTAAATAAATTTGTTCTTCACAATATATTATTTGTGAGGGAATAAAGTTATTCACTAATTTCAAATAGTCCTTAAAATATTATTTGTGAAGGAAACCAATCTTTCACTAAATAACAATAATTCATTACTAAATATAATTTGTGAAGGAATAAGTTATTCACAATATATCTTTCACAAAAAACATTTAGTCACTACTTAGCGAAGGATACCCAATCATGGGAGAGTTCTAATGCGAAAGACTTTCATGTGAAGGAAATATTTCTTCGCAATAAATCACTTGTGAGAGATATAGGGCCTCTAGTGAAGGATTTGTCCTTTACTAGAGGCCATTTTTGGTGTAGTGTAAACTAATGAATGTTAGTAATCAAATGAATGATTAGACTGAGAAGAAGGGAAAGATAGGTTAATGTCAGTACTTAATGATTGTTTATGACCTAATGTGGTATGCTATGTGATTATGTAATGAAGAATCTATAAAGACACAAAATAGAAGTGAATTAACTGTAGAAGACGCTAAAGGTAAGTGTTCTAAATCCTTGTTTATGTTCATCTTGGACAATCTTTATGATTTATGTATCTTACGCATGGATTGATGTACAAAGAAGTCGAAGCCAATTCCTTCGGCTAGACTTAGAATGTTTTGTGGATATCCTATAATCTATCAAAATATTATCAATGTTGTTATCTTATGCCAACCATTTTGGTACGGATTTCAAAGAAAGACTGAGTATGAATAAACAAATGTTTTGTCGTCAATCGACAGGCACGTGAGGTGGCCAAACCTTAAACGTAGATACGTTTAATGAAGTAGTGTTGTATAACATAGAGTACTATAGTATGATCACCTAGACGTGCTCGTAAGAAATGCCGGACTTACGGACTTGGTGTCGGGTTGTCCTTTTTAAAGAAAGAATGAAATGCTCAAGGTCTTGGACCAAAATCAATGTTTAACGGATGTTGTTCATTGTTAAATATTTTAAAGAAAAGAGAAGTGATATTTTGAATTATCTATAGTACTTCATAACTATTGCTTCAGTTATAGAAGATGTACATTCATATGATTCACACATATTGCTTAAATGAAGTTGTCAGACTTACTGAGACAGTTATGCTCACCCTTTCTTGAACAATATGCATGTAGCTAAGACCGAACGGACCGAAGGATCCAGTAAGGATAAAGGAAAGGTTAAGGTAGACAAATAAGTTGCTTTGTAATAGCATATTATTAATTTGTATTTATTTGATACTATGACGAAGAACATATGTAATAGTTACAAAGAACTTGGGAAGGAAAATATTATTTTGTAATATATAGAAGACATATTCACTCTTTGGAGGTTTTTCAATTGAATGTATGTGTGAACTGTAGCACCGTATAACACCATCTGTCGGGTTGGAAGATACCCGAATTTGGGGGCGTCACAAGTTGGTATCAATGTTGTAGATTATAAAACTTAAAAGGGGGGGGGGGGGGGGGGGAAGAACCTTAAGCCATAACTTTAAGAAGAGTTAAAAAAAGTAAAAGATGAAGTTAACCCTAAAAATGCATTAAATGTGATATGTGTTTATACTATTCTAATGATGTGTACTAATCAAGATAATTTATTTTGTTGTAGATGTTAGGAGATAACATGATGTATAGAGATATATATGTGGTTAGTGAAGAGTCTGTGAACTAAGTAGAGATTTTACCAACACCTGTAGCTGAGTTGTCCGTGGTGGTGGTGGTTGATTCTGAAGATTCCGAGAACTTAAGATTTACATCCTTGTTCGACCGTATGTCAGAGGAGGAGGTGGAGGTGGTATCTTTTAACATGGTATTACCTACGGAAGAGATAACTCCAGGGGAGTCAACGAAGGCGTTGTTCATGGCGGTGTTGGATAGGAATATCCAGTTAGGAACAGAGGTGAAAGAATTGAAGGAAGACATCCATGACATCTTGGCAGACAAGAGAGACATGGAGACGTTGTGGGAGGAAGAGAATGATGAGAAGGTTTTAGCAAAGGACAAGGTCCATAAGCTGAAACACGAGGCCTTTGAGCTTATGCAGGAGCTAAAGGCTAAGAAGCAGAAGATCAGTAGGATGTCCTATACTCATAGGAGTTCTCACAAGGATTATCGGCGACAAGTAGTTGAGTATCCTGTGGAGGCAGGGAAGACTCGGCATACTATCAGTCGAGATGTGATAGCCAGTCTTGCCAATGCAGATTACGAGAATGACATTAGGCAAATGTAATCTAGTTAGTAACTAGAGTAGGTTTAGATATGTAAATATGTTGTATCTATGTAGTGCTGTAAACCCTTTTTTGTATAATCAAAGGGTAGTCTTTTGTAAATCCCAATTTTTGGAAAGTAGTTGCGGGAAAGTAATGTAATCAACCAAGGCTGTGTAATGATGACTGATGTAGTATTATACTACAAAGGAAGAAGCATATCAATATAAGCCCTTTATTGAACATGTAGTGCAATGAGTTTGAGTTATTGGTTATAAATGAATAATGACTAATTAACAAAAAGAAAGTAATAATGAAGTGTTATTCATTTTAATAGAAAGATGCTGCCAAGAAGAAGACAACAAAATCAGAAAGCTAAAGTGAATCAACCAGAAAGAGGACCGGTTAACCCGATGCAGGAGTTTGTTAATTTACTAACAGCTACCTTTAATCGAAATGGGGTTAATATACCTATGAATCATATGGTAGTACGTGCTACTAGGTTTAAGGATTTTAAGAGTGTAGGTTCGTCAGAGTTCAAAGGAACTACGGACCCTATAGAAGCCCAAACTTGGGTAAAAGAGATTGAGAAGGCATTTGTAATTGCAAATGTCAAAGAGGGGCATAAGGTTTCTTTTGCTACCTACATGATGAAGGGAGATGCCAACTTCTGGTGGGAGGTGAACCAGGCTAGGGCTGGAGTAGAGAATATAACGTGGACACAGTTCAAGGAGATTTTCTTTGAGAACTATTTTCCCACGAGTATGTAGGGTAGGATGGAGATGAGCTTTTTAGAATTGAAACAAGGGGACATGGTTGTTCCTCAATATGCAACCAAGTTCAATGAATTTGCGAGATTTTCTCCACATTAGGTGGACACAGAAGTGAGGAGGCAAGGAGATTCGAGAAGGGCTTGAAACCCTGGCTCTATAGCGGATATGAGTGTTTCAAAGTAACTCCTTTGGAACCATTCTAGAGAAGGAGATAATTGTCGAGGGTGGTAGTGAGGCTTTAAAATAATACTATAGAGAGAAGAAGAATACGAGTAAGGTAGATGGGGAGTGAAAACCGAGGGAGCCAGTGGGAGTGGCAAAGGGCAGAAGCGGAAGGCTTTTAACTCTGGGAATACATGGGTAAAGCAAGGAGATCTGAAGAAGAGGATGGAGGCGTGTAAGAACTGTGGGAAGACTCATTTAGCAGTTTGTCTCAAAAGGTAAAGCGGTGTGTTACAACTGTGGATAAGAAGGTCACATTTCACCTAATTATACAAGTCTGAAGAAGAATCATGAATGCTTTGTATATGGATCAACTGATCACATGGCAAAGAATTGCCCGAAGAAGGGGATGGATGGTAATAAGGGCACTAATGGTGGTAAATTAGTTATTAGTGGTCCATCTCAGACGAGTAGGCCAATGGCCCGCACCTTTAACATGATGATCCAGGATGCAGTTGCATCTGGGGATGTAGTTGCAGGTATTATCCAAATCAACGATATAAATGCTTATGTGTTGTTTGATTCGGGTGTTACTTGTTCTTTTATAGCATGCGATTTTGCTAGACGGTTAGGATTACTTCCCAAAAGATTGAATATACCTTTGAATATTAAGGTAGCAAATGAAGAAATAATTCCTGTTGAACATATCCATAGGCATTGTTGTGTAGAAATACGAGGTTATAAATTATCGGTAGATTTAATACCGATAAAGTTGGGAGAATTCGTCGGGATGGATTGGTTGTTTTAACCATGGTACAATTATAGATTGTCAAAAGAAATGTATAAACATTCGAACGTTGAAGCAACCTAAGGTAGTGTTTTACGGTAGCAAGTCACCAGGACGTTCGTGTTGTCTTACCATGACACAAACTAGAAAATTATTGAGGAAGGGTTGTGTAGGTTATTTGGGTCATGTTATTGATACCTAGAGAGTGGGAGCAACGATGGAACAAATTCCTATAGTTAAAGAATTCGTGGATGTATTTCCAAGAGAATTACCAAGTCTTCCACCGGATAGGGAAATCAAATTCGTAATAGATATTGTGCCAGGAGCGGCTCCAGTTTCAAGGGCACCGCATCATATGGCGCTAGTAGAGATGATGGAGTTGATGGTTCAATTACAAGAACTATTGGATAGAAAATACATTCAACCGAGTGTTTCGTCGTGAGGAGTGTTGATAGTATTTGTGAAGAAGAAGGATGGATCGTTGAGACTTTGTATCGACTATCGAGAGTTGAACAAGTTAACGATAAAGAAAAAAAATACCCATTTCCCAGGATCAATGATCTCTTTGATTAATTGAAAGGGGCAAATCATTTTTCTAAAATAGATTTACGAACGGGGTATCATCAGTTAATGGTTAAAAAGGAAGATGTACCTAAGACGGCATTCAAGACTCGTTACGGCCATTACAACTTTTTGGTGATGTCATTTGGGTTGACGAATGCACCAGCTACATTCATGGATATGATGAATAGAGTGTTCAAATAATATTTAGATAAGTTCGTCATAGTGTTTATCGATGATATTCTAGTCTATTCTAAGATGCCAGAAGATCACGCTGAACACCTAAGTTTAGTGTTGGAGACACTAAGTAAGGAGAAGTTATATGCGAAATTCACTAAGTGTGAATTTTGGCTAGAAAGGGTACATTTTTTAGGACATGTTATCGACCGAGATGGAACTTCAGTAGATCGCAAAGGTGGAAGCAGTGATTAATTGGGAACAACTGAAAACACCAACAGAGGTACGAAGTTTCTTAGGGTTAGCGGGATATTATCCAAGATTTATCCAAGATTTTTCTAAGATAGCTACTCCGTTAACTAATTTAACAAGGAAGATAGTGAAGTACGTGTGGACTGAGAAGTGTGAAAACAATTTTCAAAAACTGAAGAAAAGGTTGAGTGAAGCACCTGTATTATCTTTACCCGATAATATAGGGTATTTTGTAGTTTATAGCGATGCTTCGCATAGAGGATTCAGTTGCGTGATCATGTAGCGTGGCAAGGTCATTGTGTACGCATCACGACAGTTAAAGGATTAGAAGAAAGTTTATCCTACTCATGATTTGGAACTGGCAGTAGTAGTATTTGCCTTAAAGATTTGGAGGCATTACTTATATGGAGAGAAATGTGAGATATACACGGACCATAAGAGTCTAAAATATATCTTCACAAAAAAAAATTTAAATATGAGACAAAGGAGATGGCTAGAGTTAATAAAGGATTACGACTGCGATATTCTGTATCACCCAGGAAAAGGCAATGTAGTGGCCAACGTCTTAAGTAGGAAGGGTCGAGAAAAGTTATCTATGTTAACGGCTCAAACTGAGTTAATAACAGAGATGGCTAGAATGGAGTTAGAGGTGAAGTTATGGAGTGAGTAGAGTCAAAAACTGTTTACAACGGATATTCAACATACCATTGTTGAGAGATTCAAGGAGGTATAACTCAAAAATGATGAGTGACCAGATGAAGAAACTGCTAGCAGATGAAAAAGAGATAAAGTATAGTCTTGATAATACGGGATTATTAAGATTTGAAGGAAGATTTTGGGTTTCGAGTGAAACAGAATTGAAGGAGGAAATATTACAAGAGGCTCATAGTTCAAGGTACTTGATTCATCCTGGTAGTACTAAGATGTATCAAGACCTTCGATAGAGTTTTTAGTGGCCAAATATTAAGAGGGAGATATCAGAATATGTAAGTAGGTGCTTAACTTGTCAAAAAGTTAAGGCCGAACATCAAAAACCAAGCGGCTTGTTACAGTCATTGGAAATTCTAGAATGGAAGTGGGAACATATCACGATGGATTTTATGGTGGGACTTCCAACTACACAGAAAGGGTACGACGCTATTTGGGTAATAGTGGACCAGTTGACGAAGTCGGCTCACTTTTTGCCAATAAGAGTCAAGTTTAACTTAGATCAATTAGCTAAACTTTATGTTAAGGAAATTATTTCCAGACACGGGGTACCAATTTCGATAATGTCAGATCGTGATCCACGATTCACATTAAACTTTTGGAGAAGTCTGCAAGAACAGATGGGGACGCAGTTGAAGTTAAGTACAGATGGGGACACAGATGGACAGAGCGAAAGAACAATTCAGACGTTAGAAGATATGCTGAGACCTTGCATTATGGATTTCAAAGGTAGTTGGGATGATCACTTATCGCTAGTAGAGTTTGCGTATAACAACAGTTATCATGCAAGCATAGGCATGCCGCCTTACGAAGCTTTATATGGAAGAAAGTGCAGAGCACCATTCTGTTGGGAGGAAGTAGAAGAGCGCCGAATGCTAGGACCTGAATTGGTGCAACAAACAACGGATATAGTTAAGTTGATACGAACGCAACTGGTAGTGTGATAACCTGAGAATTTATACGATTAATAAAATCTTAATTGATTAAATAAAGGTTGAATAATAAGACCTAGACTGGAAATAAGGTATGGATTTAAAAAATTATGTGTGAAAGACTTATATGGTTTTGTTTATTGTTATATGTGAGTAAATGCATATGAATTATATGTGTTTGTTTTTATTTGTTTATTATAAAAAAATAAGAGACGCTAAGGTAACCTAATTATAAATTAGGAATGAAAAATTGAATAACTTAAGGGTTATGATACGGGAGAATATTAGTATATAAAATATATAGTAATTTTAAGAGATTTATTTTATACATCTTAGTTAATTAATTTTATAACCTAATTATAGCAAGTCTAATTGGCTTAAGAAAATAAATATGCTTGAGTAAGGATTTATGTTATAATTGAGGAAATGAAAACTCTAATTAATTAATTAGGAAATGATAGAATTAAATGTATTGAACTATGTAAATTAGATGGCCCAAACATATTAAGTAAAGAGCCCAAAGGATTAAAAGAATGGCCCAATTTTTAGCCCAAGTGGTGAGGGACTTGTTAGTCATTTGATTTAAGTAAAATTGGTAAATAAAAATAAAGCAAATTTGGACATTAAGGGGGGAGTATCCGGACATGTAATGGCAAAATGGAGTATGTGACTTGCTCAATTAGTTACTTGTTTTAGTTGCTAAAGTGGTTCACCCACTCCTACCAACTGTAGCCATGTGTCATCATTTTATTTTGCAAACATTTTTTTTCAAAAAGCAAACACTTTGTAATTTAGTGAGAGAAGAGAAGAGATATGTTTGTAGATTATAGTTAGATATACCAAATATATCTATACATACTTTTCCAACAAACAAAAAAAATCTAAGTCTTATCTTTTTTCTTTTCATTTTATTATCTAACATAAACTAAGAAAGAAAGAGAGAGACTAGAAGAGAGAGAGAGAGAGAGAGAGAGAGAGAGAGAGAGAGAGAGAGAGAGAGAGAGAGCTATCATTTCGGCAGCTCCAAGAGGAGAAGGAGAGGAGATTTTGATCTTCATACACCCAAGATCCATCTCATATTTTAGAAGGAGAAGAAGGAAAAGTTAAGGTATAACAAAATTTCTACTTATGTAGTTTTATTTTCTTTTTTGGTTTGATTTGATTTTTGATAATATGAAGTTATGATCTTGAGGTTTATAAACTTAGATCTATGTGTTTATGAGTGTTTCATGTTTAGATATACCCATATTGGGTGTTGTTTTAGATGGAAATCAAAAGTAAAGAAAAGTTATTTTCTAGTTTATAAGCCATAAAATTTGTATGTACTTTGGATTTCTACTGTTTTTAAGCTACACCTTTTTTTTTTGCAATCCGTAAAATAGAGGTGCTAGATTTGTGAGTTAACTACAAAACCCAAGTGGTAGCACTCAAAAATGTTGAGTACACAGTCTGTAGTGACTGATTTAGCAAAAATAGTTTTGTGTCTTTTAAGAAAAAACATACTTGGGGCAGTTTAGTCATGTTTTTGACATTCAAAAATTCTGGAAAGATTTGGAAGGATAATATGATAAGTTTTCTAACATCTCCAAGTGGAATCCCTGAAAAAAGAGTTGTAGATTTCCGTATGGACTATTTTTAACAAAGCACGAAAAAGTGAAAAAGGAGAAAATGCTACTGCCCAAAATTTTGTAAGGGTTGTTTCAACCACTTAATTTATGAGAACAATTCTGATCTGTTGGGACATGAAAATATATGGTATAAAGTATCTCTTGTCCAAACTGTTAGAGTTTATGCCCTAGAGGCCAATTATTTGATATATTTGCTTACCATTTTGATATTATATTTGATTGAATAAATGAATGATTTTATTATGATTTTATTTACTGCATTATATAAATGTTAACACAATAAAATTCCTTAGAATAGTGATACAAATTATATAGTTTCAAGTATGTGACTTGAACATGAGATTATATAATTAAAATTAGTATCATTGTTCTTAAATGTCCCTAGTCGAGTCATTGTTGATGGGACAACAATGATGCATTGAGACTAGTATGTGGATTGACTGATGACCAAATCTCATTGGTCATAAATAAATGAGATATTAAGTCAATTCATAGGTACGTGTTAGAGAACGATGTACTGGATAGACCCACCATGAGAATTCTATGTGGAGCATTATGCGAAGTGTATTTAGCGATTCTCATAGTGATAATGATGTAATGATCCTCTGACCTGAAATCACTATTACTACACGGGAATTTATGTGCTTTGATATCATCAAAGGTCACTTTTAATAGGGTGGACTATAAAGGTGATTATTGGGTACATCGTGAATCGTGTGAGGAATATGAATGATCTAGATGGAATTTAACCTTCCTATGTATTATGGGTGATATCCACATGCCTCTTGATTGAGTAGGACTATGACATGCATGACCATGCTCAAATAGTGATTTGTTTCATATAGTCTACTCATTGATCAAGAAAAACTCAGATTAAATTATGAAGAGTATGACACATTCCATGACTCGAGTTTAATCTAAGATATTAAGGTTAAAAGGATTAAATTACATTGAAACATTGGTCACAGAAAATGTTGCATCGAATCATCGATCTTATTATTACTTGGGTAGCAGTGATGCATTACTAGATGTCGCTCACTTTTATAATTTTATAATATGATTTTAAAATTATTGCCAATGTAATAATAACCTATAGGGTCACACACATAGAACGTAATTTAAATGGGAATTAATTTAAATTGTAAGGATTTAAATATATCAATATGATTGATAGTATTTTAAATCACGAATTTAAATTAAAAGGATAATTTGTATATATGTATATTAATTAAGTAAGACTTAATTAAGATATATGTATAAATTTGGATTTTAATTATATTAGATTTTGATTAATTCCTCCTAACTGATATATATATGATATATATCAGCCATTTTAGGGAATACATCAAAACAAAACCCTAGTCGCTCTTAGAGAGAGACTAGAGAAAATAATTTTGAAAAAATCCTCATCTTTGGTGGCTAGTACCGCGGTTCATTTTTTTCTATAGATCGTACGACGATTCGTGGGGCGTTCGTGTGGATACCATAGAGACGCAGTTCGTTTGAATTGCGTAGGAGATTCTACCGCATCGATTCTAGCTTTAATAATCGGTATAATTTCTAACCACTGAATTAATTTGTTTTTTGCATGGATCCTATTTTAGGGTTTCACAATTGTCTTTCAATTGTTTATTTACGCTACGTTTTATGTACAAAAACCCAACACAAACATGAGCTCATTCCGACCTAAAATGACCAAGTTATGACCATTTCAATTTTTGTGATTTTTCGATGAAAACTGATATAACCGGAGTTCTATAACTCTGATGGACACAAAATTTAAACTGGAGGTTCACGTTAACACGTATAAGATTGTGCCAAGAGATGGGAATTTTTGGAGTTAAGCATGATAGGGCTAATTTCTTAAGCTACGAACTAAAAATGATTTTTGGAAAATACTAAAGAAAGTTGGAAAATTATGAAAAAATACTTTTTGTGTATGAAATATATGTATACGTGTTTGGACAAAGGATAGAAAAATAATAAGTTTATTTGGTGTTTTCGTGAAAAGGATATGGAATCCAGCTTGCTGGATTGAATAAATTATGAATCCAGTTTACTGGATTGAAGGATAATGAATCCAGTTTACTGGATTGAAAAATCTGATGAATCCAGTGTGTTGGATTGAAAAGCAAAGCGGTAGGACCGCCAGAATTCAAGAGAACTATGGATCCCATTGAAGCCCAAACTTGGGTGAATGAGATGGAGAAGGCATTCATTATTGCAAGAGTTGCGGAAGAGCAAAAGACAACTTTTGCTACATGTTTGATGAAGGGAGAAGCCGATTATTGGTGGGAGACTAATCAAACTAGAGTTGATTCAGCGGTAGTGACTTGGACCAGATTCAAGGAGTTGTTCTTTGAGAACTACTTTTCGCCAAGTAAGTAAGCTCGGATGGAAGTCAAGTTTTTAGAACTAAATCAGGAGAATATGTCGGTTTCTGAATACGCTGCTAAAATCAACGAGTTAGCGAGATTTGCACCTCATCAGGTGGACACGGAGGCAAGAAAAGCGAGAAGATTTAAGAATGGGTTGAAGCCAGGGATATTCAATAAAGTAGCTGTGTTGTAGATCAATACGTTTACGGCTTTGTTAGAGAAAGCAATCATTGCTGAGGGGGGAAGCGAAGCTGCATCTCGATATAATCAAGAGAATAAGAAGAAGACAAATGATGGAGGAAGCCGTGGTGGTAGTAATCCAAACAAGAGAAAGTGGAGCGAGAATACCCAGTCGGGTAATAAGATAGAAGAGAATAGGAAAAGGAGGGAGCCATGTGTGACTATTGGAAAAAATCATGCAGGAGTCTGTTTGAACAGAAAGGGAGTTTGTTATAACTGTGGACAAGAGGGACATATGTCGCCCAATTGCCCTAGTCCGAAGAAGATACAAGGTTGTTATGCTTGTGGATCGACAGATCATCTGGTTCAGAATTGTCCGAAGAGAAATATGGAGAAGGGAAGTGTCGGTGGAGAAACCTTGGCGATTAGAGGACCTGCTCAGCTAGGAAGACCAACGGCCTGTACATTTAATATGACGGTGCAAGATGTAATGGCTGCCCAGGGGTAGCGACAGGTAACGATTTCATTGAGAAATTAAATTACGCGAGTAATATTGGATAGATAATGTTGTGAATAGTTTCTTTTATAGATCCAAGTCACATGTTAGAATGTGAGACACAAAAAAATATTGTGTTGATATAAGTGAATTGATGATACAACTTTAAAAGATTGTAGAGAGTAAGAAAGCGGTGATTTCGAGGATGGAATCCTTATAATGGGGGGGGAGAATATGATAACCCGAAAATTTATACGATTAATAAAATCTCAATTGATTAAATAAAGGTTGTATAATAAGACGTAGACTGTAAATAAGGTATGGATTTAAAAAATTTTGTGTGTAAGACTTATATGGTTTTGTGTATTGTTATATGTGAATAAATGCATATGAATTATATGTGTTTGTTTTTATTTGTTTATTATAAACAAATAAGAGAAGCTAAGGTAGCCTAATTATAAATTAGGAATAAAAAATTGAATAACTTAAGGGTTATGATATGAGAGAATATTAGTATATAAAATATATACTAATTTTAAGAGATTTATTTTATATGTCTCGCTTAATTAATTTTATAACCTAATTATAGCAAGTCTAATTGGGTTAAGAAAATAAATGTGCATGAGTAAAGATTTATGTTATAATTGAGGAAATGAAAACTCTAATTAAATAATTAGAAAATGATAGAATTAAAGGTATTGGACTATATAAATTACATGGCCCAAACATATTAAGTAGAGAGCCCAAAGGATTAAAAGAATGACCCAAATTTTAGCCCAAGTGGTGAGGGACTTGTTAGTCATTTTATTTAAGTAAAATTGGTAAATAAAAATAAATCAAATTTGGACATTAGGGGGGAGTATCAAGCCATGGAATGGCAAAATGGAGCATGTGACTTGCTCAATTAGTTACTTGTTTTAGTTGCTAAAGTGGTTCACCCACTCCTACCTATTCTAGCTATGTGTCATCATTTTATTTTGCCAACATTTTTGTTCAAGCTTGCAAGCAATCACTTGGTAATTGAGTAAGAAAAGAGAAGAGATATGTTGGTAGATTATAGTTAGATATACTAAATATATCTATACATACTTTTGCAACAAAAAAAAATCTAAGTCTTATCTTTTTTCTTTTCATTTTATTATCTAACATAAACTAAGAAAGAAAGAGAGAGACTAGAGAAAAGAGAGAGAGTGCTATCATTTCAGCAGCTCCAAAAGGAGAAGGAGAGGAGATTTTGATCTTCATACACCCAAGATCCATCTCATATTTTAGAAGGAGAAGAAGGAAAAGTTAAGGTATAACAAAATTTCTACTTATGTAGTCTAATTTCCTTTTTGGTTTGATTTAATTTTTGATAATATGAAGTTATGATCTTGAGGTTTATAACCTTAAATCTATGTGTTTATGAGTGTTTCATGTTTAGATATACCCATATTGGGTATTTTTTTAGTTGGAAATAAAAAGTAAAGAAACGTGATTTTCTAGTTTATAAGCCATAAAATTTGTATGTACTTTTGATTTTTACTATTTTTAATCTACACCTTTTTTTGTGATCCGTCAAAGAGAGGTGCTAGATTTGTGAGTTAACTACTAAACCCAGGTGGTAGAACTCAAAAATGTTGAGTACACAGTCCATAGTGACGGATTTAGCAAAAATAGTTTTGTATCTTTTTAGAAAAAACAGACTATTTTGGATAGTCAAGGGTAGGGGCAGTTTAGTCATTTTTCTGACATTCAAAAATTCTGGAAACCTTTGGGAGGATAATATGATAAGTTTTCTAACATTTCCAAGTTGAATCACTGAAAAAGTAGTTATAGATTTTCGTATGGACTATTTTTAACAAAGCATGAAAAAGTGAAAAAAAAGAGAAAAAGCTACTGCCCAAAATTTTGTAAGGACTGTTTCGGCCACTTAATTTGTGAGAACAATTCCGATCTTTTGGGACATACAAATATATGGTGTACAGTATCTCCTGTTCAAAAATGAGCTCATTCCGACTTAAAATGACCAAGTTATAACCATTTAAAATTTTGTGATTTTCAGACAACAATGGCTATAACCGGAGTTCTATAACGCTGATGGCCACAAAATTTAAAATGGAGGCTCACGTTAACACGTATAAGATTGTGCCAAGAAATGAGAATTTCTGGAGTTGAGCATGATAGGGCTAATTTCTTAAGATACAAACTAAAAATGATTTTTGGAAATACTAAAGGAAGTTAGAAAATTATGGAAAAATACTTTTTGTTTATGAAATATATGTATATCTATTTGGACAAAGGATAGAAAAATAATAAGTTGATTTGTTGTTTTCGTGAAAAGGATATAGAATCCAGCTTGCTGGAATAAATAAATTATGAATCCAGTTTGCTGGATTGAAGGATAATGAATCCAGTTTGTTGGATTGAAAAATCTGATGAATCCAGCTTGCTGGATTGAAAAGCAGTTTACTGAATTAAAAATATGTTGAATTCAGCTTGCTGGATTGCAATGTAGTTGCTGGATTTGGAATCCATTTTGCTGGATTGCAGTTTGGTTTGCTAGATTGGCCATTTAGATGCTGGATTTGGAATTCAGGTTGCTGGATTTGGAATCCAGTCTGCTAGATTGGCAATTTGGTTACTGGATTAGTATTTGACTTATTAGATGTTAAAGAATAACTTATGAAATGAAAAAGTAAGTGTTAAATCATAATGTATATGATATAGTGATTAAAGAATTATCAAAGGAGGATACTAATGCTAATGTTGTAAGGTGTTATCTAATATTTAATTATGTAATTAAGTGTTCTATAATTGATTGATAAAGTAGTTGTATTATGATACAAAGTATGATATACAGATTAAAAGACCAATTTTATTAATGATAGGTCTTACAAAAGAAGTTAACTTAAATTGCATAGCAGTAGTCAACGAATCAGGCAAGTTTCCTTAACTCAACCTTGAGTTATATCTTTTAAATAGTATGGTGGTTAATTATTGTTGATTAGACCACGTTTGAGAATTATTGTTGATTATTCGCAGTTAGTGCATGTTTATTAATTCAAATTGAATTAGTGATTCTGAGAATATATTTGGAGAATAATTATTGTTGGATATTTACATCCGTAGAAGCTATTATTGATTGCAAATAGTATAGTCAAATTATGTTTATTGTTATTTGGTTTGTCATAGGAATGTGGGAGTGTGTGTGTAAATATATATATATATATATATATATATATATATATATATTATATATATAAAGTTTTGTTTATTAGATTATAAATAGAATATATTATATTTTATTTAAAGTTTTTGTTTTATTAGAATATTTTATTGCACAGTAATGAATAGTAAAAATCAAATTTTAGAAATTTTTTGCCTGTTTAGCTCCCATGATGGTTTTATTGTGCGTCCGTAATTTTATTTTCTAAACAGTATCCTTCCATTCTCCTATAAATATGATGCTTAGTTTAGAAATGAAAATCACACCAGAATAAGAGAATTCTTCTTCTATAATATTGAGCGTATTTCTTTTGAGTTTAAGGAAGCTTTGAGTGTAGAAAATAGTGAAAGTTTTCTTCAAGAATATTCCAGCCCTACCAGTCAGAAATACTCTCCTTTTAAGTTAAGGGATATTATTTATTTCATATTCACTTACGATATTATTTTTTGTATTCGTAAGGAATTTTATTTTCGTTCAATATTCGTAAGGAATATTATTTTCGTTTAATATTCGTAAGAAATATTATCTTCGTTTAATATTTGTAAGGAATATTATTTTCGTTCAACAGTTGTAAGGGATATTATTTTTGTTCAGTACTCGTAAAAAATAATATTTTCTTCCATACTCTGTAGTATGTGAGTAATATTATTTTGTTTCAGATTCCGAATTTTACACTTATTTTGTAAAGTATTGCTTCTACACTCCTTGAAATTAGTAGAATATCCTTAAAATTTGCGCTTCATCTAGTATCGTTTCACAAGGATATTTTTCTGAACATTCTTGTTAAATTTTGATCTTTTTATACTGGGGTACTATTCACGGGGTACTATTCACCCAGGATACTATTCATGACAAAAATTGATTTCTTTTATGTCCAAATTATTTTCGGAATTTTATTCTTGAATTTTACTCCACAAAGCAGTTATCATGTTGACAATTTGGACATTTTTATACTCTGGATAAATTAAAAGTCTTTAATATTTATCCTTGATTTCGTTGATTGATGCTTATATCATTGTCATCATTCTCATGCTTATATTGTGATAAAAGTCATCTTTGACCCATAGTGCATAGATAGACTGTTGATTGGTATGATTATGACTAGGGATTATTCGGTATAATCATGACATGTAATGTTACAAATGATGTGGTAAAAGTCCTCATTGGCCCGTAGTGCATTGATGGACAGTTGTTGGCATGATCATGACCATTGGTGATAACACGAATATCATTGGCCCGTAGTGCATGGATAATTCAGTGATGTGGATTATTTATTGAGCTGAGTCTCACCGATAGAATTGATGGTAAACTTTTTAAATCATAGAAGATAGTTGATATCATGCTCTACTTGATTATTCTAATGGATTGCTTATTCCGTTGTAGTTAAACTTGTTATTTATTGTATTCTATCAGTTTAACACTGTTGAATGCTAATGATAATTTATTATGTATTATCTTAGTCATAATATTTCTTATTAGGCTAGTTGAGCTCACCCTTTTACTTTCATTGTTCTCTTTAGGAAATGAGAACGTAGTCGGGACTAGTCAAGGAATGGAGTGACGGTCCGAGATGGTGGCTGTAGTAGTCCTCACTATTTTATAAAATAGTGTGATAATAATTATAATGAAGACTCCATTCGAGTTTGGATATTATCTAGAAGACAATATTCGTGTTAAAACTCTCAGCTCATGTTGTATAATTAAGTTTGTATTTAAATTCTGTACCATGTATTTGGTGACTCATAATGGGTGATGTATACCTATTTTGGGGGCGTCACACAGAGTCTTAATAGATCTTCAAGAGTTATAATAGTCCTCTCCGACTGCCCGTTCGTCTAAGGATGATATGCAAAACTAAATCGTAAATCCGTACCCATAGCTTTCTGCAAACTAACCCAAAATTATGAAGTGAATCTTGGGTCTCAATCAGAAAGTTTGGATACTGGCATACCATGCAGTCTTACAATCTCATTTATGTATATATGAGCAAGACGTTCAAGTGAATAAATTTCTCATATAGATAAGAAATGAACGAACTTTGTTAATCTATCGACATTGATCCAAATTGCATCTATTTCTTGAGAAACCTTGGGAAGACCGGTAACGAAATCCATGTTAATGTGCTCCCACTTTCATTCTGGAATTTCAAGTGGTTGCAATAGACCGTTTGGCACTTGATGCTCCGCCTTGACTCATTGACAAGTTAAACACCTTGAGATAAACTTCGCAATCTCTCTCTTTATATTGCTCCACCAAAATGTATTTCGAAGATCACGATACATTTTGGTACTTCCAGGATGGATTGCAAATGGTGTGTCGTGTGCCTCCATCATGATTTTATAATTCAAATCAGAGTCGTTAGGAACACAAAGTCTGGAGTTTACTCGAAGTATTCCTTCTTCATCAATTCTTGCTTCTGGAATAGCACTTTGGTGCACTTTCTTCTTCATACGCATCAGCTCCGGGTCTATAGCTTGAGCAGCTTTAACTTTATCGATTAAAGTTGGTTCTACACGGACATCATCACGTGGGTCCCTAAAGTCTTTAACTCTATCTCCATCCTTTGTAAGTCATACAAAATGGGCCTTTGCATTGACAATATAGCACTCGTACCCGCATATGATCTTCTACTCAACGCGTCAGCTACCATGTTCGCTTTTCCAGGATGGTATTGAATGGTATGATCATATTCTTTCAACCACTCAAGCCAACGTCGTTGCTGCATGTTGAGTTCCTTTTGAGTGAATTTATATTTGAGGCTTTTATGATCTGTATAGATCTCCACCTTCTACCCATACAGGTAATGTCTCCAGATCTTTTAGCGCAAAAATGACTGTTGTCAACTCTAGATCATGAGTAGGATAATTCCTCTCCATATTCTTTGAGTTGTCATGAGGAATAGGCTATGACTTTCCTATGTTGCATGAGAACACATCCTAAACCTCGTCCTGAAGCATCGTTGTATATGACAAATCCCTCCAAACCTGATGGTATTGTCAGAGCAGGTGTTGAAATGAGTCTCCTCTTAAGTTCTTGAAAACTCTTCTCACATTCCTCGCTCTAACCGAATTTTGTATCTTTTCGAGTCAGTTGAGCTAACGGAGTGGCGATTCAAGAAAGTTTTTCCACGAATCTCCGATAATAACCAGCTAAGCTGAGAAAGCTACGTACTTCGGTTACTGACTTAGGTTGCTCTAAACTTTGTATTGCTTAAATCTTCGCCAGATTAATTGATATTCCATGATTCAATATCACGTGCTCAAGGAATGCTACTTCCTTAAGCCAAAACTCATATTTCTTCAATTTGGCGTATAGCTTATTTTCACGAATCTTTTGGAGTATCAGCCTCAAAGGTTGCTCATGATCTTCACGACTTTTGGAGTATATGAGGATGTCATCAATAAAGACAACCACAAAATGATCTAAATATTCCTTGAATACTCAATTCATCATATCCATGAAGGCAGCATGAGCATTAGTCAATCCAAAAGACATGACTAGAAATTCATAATTACCGTACCGAGTTCTGAAAACAGTCTTTGGAATGTCATCAGTTTTAATCTTTAACTAATGATATCCGGAACAAAGATCGATCTTTGAAAAGAATTTAGCACCTTGCAACTGGTCAAATAGGTCATCAATGTGAGGTAACAGGTACCTATTTTTGATGGTGACATGATTCAACTCTCGATAGTCAATGAAAAGTCGCATACTCCCATCTTTCCTTCTTTACGAATAGAACAGGAGCACCCCAAGGAGACGTACTAGGACGAATGAAACTGATGTCTAACAGTTCCTGCAGTTGGGGTTTTAACTCCTGAAGTTCAATAGGAGACATTCGATATGGGGTTTTGGAAATGAGTTTTGTACCGGGTTCAAGGTCAATACAAAATTTAATTTCACGCTCTGGGGTAGGCCAGGAAGTTCTTTAGGAAATACGTTAGGAAATTTATTAACAATAGAAATATCATTCAAATCTAACGTATTTTTGTTTAAATCCGTGACATGGGCTAAGAAAGCTTGACATCCGTTTTTTCAATAAACGAATGGCTTTATGGCTTGATATGACAATGATTGACTATAGTGGTTTGGTTGCTTAAATTCGCATAATAGGTTGGTTAGGAATATAAAAACTAACAACTTTACGAAAACAATCAATTTTAGCATGATGAGTAGTTAACCAATCAATCCCTAAAATCATATCAAATGCAAGTATTTTCAAAGAGATGAGATCAACATGTAATGTGAGGGTACCGATTTGAATCAAACAAGATTTATAAATAGTGGATATAATGAAGATTTCTCCCAATGGAGTTTCAACAGATAAGCCAAAGTCTAATTTCTCTGGAGTCAAATTTAAACGTTGAGCACAAGTAGGTGAAATAAATGTTAGGTTTGTAATATTCATGAACGCAATCAAATTGCACAAATTAAGCGGAAGTATGGAAAATCAGAGTTTTAAAATTTTACAAACCATATACCCGGATCATCCTTTATGCACAATTATTAATTAAACGAAAAGATAAAGAATAAGAATCATACCTTGAAGATTCGAGTTTTCTCAGGTACAAGTTCACCTCCAAATCCTTTCGCGTTCAACTTGAATCCGCCGGGTTTGGTTCCTTCCTTTGATCAACGTTAGCCACCCAAGTGTTTGGCCTCTAGAGGTGATCCACCAAGAAAGAATAAACATTCAAGAAGATGGGTGGTTGGCTAAATCCTATTTTCTATCTCTATAGAAAGGGAGCGTACTCTCCAACAATTAGAATCACGTCTGTCGTGAAAAAGTCAACAACCACCCCCACCCATAATAAGACTCCTCTTATTTATAGATGTGGGCAACCCTCCTTAACAATTAAGGAATTGAGTTTTATTTTAATTAATTAAAATCCTTTAATTAATTAGCCTCCTAATCTTATTAGGAATAAATAAGAGTACTAATATTAAATTAATTTTCAACTCTTTAGAAATTAAAATAATAATAATTGTAATAATATTAATAAGACTCCTCTAATTAATTTATATTTAATATTTCTAAAATATTAAATAATAAATATTAAGCTATTTAATTTATTCTATCACCATAGATTAAAGTAAATATACTTAACATATTATTACGATTATGTCATTAACTTCTTAAATAATTATTCTTCCTTTTATGGTGTGACCCTTTAGGTTCTCCATATTAAACTGGTTGTGAATAAATCAATTAGAACAATTCTAATCTTATTTAAATAAATAAATTAAACGATTAATTTATTTAAATAAATAATATTTATTCTACAATATGGATAAGCCTCCCTAGCGATCAATGACTTTCCAGATAATATAGATTTCAACATTAATCATAAAAGAACCTTTGAGTTAATAGTTACAAATGACAATTCAATCCTTCCACCATACAATGTCCCAATTAAATATAAGACATGGAATTACTTGTATCAGTCTTATTTTATTTAATTATATGTTTTTTTGATTCTTAAATGTACAACTCCAAATAATGCAAATTAGAAACTTCTTTCTAATTTCATTCTTGCCGCCAAGGACTCTTTGGGTTGTTTTATCGAATCACATATGACATTTCTCTTCTTTTACTAGAAGTGGTAGATTCTTTATTGATCATACATTATCTCCATGTAAAACTTATTATACCCAAGTATACCCTTTGATATACCCTAAGGGTCTTAAGGAATAAATCAAAGTATAACTCATCATACACAAGATACTATGATGGTCTTAAGTCCAAGGATCATTTGTACTACTATCACTACAGGAATTCCTATTGACAGGCAAGTAAAACTCTATTAGATATTCCTTAGCGAGCCACGTTCAGTGAATTTATTCTCTAATAAGCACCTACATACTTGCTTTAGTGTCTCCACACAAATGATCATGAGATCAATCATCCTCATCCAATGAGCAAGCAACGTATGTACCAATCTATCCGGATTCACTAATCCCCAATTTAGTAATCCAACGATTGGGAACTATTTTAGTTTTAAGCTTTCTAAGAATTTAGATCTCATTAGAATGATCATCATCATTATTCTAAAAGCATTGCTTAAAACTATGGGTTTATCACATATTATAAAACAACATCATATAGATAATTAAAAGTCTTTAATAAATTAATACTTTTTATTAATAAATGAATAAAATTGTTTACAAAGTATATGCTTTATCATCAAACATGATTGGCTTGTGTGCATACTACTATCAATCTCCCACTTGCACTAAAGCCAATCGCCATGGTATCTCATACCTTTCTTCTCTAAGTGACAATTATCCTACTGTTGGATAAGCTTCAGTAAATGGATATGTAATGTTGTTCTTGAGAGTCCACTATCTATATAGTGATTTCCCATCTTTCAATGATTCTTTAATCAAATAAAAGTGTCGCAACACATGTTTAGATCCAAGATGAGACTTAAGAATTATTCCTAGTTCTGTAATGAACTTTTATCCAAACAATCAACTTGCAGTTTCATTTACAGCTACATACTTTGTCTTTATCACTAAACCAGCAACTCTTTGCTGTTTGGAACCTTTCCATTTGATAAGTAGGTTTTATACCTACTTATCCGGTATCTGTTACTTGAATTAGTTGCTTATATTCATGTTCTTAGTTACTTTTTATACATTTTATGTTATTTTGTAGGTTATGAAATGACATTGGCATGAAGAAGCAAGGATAAGCAATTCGGATATCTTTTGGACTAAAATACGCAAGTAAATACAAGGAGGGAATATTGAAGGACTTTTAACACCAAGTTGGATGCATGTTCTTGGCTTGGAACTTGGATTTTATGGTAGCTCTACTTCTTAGCTTTCCGGAACATCTTGAATCATTCCAATTGAAGTTCGGATGCAAGAGTTATGGCCTTTTTATCAACGAAGATCAAAGCTAAGAGTTGTCATGTTTGCCATTTACATATCATCTACTTCAAGCCCGATTTCCATGTTGATCGAATTCGAATTTGTCAAATCTCAGAGAATGAAAGTTATAGATCTCGTTGGTATCTTCGATTTGATAGGTGACAAGCCCCGTAACTCCAAGCGAATCAAAGGTTATGCCTGTTTTACCAAAGGACGTGGTAGCGAAAAGCAGTGGCACGCGATTGCGCTACGCCTAGCGCGATCGAGCTATAGGCCAAGCCAAGAAGACTCTCGCCCTTATAGCGCGGGAATTGCGCCCGAAAGGCTTAAACACAAACCTTGATCGCTGCGCTAGGCGGCGAGAAAGGAGTAAAAATGTGTTATTTGATGTCCAAATTGAGCTAGAATAGGATTCTTAGTTGCCTAACTTACTAGGATGTCCATTAGAACTCTAAATACTTGAGTTTAACTTGGATTGGGAGGCTAGTTCTAAGACTCTATTAAATCCCTCTTGGGATATATTTCAATAATGGAATTCTTTACTTTCTTTCTTAGATTAGGAACCCTAGATTAGATTAGAATTAAAGATTGAAGCTATTGATTATCATTGGAGAATCAAATTGGAAGCAAGAGAATGCAGATTTGTTTATCTCAATTCTAATTTCTTTTCTTATTTATTTGTATTCTTTTTAATGCTTAATCAATTATGGATGATGGATTCTAGTTTATTTATGAATTAAACTCTATTTTGAGATTACTATAGATCTTATTTGTGTAGTTTACTTTGATATGCTTCTTTGTTAGTCTTATTAGCTATATTTTGGATTGTCTATTATGATTTCTAATTAATTGCTTAATTGCCTAGCTAACAATTACCGTGATAATCTATATGAACTCGAGAGATGAAGTATAGATTTAGATATGATCATGATAGCATATGTTTGTGATTTCTGCATAGATGGAATTCATAATTCGTGTTTAGGATAGAGATATGCCTTTACGCCATATGTAGTCTAATAAGAACTTGAACTTAAACCCTTTTTAATTGTAATTCACATAGAGATATAGTGGGTTAGTTAATTAGGGTGTTCAAATTGATTCTATCATCTGTGGATTTGATTTGATATGAGTATGGTGCATTGAGAGATGGCCATATTTCACTTTCGTGTTCTTGATTAACAATCCAGTATAAATAATTTGGCTTAACAGGAAGTGTGTTGATTTAAATGTAACAATAAGTGAAATTATAATCTCAAGTCTTCAATATCTTGTTTCATTCTAGGGATAGTTAGTAATAGTTTATTTAATTATTTTAAATTAAATTATTAAATCATTTGTTTAAATAAGATTAAATTGGTCATGGGTTAGTACTTGCTGATTTTTATTAAATAATTCTCTGTGGGAACGATACTCAACTTATCACTTTATTACTTGTTGACCACGTATACTTACGTGTTGTGCGTAATTAGATTTTACCCAACAAGTTTTTGGCGCCGTTGCTGGGGAATTAGTTTAATATTTTTTTGCCAATATTAGCTTAAAGCAACTTAGTCTTAATTTAAATATTTTTATTTTTATTTTTATTTTTTAATTCTCTTCCTATATTTCTCTCTTTTCAGGTACCATGGATGACTTTGTGTATCAATGGTCATACAAAAACATGACTCAACCAAGGGAAACGGGGATTGATGGACTTAATGCATTTTCCGCAATATCAGCACAGATTGAAGAACTTTCGAGGAAGTTGGACGTTTTTGCAGCCCAAAAGAGTAGAAGGATGGCAGTTATGTGTGACTATTGGGCTGGCAATCACCCGAGTAATCAATGCACCATCAATCTTGGGCCGGTACAGTACGGTGGTGAATAATACCTCAACGATTATACATATGCTAATTATCATCAAGTTTGGGGGTATCACCCGGATTCGTCATGGAGCTATACTTATGAAGACTCCAAATCCAACATATCCATCAAATTTCTCAAATCCACCTCCAATGCAACAAGAAGACAATTCAGATTTCAAGGAATTCATGTTAAGGATTATAGCAGAAAAAGAAGAGATGATAATGAGTCAGGAGTTATAAACCCAACACCAATTCACTGCACCACCGTTTAAGGTAACGTTTTACCTTAAAGTGGATTTTCTGTCGTCTTGGTCTGTCTAAAAAACTCAAGTCTGTTAAGCCCTCTAGTTTTAAGTCAGACCCATCATGAATATGATCACATCCTTAGTGTCGATTAAGTACTTTAAGATGTTTTTCACTGACTCATAGTGAACTTCTCCAGAATATGACTGATCAACATCAGGTCTCGTACATTTCATTGCATACATGATAGTTACTAATGTGATCTCTCTTTTATGAGTCTATGGGGACTATTAAGAGAGATACACTCCAGGGCTCATTAACATAAGACATCCCATGGAGTTTTCCATGCTAAACGACTTTAGCAACAAATGAATATACGTTCCTTGGGTTAAGTCGAGCATCCTATTAAATGTATCTATATAGATTTGTATCCCCAATTAAGATACTCTTCCAAAATCATTTATGGAGGAATGTTTAGACAACTTTATCTTTACTGATTGTAGCATTAGTATGTCATTCCTTATCCATATTATATCAACATATAATACCAGGAATGTCACGGCGCTCCCACTGACCCTTTTGTACACACTAGGTTCATTCTTTTTTTTCATAAAATCAAACCTTTTTAATTGTCTAATCAAAATGAATGTTCCATTTTGAGAAGCTTGCTTCAATACATTTCTCTGAGTGTCTACAACTCTTACCTCATCACATTTAACTGGATCATCATCTTCTATGTTGTGTACCTCATCATCATCATTTATGATGAATCCATACCTCCTAGGTATCTTCGGTACTATTCCAGATTTAAGATTCGGTTGTGTACAATAGGTCTATCTACAGGTTCCTCTTATTTGACTTATAGTGTTTTGTGGTTCTTGAACTCTTCAAGATTCTATTATCCTCTCACTAGCCCCTTCAATGATAAACACCTTTATCTTAGAAGGTAGCGTGTTTCACAACAAACACCTTTTGCTAAGTAGGATTATAGAACATATATCCTAAACTTACTTTAGGATGTCCCACAAATCTGTACTTGTCAAATTTTGTCCCAAACTTATCCCTTTGAAACCTTTTCACATAAGTTGGACAACCCCTTATCTTAACATACTTAAGATTAGGAATCCTCCATGTCCATAACTTTTAAGGAGTCTTGTGGCCGGATTTTGAGGTTACCTTTTGTAGATATGCAGCCATTTCTAGGACATTACTCTAGAAGGATAATGGAATGTCGGTAAAATCATTATGGACCGTACCATGTCCAACAAGGTACAATTTTTTCTTTTAGATACATCAATCAATTATTGCGTATCAGGAGGCGTCCATTATGAGAAAAACATTTGAGATGATCTAGAAACTTATTGCACAAGTATTTATTCCTTGATCTAATCAAAGAATCTTAATACTTTGTCAATTTGTTTCACTTCTGAATTCTTTGAACCTTTCAAATAATTCACACTTGTATTTCAGCAAATACACACATTCAACTCTTTGAATGATCATCTCCTTTTCATATACTAGTTTGTTCATTTGCAAAATTATTTTCACATAAGTCAAGTATACAAAATCCATTAAGTAATATTTCAGTTCTATACAAAACATTAATATTATAAATAGAACAACAACTGTTCTTAAATATAATACCAAAGATTTCGTTGTCCAACAATAAAATAGAAATAATGTTTCTAACAAGAACTGTAATACAATAACAACTTATTGACTTAATAGATTTGCCCGTAGGCAATGCTAAACTATAAGTTTCTATGGCTAATAGAGCAACCTTTGTTTCATTTTCCACACATAAGATTACTTATCTTTTTTTAGCTTTCTACTTCTGTTTGGTCCCTTCATAAATCTATATTTATGATAACCAAAGTCGGTATCCAATACCCAAGTAGAACCTTGACTTAAAGAAAAATTTATTTTAAATCATGAACAAAATTGTATTTGTAACTGAAGCTTCACTAAGCTTTTTCTAGTTAGCTCTGTAAGATGCTTCTCGCATTTTCTTTCCAGTGTCCAGGCTTATTGCACTGGAAGGAAACTCCTTCTTTATCCGTGACGCTTTTGTTCTTATTATCCTTTGTTTTTGCCTTTCTATTTACCTTCTTTGAATCGCTCTTCTTTTTTAGGAAAGCCCCTTTTGGCCCCTACCAAGAAGAAGACATGGTCTTTCTTGGTTGGAAAATGACTCTCAATATTTTTCAACATGTTAAGCAAATCGGTTCTAGCTTCATTTTCATATGAAAATTCACAACAATTATGAAAGGAGTCCGGAGTGAGTGCAAGATCAAATCTTGGCTCAATTATCCATCCATGACAAAACCTGTTGTCCTAAGTGATCAATCAAATAATGATCAATCAAATTGATCATACTTATCAAGTCACTACTCATGGATGCGAGCACATGTGTTAAGGACTTTATCTGTATTAATTCACATGATGTTTTGCATAATATATAATATATATAGTGTCATTGATAACCCTTAGGGTGCAATTAATATTTAAATATAACTATTACATTTAAACCTCGCTCCAAGAAGTTTTCAAAGACTCCTTAATTTTTCAAAATTAATTCTAACTATTCCTATTACAAAACTATTTAAAATGAATAGAAACTAACAAATAAGAGGAAGTACATAGTAGAATTTACATTAAGAAAAATTAGAGAAGACTAAATACACAGACCTCATTTAATAATACCATACATTCATGCATCCAACTAAAATAAAATCCAATCACATTGGTCAATAGTCCATAATCAATCCCATTTATTATCACACACATATCACCATATGCATCAATAAATAACATTCATCTCATGAATAATAAACATTTATATATATTGATATCATTTAATGGGCAAATTTAGTTAGTATAAAATCTAATTTTTGAATCAAAATAAACTCCTTTATTTTAATCCAAATTTAAATCAAAATAAACCTTTATTTTAATTTATCCAATTTTGAATAAAATAAATTATTTATTTTATTCAAAATCTTTAATCAAAATAAACTCATTTATTTTAATTAATTATGGAATCCAATTCAAGTAAAAAAAAACCTTTATTAAAGGAAACACGGATTCTCTTCCTATTCACAAATAAACTCTTTATTTTGAATAATATGAAATCTTATTTCATATCTAGATAAACTACTTTATTTAAGGAAATTGGATTCTCTTCCTATTCACAAATAAATCTCTTTATTTTGAATAATATGAAATCTTATTTCATATCTAAATAAACTTCTTTATTTAAGAAAATACGAAATCCAATTTCAACTCCAATTAGTTATCATGGAATCTAATTCCAACTTTAATTGGTTAGAATGAAATTTAATTTTAAAATTAAAATAAACTCTTTTATTTTAATTATAAAATAATTAAGAATTCACCTCAATCACCTTGAATCACGTGATATCATATATCATTAGTCATGCATCACAGTGGAATCAAGTTAATCAGATATATATCTATATATATATGGGTATTCATTCATGATAATCGGTTGTTGAGAGCAACTTATTTGCCCAACCATTGCTAATTCGTAGCGGCTTATAAAAAAAATTTAGTATGTCACTACAGTTCAGAATGACAATAAATGGGTCAGCCTCAACAACCTATTGTCATGAATGGAATCCCTATATATATATATAATATAACTAATTCACGTGACTAATATCTATATAATATTAACAAAGAGAATCTCCAATCTCTGCAGACCAGCACTGCTATACATAAGTAATCCTGCTAACGTTTTTGAAAGATTCTTATGATTACCCACACGAACTAACATCCCTTAACCGCGAATCACAACGAAAAAGAAATGAAATTCAGTTCGCAGTATATCACATGCTTTCCTTTTTTTTTTTGTTTTTTGTTTTTTTTAAATAACTTTATACACTAAAATTACGCCCAATTAAATTGTTCTAAACATATATCAATATACATATCAAATTAAAATAATTAATAATTGGTGATATAAGGTTTGGCTCAAGATAATCAAGTTAGTTTGTAATATTCATGAATGCAATCAAATCAGCACAAATTAAGGGGAAGTATGGAGCTCATTTTCTATCTCTATATAAAAGGAGCGCATTTCCAACAATCCAATTTAATAAGACTCTTATTTATGGGGATAACCTCCTAATAATTAAGGAATCAGTTTTAAATGGCTTATCTCCAAATAAGAGTACTAATATTAAAATTAATTTCAAACTTTAAAATTAATAATAATTTGTAATCACTCTTATTAATTTATATTCAAAATTTCTAAAATATCAAATAATAAATATTCTAAAGTAAATATACTTAATATATTATTGGCCATTTTCCATATTAAACCTAAAATATGAATAAATCAATTCGATTTAAATAAATAATAGATTATTCTACTAATAAGCCTTAACCGATCAAACGTACTTTTCCGGGATTAAAGATTTCAACATTAATCATAAAAGAACTCTTTAATTCATCCCTTCCAAATATCCCAAATATAAAATAAATTATTGTAAGTATTTTATTTTAAATAAGTTTTTCGATTCTTAATGTATTAACTCAAATAATGCAAAATTAGAAACTTCTTCAATTTCATTCTGCTGCCAAGGACTTTATATTTATCGGTAATCATTCTAACATTATCTCTCTTTTACTGTATGGCAATTCTTTATCCGGGCATAATGGAAGGAACTACTCCTTAGATATCTTAGATATCTTATATCTATTAGTGTCGGTTTTGTTCTTATTATCCTTTGTTTTGCCTCTATTTACCTTCTTTGAATCGTTCTTCTTTTATAATTAAAGTTTAAGAATCATTATAGATCTGATAAAGTTCACTCCTCTTGTCGCTCACTTTTAGATTCCTTCCAATCAACATTAACCACTGTTCGCCTCTAACTCCTAGAAAGAATAAACATTCACTTGCTGGGTGTTATACAATCCTCTATTTTCTATCTCTATGTAAAAGGATACTAACAATGGAATAAACAGTCATGAAAAGTCAACAACACGTACCCATAATAAGTAATTTATATTCAACGCTCCTTACAATAAGGAATCATTTTATTTTTAATTAATTAAAATCCTTTAATTTTAGCCCTAATCTCATTTGATAAATAAGAGTTGATATTAAATTAATTTCCAACTCTTTAGAAATTAAATAATAATTTGTAATAATATTAATAAGACTTTAATAAATATTTAATATTTCTTTTAAATTAATAAATATTAAGCTATTTAGATCTGCTTATATGGTGACATACCCTTCGAACCCTAAGTTTATTTTAATAAGTCAAAGTATAACTCATCACACAAAGATAAATGATGATCTCAGTCTAAGATCACTTAAACTATCACTATAGGAATTTCTATTGCGCGGTCTATCCGGGATGTCTAATCCCAATTTAGTAATCCGTTAACGAAGCGTATTTTATTTTAAGCTTTCAATTTTAGATCTGGTAATGATCATTATTCTAAAAGATTTAATGAGATAATTAAAAGCCTTATGGGCAGTGTACGTTTTATTAATAAATGAATAAGATTGTTACAAAGTATAAGGCCTTAAACATTTTTCACGATACTATCATCGAATGGGTGGAACCCCAAGATTAAATAAGGTAAAAGACTTCATAAGAGTTTATACCTTCCCGATAACTTCGCTCTCAAGGTTCCAACTTTTGGGAGGTAAATAAACAAACGCCTCTCCTCGAACTCCTCATTACTTGGAGGCTATTTACTTTTTCGACCCACCTATTACGGAGTACCAATTCATTCTAATCTCGTACATTTTATTATTTTAGCCGATTTGATTTAATTTGCACTATTAAAACTTTTACTGGTGAAGATTGAATCGACAGCTAGAAGGTGTTGCATAACAACGGATCTTACAGGTTGCTTTTTATATATTATGAAATGCATTGATCACCTTAAAGCTTTATGGAGCATTAGCAAGCAGCAGAGGAAATCAGAACCAGACTCAAGATTGGTCGTAATGAAAATACTGAATGCACGCCCGATGAGCCCAAATGACGATGTTATAGGTCTCGCGTTGTACATACAGGTTTATGATTTCATCGAATACATATTTAATCATGATATATCTATCATTAGGAAGAACCGTGGCGTCCGATGCCGATGTGTTTTATTTTATTTTCGAATTTTAAAGGTCAGACTTGAAATCAATTCCTAGATAGTGTCGTATCATTCTGACATTTTATTAGTAATTTCATATCTTTACATCGTAATTAGGGTTTTTACTTATATTCAATGATTACATATAATTCATCATCTCCATGGATGTAATTATCAGCACACTTAAATGTCAAGTTATTTTCAATATTAATGGGATGTCCACAATACTCTTTTGTAGTGAATGCTTTGATGCCATTCTTTAGTATTTGTAAGGATGATAAATGAACATGCAATACGGATCAATATAAGATACGACATGTGGCTGTGTTATACGGGCTTGTGATTTCTGTGAACTGTGATGTATATACCGCTTTCACCAGTAAGTTAATAAGAGCTTAACTTAAAATCAATAATATCATTTTATTATGATCGCTTATATTGTTTTAGAGTCTATCATTCATATTCAAGTAGTAAGTTCTTAGTGAATTGAAAACCAAGTTGCTCTTGGCTACTTTCCTATGATATGTGAACAAGTCGTAATAGTGCGATTGAATGAAATATTGAATGAAGTTAGAACCCATTAGTTCCATTTAATTAATATCGCTTATATTGAGTTTTTGCAATTTAAGAACAAACCAAGTTCCATAGGTGAAAGATATAAATATAGTGATCTAATGATAGTAGTTTAAGTTAAACAACTTTCCTGGGATCGATTTGTTTACTGCATACGTACATTTGTGACACATGTATGCTTGCGTGAGTTAGAGCTCTTTTGTTAGTCGTAAAAAAGAGCAACAAGTTTTTGGCGCCGCTCCGGGAAAGGCATTTAATTTAATATTATTATCATTAGTTTTAAGCTATATTGTATGACTTAGACAATTCTAGTCTTATCTCATTTCAGCTTTTGTTTTGGTTTCGTGAATTTAAATAATTTTATAGCAATGACACCTGGCCAACCAACCCCTTTGAAAGTTAATACCGTCGTAATAATATAACGGAGAGGTTAGGAAAGCGCGTACGTGAGAAATTTACAAGAACAGCTTGGAAAACACGACAAGCCTAATACGGGCAACGGTATGCACAAGAAGAAGATCAAAGAGAGAGGACATAGGTCTCAAGGAGTATTCCATGCCCAATATTAATCTGACTTCATCCTATATAGTCGATCCGCCCTTCTTCGAGATAAAAACGAAGCACTATTCCAATGGTGCAGAACACGGGCTTTAGGGTCTTTGCTATGATGATCCAATGAACATCTATCGAGTTTTATTGAAATTTGTTCATTCATTCGTATACAACCTGCAGGACGGGGATGCTATTGGACATGGTCTTTCTTGGTTGGAAAATGACTCTCAATATTTTTCAACATATAAACCGGTGCAAATTACTAGCAAATACAAATGGGGCCTAAGTGAGCACGATCTATCTCTCCGGCAAATACAGAGGTCATGACATTGTGGATCACAAAAATTTCCTTAATTTGTTAAGCGAATCGGTATATCTAGCTTGTTCATATGAAAAATTCACACAATTATGAAAGGAGTTTTATGTTCATGTTTAGACACATTTCAATGACATTGTCATTACAGATGTTGCATGGTGAGTGCATAATGTTGTATACATGCTTTCTGGGTTGCACAAATGATCAAATCTTGGCTCTTATCCATCCATGACAAACTGTTGTCTAAGTGATCAATCAAATTGATCATGTTGAACTTTTTATCTGTCTACAAGATAAAGTGTCGGCCGATCATTTATAGATTGCGGAAGAGCTCTTAGATATCTTATATCTATTAGTCCTACTTTCCTCACTATAACCTATTTGACGTCGCGGAGTATAGTAGGAGCATCCATAGTTTTCATTTACATCACTTAAGAGGCTATAACTTAAAAATCTGCTTTTTACTTATTTGTATTTATATTTGTAGTAGTGGTTTTAGTTGTTCGAGCTAAGAACGACAGCTTCTTCGTACTCATGGATGCGAGCATGATGCATGAGCCAATTGTGCATCATCTTGCCACTTTCTAAAAGTAGCAATCTCTTCCTCAGAGGCATTGTCTGCAACCATTGTAGGGTGCTACAAAACAAGGGTTAATTGACAAGCAACATATTATCCTTATATTATGACCGAACAATTAAATAACAAATAAGCTTAGGTAGGTCATACTAGCGAATGATTTACCCGTCTCTCCCCTCCTAGTTATAGCCTCAAATCTTCGGCAGGGATCATATCCCTAAGCTTTGATATCAACTGTGACGCTCCCAAAATAGGTATACACAACCCATTCTGAGTCACCAAATATATGGTACAAAATTTAAATACAAACTTAATTTATACAATTATCAACTGTCATGTAAAATAAGAAAAAACGTAAGCTGTGAGTTTTAACATGAATATTGTCTCGTAGACAATATCCAAACTCAAATCGTAATAACCCAATATTTTCAATATAATTAAATAAGAAATTTTGCGTATAATTTTTTTAAAAGTAAAGGTGGGAATATATGTGCAAGGTAAAGCGTATGATTATATGTGATAAATAAAAATTGATTTATTACATTAATAATTATAAATAATGTTTTTAGAAATTATTGATCATTATAAATTATATTTTATAATAAATTAATTTTGTTGTAGAAATGTTTTTATTATTTATTTTCTATGAAAATATGCTTATATATTATTTCAATAATATATGAATGATTATTAAATTATTTTATTATATGAATTTATTTCGATTAATTAAGTTAATTATTTTAACTTAATAATGGTATATTTGAAAGTTATGTCAGATTTTGAACAAGAATGAGAATAATAATATAATATTAATTATATTTTAGTGCTATAAATATGTATTGTATGTGTGGACTGATAAGGTTGGTCAATTATGTTGTATCATCACTAAACATTGGCATTAATTTGTTTAACCCTATTTTGAAAGTCAAATAGGAGTTCAAGAATGTTTAATGATTATGTTATATGATTTATGACACATATTATAAAATTTATCGTTAATTAAGGAAACCCTAATTGTTATTTAGGAACCCTAATTGTCAAATTAGAAACCCTAATTGCTAATTATAAGCCGTAATGCTAATTAGTGAATTATTAAAACTAATTTCCAAGTTCTAGGTTATTAGTAAACCTAATCTAATTAAGAAACCCTAAATTTCATTTATAGAAACTAAAATTTTCATTTTAAACCTAATTAGAAATCCTAGAAAAAATCAAAATTTGTGAAACCTTAGGGGTTAAATCTTAAGGGTCAAACCCTAAGGGTTTGCCAAGTAACTAGATTGCAATTACAAATGCCCCAACTCTTGACTTCCCACATGCTCAATAATTCACAGCAATCAGCCACAACTCTCAGTCAATATAATGTATCATGTTATATATATAGATCAAGAGAGAGAGAGAAAGTTCATTATTTAGCCCATTTGTACACCAACTCTCTACCAAGTCCTCTCTCTCTCTCTCTCTCTCTCTCTCTCTCTCTAACCCACAAATTCTCTTAGCATTTTAGTCGCAAAACAAGTCCCCACTACCTCCATTAACAAATCAGAAACCCAGATTCAAGATAGATCAAAGAAAGGTATAAAACCATAATAAAAAATCTGATCCTTGATCCTCTGTTAAATGTTATGATTTTGTGTTTAAACATGTTGTTTGTAGTCTATATAAGTGACCTGGGTTGATAGATGTTAGATCCATAACATCTATAGGCTCAGATTTGAAGTTCTTCAAAATTTGGAAATTTTTTGAATGTTGTCTGACAAGCAAATGTCAGGGCTTCTAGACCAGTGTGTGTTAGCTTTTTGTTGTGTTTTATGTTATGGATTTGTTCTATGCCATGTGGACTATGATCTGGGACTTGAAACTGTTGGTATTTATGATTTTAATAATGACAAATATTATGGTCTTTTGTTATTAATTCCAGCTGGCCCAAATTGGTTCTTCTTTTAATATATCCTACAGTATATTTTGGGAGTACTAAATATATTTAAGGATATACTATTGTTAGGTGGGTCCCATAATAGTTAATGAAATTTGGTATTGATATTATATTTGGAAAAGGAGTCTTTCAGAAGAAATTTAGAGTTGGTAGGTCTCATCTTATCTTATCTCCTTGTTTCTCTAGTTTACAACAGTTGACTAGGTATAGAAGATTATCTCCTTTATTTCAGCTACTTCAAAATCAAATATTTGGCGCAAAGTTCTTCTTATTATTTTGGTTATACATATATGTTGAAATCATGGATTTACTTTAACGGGACTGAGATTTTTTAGCTAACATCTTTTTTAGTCGTTGCTTGTCTTGTTATATATATATATATATTCCTTCTCTTCGATTGAAGAAGACAGATCTCTGAAACCTGCAATCAAGTTGACATACTATGTAAGACCCCAACTTTTATAAATAAAAATGATTTTTTTTATAAATATCATTTTTGAATATTATGGAGTAAATTTGATTTAATGTTATAGTTGTGGGTAATATTTATAAATTTTGCAAAGTACGCAAGTTGTTATATAATATTCGATTGGTCAGGGAATATTCGTTTAACAGGGAATATTCGTACAACGACACAATCATTGGTGGACCCCACAACAGAATTATTGTTGGATTGAGAAAACGACAAAAATACTATGAAAATAACGGCGGAAGTTTTCTACCGTTAATCGTTGAAACACCCTTGTGTTAAAAATACGATGTCTGGCGTGGTTGCATAGTAGCACACGATATTGATTATTGATGCTTACGTGAGAAGTCACTCAGTTTTGTTCAATTATTGCTACAGTAATTGCTGCATAGTATCTCACGTTATTTGATTCAATTATTGTCAATATTTTATATATTATTAAATCAATAATTGAGACGATAAAGTTATTAATATTATTATTTGCAATATTAACGATGTCTAAAAGTTCTGACAAGGAGATGTTTGGTCACCTAATTGTGCGCCAATAGGGAGAAATCCTTATCAGAAAGCCCCCTCTTTCCTGGGAACGACCTGGTCGATTAATATTATGAATTATAATAATGATGATAAATGTTGTTAAAAATATTGAGGTGATTTTTATGAGGTAATTGTTGTAAATTGGCTTATTATTTGGATTCCGTTTTACCCATTTTCTAAAATCATCGGTAGAAAGTTGTCTCAGTTCTATATTATTATATATATATATATATATATATAAGTTAATATATATATATACATGTGCGTATTATATAAGTTATATATATAATATATCTTGTATGTGCCGTGAATGTTTGGTAAGAGATTTTAGTGGAGTATTGATATGACTGGGGGAAGAAAAGTCTAGCCAAAAGTGGTGGTGAATGAATTAATATATATATATATATATATATATATATATATATATATATATATATATTTTTGGTGGAAATGGGGGTGATAGATTACGGGTGATTAAGGGAAGTAATATTATATATATATATATAGGTTTATAACATATGTTATATATATATATATATATATATATATATATATATATATATAATATATATATATAATAAGTTTTGTTTTTTTATGAAAAATAGAATATATTATATTTTATTGAATATTATATCAATAGTTTGAAAAAAATGAACGTCTGCGTTTATTTTTCTTCAGTCGTGATGATTTCGTTTGATTCCTACTGTGCAGTCCGTGAGAATTCTAAATAGTATCCTTCAATTCTCCTATAAATAGGATGCTTAGTTAGAATTGAAAACCACACCAGAAGTTCAAAGAATTCTTCTATAATCTTGAGCGTATTTCTTTAGAGTTTTAAGAAGCTTTGAGCGTAGTGTAAGTTTTCTTCAAGAATATCATCGCCCTACCAGTCGGAATACTATTCTTTTACGGTAAGGGATATTATTTGTTGTACTCGTAAGTGTATTCTTTCTTTCTTATTCATGAAGAGAACTTCTGTTATTCCATTCTTTATTATTCTATTGGAATAACCTGTATACGCGGGCTACCCTATACTTGGTGAAATTATTCTATTATTCCATTCTTTATCATTCTATTAGAACATCCTGTCTGTGCTTTACGCATGACCTAGTTCCATTATTTATCATTCTGGTCGAACATCCTGTCATATTTTACGCGCATTTACACGTTCCGTTAATTATTATTACATTTGGAATATCCTGTCTGTGCGTTTACGCATGACCTGGTTCCGTTATTTATTATTCTGTTGGAATAACCTATCTGTGCGGTCTATCGCATGCCTGGTGATTTCTTTTATTATTCCATTTATTATTATACTCAGTTGGTTAAAGTTTTGACTTCTATACTCCATAAAATTAGTGGAATATCCTTGATATTTGCGCTTCATCCAGTATCTTTCATGGAAATATCATGTTGACAATTTGGACGTTATTGATTCCTGGATAAAATAATTCTTGAACTTGTTTTATTGAACTCTTATATCATTGTCATCATCCTCATGTTTATATTTTGTTGAAAGTCATATGTGGCTTGTAGTGCATAGATGGACTTGGTATGATTATGACCAGGGATTATTCGGTGTAATCATGACCGTAATGTTACAAATGATATGGTAAAAGTCCTCATTGGCCCGTAGTGCATTGATGGACAGTTGTTGGCATGATCATGACCATTGATGAATACACGAATATCCTTGGCTCGTAGTGCATGGATAATTTGTGGTTGTGATACTAATGAATATCCTTGGCCGTAGTGCAGGGATGATGTGAATTATTTATTATAAGCTGAGTCCCAGCGATAAAAGTGATGAAAAACCTTTTAAATCATTAAAGATAGTAGATTCTATTCTCTACTTGACTCTTTTAATGGATTGCTTGTTCCGCTGCAGTTAAATTTGATGTTTGTTATATTTTGTCAGTTTAACACTGTCGAAGGCTAACGATAATTTATTCTGCATTATCTTAGTCATAATATTTCTTACTGGGCTAGTTGAGCTCACCCTTTTACTTTTATTATTCTCTTTAGGAAATGAGAACGTAGCAGGGACTAGTCGGGGAATGGAGTGACGGTCCAGAGGATAGCATTAGTAGTCCTCACTATTCTATGAAATAGTGTGATAATAAATGTATTGAGGACTTATTTTGAGTTTGAATACTGTCTACAAGACAATATTTGTATTAAAACTCACAGCTCATGTTGTATATTTAAGATTGTATTTGTATTCTGTACCATGTATTTGGCGACTCAGAATAGGTGATGTATACCTGTTTTGGGGGCGTCACATACTATATCAAAGCACTTCAATTACTTTATTCCAGCCATTTATTCTGCCTTCCAAACTCATTCATTGTAAATCTAAGTACTCAAGCATAGTTTTGGCTTGAGGTTTTCTGTTTTAGTTAGTCTGTCCAAAGAAGGCTTCAAAGGTCTCAGAGGTGAGAAGAGGTACAAAGGTGTACAAGTTGCAGAGGTGCAAAAAGGGGGCATAGGTGTCCAACATCAGATTTGAAGATTCTTTGTAACAGGGAGTAATTTTTGTATTGAGGTTTAAATAGTAATAAAAAAGAGTCTCCAATCCTAGTTGGGATTGGACGTGGATTACACCACTAGGTAGAGGATAGGGGCTGAACCACGTAAAAAATCTTTGTGTGATTTTTACTTCTTTTTATCTCTTTAATTGCCATTCATGTTATGCACATTTTTGTTCATCACGCTAATCCAGACACTAAAGCAGACAGGTCTAGCTGTCTGATAATATTGAACGAAGAACATAAGTTAAAGCAGACACTAAAACAGACATGTGTAGCTGTCTGAATTAAACCTGTGGCAGAAAATTTCAAAAAATTTCACCATTTATCACTTTTAGCTTAAACACCTATTCACCCCCCTCTAGGTGTGCACATACAAAGAATTATATTTGGTATCAAAGCTTGGCTCTACTAATATTGATTGTTGCAGGTCGTAGGGGAAGATCCTATGGAACACCTAAACTTACAAGAAGGTCAGTCCACAAGTAGGCCACCACTGTTACTCGAAAGCGAGAACTTCAACTTTTGGAAGTTCAGAATGAAGATCTATCTCAACCGTGACCCATGGGAATGGTGGGTAGTCAAAAATGGACCAGTCATTCCGCGACATGATGATGGCAAGCCAAAGAATCTCATGGAAATGGACTCAAATGAATCGTATATGGTATCTTATGATTCCAAGGCCATGAATACACTTTTAAGTGGTATGGTTCAGTTAGAGATAGATAAGGTCTCTTCTTGTACTACGGCTAAAGAAATTTAAGACACAGTCATCTTGAGCCATGAAGGTACTACTAAAGTGAAGGAGATCAAGCTGAGCATGCTTATGCATGAATATGAACTATTCAAATTGGAGAAAATGAATCAATTAGAGATGCCTAAGCAAGATTTCTCACTCTAATGAATTCTCTAAGCATGCTTTGACGTAATATTGATCAAAAGGAAATCAACCGAAAGCTTCTCAGAGTCATGCCAAAGCGATTTGCACCAAAGGTTACTACACTTCAAGACTCAGTCACAATCAGCACAATTGAAACTCTTACTTTATTTGGAGAGCTTGAAGAGTTTAAAAACAAAAGATTTGGGTACCAAAAGATAGAGACTATTTGTTTGTTTTATAGGTGTCTCAAGATTTTGTGTGTGAACATGAGAGAGAGTAGAGTGTAAGGGAGAATTTGATTTGGGTGGAAAAAAATATGAGCCTTTAGATTAAATTGAAAGAATTAGGTTAGAATAAATCTGAACCATCCTTGTGCTTTGTCAAATGAAAAATTCAAAATAGGTTCTGTTTTATTATATAGATTTCAGATTAATTAAGTTAATTATTTTAACTTAATAATGGTATATTTGAAAGTTATGTCGAATTTGGATTCAAAACCCTAATTCTAGATTTTGAACAAGGAATGAGAATAATAATATAATATTAATTATATTTCATTGCTATAAATATGTACTGTATGTGTGGACTGATATTCAAGAGTGAGCATAACAAGCTCAACAAATACAACAATTTCATTTAAACATCATGCTTGAAACATATGAATCGTATATCTTCAATAACTGGTTAATAGTTACGAAGTACTATCAATAATTCAAAATAGAATTTCTTTTCCTTCAAAACGTTTTACAATGACAATATTCAGTAAAACATCAATTCTGGTCCAAGACCATGAGTATTTCATAATTTCTTTGAAAAGGACATCCCGTCACTAAGTCCGTAAGTCCGACATAGCTTACGAGCACTTCTAGGTAATCAGCCTATAGTACTCTATGTTGATCAACACTACATTCATTAAACATGTGTACATTTAAGTTGTGGCAACCTCACGTGCCCATCGAATAATCGATAAAAAAATACATTTTTTTATTCATACTCAAGCTTACCTTGAATCCGTACCAAATAATTGGCGTAGGATAGCGCTAACAATTCTATAATGAAAGACTTCTAAAGAAATCAATCAATATTTCAAGAACAGTCTTGCCAAGTTAAAGTTGGCATCGACCATTTTCGTAAAACCATTCATGCATCTCATAACATGAATCACTGAAAACCTGGCTAACACGAAGGTTAGACAAGTGATAAGAAAAAACTTATCTTCAGCGTCTCTACAACACATAACCACATAACATACCACATTAGGTCATGAAAGAACATACATGGTTCGTAATGAATCTTACCCTTCTTGTGACGCCCCCAAAATAGGTATACATCACCTATTCTGAGTCGTCAAATACATGGTACAGAATACAAATACAACTTAATTATACAACTGTCGTATAAAGTACGACAAAACATAAGCTGTGAGTTTTAATACAAATATTGTCGTCTAGACAATATACAAACTCAAATTCAATATTATTACATTTATTTTCCACTATTTCACTGAATAGTGAGGACTACTAATGG
This sequence comes from Panax quinquefolius, assembly GCA_020205615.1. Lineage (NCBI taxonomy): Eukaryota > Viridiplantae > Streptophyta > Magnoliopsida > Apiales > Araliaceae > Panax > Panax quinquefolius. Next base: position 82,702,036 of record CM035166.1, read on the forward strand.
TATCATCTGGTCCGTCACTCCGTTCCCTGACTAGTCCCTGTTACGTTCTCATTTTCTGAAGAGAACAATGAAAGTAAAAGGGTGAGCTCAACTAGCCAAGTAGGAAATATTATGACTAAGATAATGCAGAATAAATTATCATTAGCCTTAAACAGTGTTAAACTGATACAATATAACAAACATCAAGTTTAACTGCATCGGAACAAGCAATCCATTAAAAGAGTCAAGTAGAGAATAAAATCTACTATCTTTTATGATTTAAAAGGTTTTTCATCACTTTTATCGCTGGGACTCACCTTAATAAATAATCCACATCATCGAATCACCACTGCACTACGGCCAAAGATATTCTTTAGTATCACGACCACAATTATCCATGCACTACGGGCCAAGAATATTTGTGTATTCATTAATGGTCATGATCATGCCAACAACTGTACATCAATGCACTACGGGCCAATGAGGACTTTTTCCACATCATTTGTAACATTACGGTCATGATTACACCGAATAATCCCTGGTCATAATCATACTAAGTCCATCTATGCACTATAGGCCACAGATGACTTTCAACAAAATATAAACATGAGGATGCTGAAAATGATATAAGAATTCAATAAAACAAGTTCAAGAATTAATTTATCCAGGAACTAATAACGTCCAAATTATCAACATGATACTGCTTTGTAGAGTAAAATTCAAGAATGCTCTGAAGAATATTTCCATGAAAAGATACTGGATGAAGCACAAATATCAAGGATATTCTACTAATTTCATGGAGTATAGAAGTCAAAACTTTAACCAACTAAGTATAATAAGGAATGAAATAACAAAAAAAATCACCAAGCATGCGATGGCGACAAAGACAGCAAGTTATTCCAAAGAATAATAAATAACGGAATCAGTCCCAAGAAAACGCATGCATACAAGATATTCCAATGTAATAAGAAAAGATGAATCGTGCAAGAAAAAAATGCATGAGATGTGATATTCCAATAGAATAATAAATATGGAACTGTCCCAAGCGTGAAACGCATGAGACAAGATGTTCCAAATGTAATGATAAAGAATGGAACAACGTAAGAATTTCACCAAGTATAGGGTAGCTCATTATACATTTTATTCCAATGTAATAATAAAGAATGGAATAATGAAGTTCTCTTCATGGATAAGAAAGAAATAATACTCTACCTTAGAAAAACTGGATACTAGAATAGTGAGGTAGCAGACTTCTCTTCTTCTTTCTATAATTTCTCTCTATAATAATCGCTCTAAAGCTTTTGTGAATTGGTGAGAAATGAAGGAAGAATGAGTTTCTATTTATAGAAAAATATAGTTTCGATAATTGCACGTTTTGGGGCTCGAAAAATGAAAGTACAATACCTCCAACTTTTCCTTTATTTTTTAATTTAGTCATAGAAGTATTATCAAACTTGCATCACCTCCCCTAATAGTAAATAATATGATTCAATAGTAAATTATGTGAATCAATAGTTCTAGACATGTGAAAATACGAATTACAGTATAGTACCTCCATCTATACCTCCATTTTTAACTTAGTCATGCAAGTATTATCAATCTTGCACCAACTCCCCTAATAGTAACAAGAATGTGAAACAATAGTATACACATGTGAACAAATAGTTATAATCATGTGAAATAATAGCAATCAATTGCTCATTTATCCTGGTTAAATAATTACCCGATCGGTCAATATAACCTCCAGACATCAATTATTATCGAAATAATTGTCGATTTTCACTAACACAAATAATTCCAACACAATGAAACCATTTTTATCAAAAATATAAATTTTGAAATTTCGAAGTTTGACTTTTCTCGAAAAAGTCAACTGTTGACTTTTTGACCAAATAGTGAATTCTGGAAAATTTTGTGTTTATAGACTATTTTTACTAATTTCATCGTTCCGGACTCAAATATCACGTCCGCGTCTTCAAATTCAACTCTGAACACAACTTCAATTTTAATAACATTCATCATTAATATTATAACTCACAATATTTATCAACCAAATCGTTCCCAGGAAAGAGGGGGCTTTCCAATAAGGATTTCTCCCTATTGGCGCGCAATTAGGTGACCAAACCTCTCCTTGACATAACTTCTAGACATTGTAAATATTGTAATTTAATAATATGAATAACTTTGTCATCTCAATTATTGATTTAATAAAATAACATATTATGCGGATGATACTATGACAATAATCGAATCAATAATATGAGAGATATGATGCGACAATTCTTTGTAGCAATAATTGAGTATAACCGAGTGACTTTTCACGTAAGCATCAATAATCAATCTGGTGTGCTACTATGCAACCACGCCATTATCGCACTTTTTACTACTAGGTAGTTCAACAGTTAACGGTAAAACTTCCGCCGTTATATTCATAAAGTATTTTTGTCGTTTTCTCAATCCGACAATAATTCCGTTGTGGGGGTCCACCAATGATTGTGCCGTTGTACGAATATTCCCTTTTAAAACGAATATTCCCCGACCAATCGAATATTATATAACAACTTGTGTACTTTGAAAAATTTGTAAATATTACCCACAACTATAACATTATATCAAATCCACACCATAATATTCAAAAATATATATTTCGAGAAAATTTAATCTTTATTCAAAAAGTTGGGATCTTACAACCTCACCTTCTTATGAAATTTCGTCCTCAAAATTAGGGTGCGTACTTGGTATGTCGAAGAGGTAAGGATATCTTGATTTCATCTCAGATTCTAACTCCCAGGTCATTTCTTCCACATCGTGGTTTCTCCACAAAACTTTGACTTGATGTATAACCTTGGAGCTTAGAATATGATCCTTTTTATCCAAGATTTTAACAGGTAACTCTTCATACGTTAAATCTTCCTCTATCTCGTCTGGTTCTAATTCAATAATGTGGTTCGGGTCTTTCACATATTTACGTAACATAGATATGTGAAAAACATTATGAACATGAGACGTACTTGGCGGTAAAGCGAGTCTATACGCTACAGTTCCTACTCGATCAAGGATTAAAAATGGGCCAATGAATCGAGGGTTGAGCTTTCCTCTCTTTCCAAATCTCATAATTCCCTTCAATGGAGCAACACGTAATAACACATGATCTCCAATATCGAATTCCACGTCCTTTCGATGAAGATCAGCATAACTCTTTTGTCGATCTTGTGAGGTTTTTATACGTTGTCGGATCGTTTGAATCTTTTCCGTAGTCATACGTACTAACTCCGGTCCCAACAATGTTGCTTCACCCACCTCATCCCAGCATACTGGAGAACGACACTTTCTTCCATATAACGCCTCAAATGGAGCCATGCCAATACTTGCTTGATAATTGTTGTTGTAGGAAAACTCCACCAATGGTAAGAATTTATCCCACCTTCCCTTAAAGTCAAGGACACAGAGTCTTAATAATTCTTCAAGAGTTTGAATAGTCCTCTCCATCGCCCGTCCGGCCCGAGGATGATATCTTAAAGTTAAATCGTAAATCCGTGCCCATAGCTTTTTGCAAACTAACCCAAAATCTTGAAGTGAATCTTGGGTCTCGATCAGAAACTATGGATACTGGCATACCATGCAGTCTTACAATCTCGTGTATGTACATACGAGCAAAATTTTCAAGTGTATAAGTTTCTCGTATAGGTAGGAAATGAGCAGACTTGGTCAATCTATCAACAATGACCCAAATTGCATCTATGCCTTGAGAAACCTTGGGAAGTCCAGTAACGAAATCCATAATAATGTGTTCCCACTTCCATTCTGGAATTTCAAGTGGTTGCAATGGACCTTTTGGTACTTGATGCTCCGCCTTGACTCGTTGACAAGTTAAACACCTTGAGATAAACTCCGCTATCTCTCTCTTCATATTTCTCCACCAAAATGTATGTCGAAGATCATGATACATTTTGGTACTCCCAGGATGGATTGCAAACGATGTGTTGTGCGCCTCCATCATGATTTTATACTTTAAATCAGGGTTGTTAGGAACACAAAGTCTGGAGTTGACTCGAAGTATTCCTTCTTCATCGATTCTTGCTTCCGGCATAGCACCTTCTTGCACTTTCTTCTTCATACGCATTAGCTCCAGGTCTGTAGTTTGAGCAGCTTTAACTTTATCGATTAAAGTCGGTACTACTCGTATGTTTGCCATCATCATGTTGGTCACTGGAGTCTTTATCTCTAACTCCATCCTTTGCAAGTCATACAAAATGGGCCTTTGCATTGACAATATTGCACTCGTACCCGCATATGATCTTCTACTTAGTGCGTCAGCTACCACGTTCGCTTTTCCAAGATGGTATTGGATGGTATGATCATAATCTTTCAATAGTTCAAGCCAACGTCGTTGTCGCATGTTGAGTTCCTTTTGGGTGAAGAAATATTTGAGGCTTTTATGATCCGTGTAGATCTCCACCTTCTCTCCATACAGGTAATGCCTCCAAATCTTAAGCAAAAAAACGACAGCTGCCAACTCTAGATCATGAGTAGGGTAATTCCTCTCATATTCTTTGAGTTGTCGTGAGTCATAGGCTATGACTTTCCCATATTGCATGAGAACACATCTTGACCCTTTGCCTAAAGCATCACTGTAGATGACAAATCCCTCCGAGCCAGATGGTATTGTCAAAACAGGTGCTGAAATGAGTCTCCTCTTGAGTTCTTGAAAAATCTTCTCACATTCCTCGCTCCAACCGAACTTTGTATCTATTCGAGTCAGCTGAGTTAATGGAGTAGCGATTCGAGAAAATCCTTCCACGAATCTCCGATAATAACCAGCTAATCCGAGAAAACTATGTACTTGGGTCACTGATTTAGGTTGCTCCCAGCTTTGAATTGTTTCAATCTTTGTCGGGTCAACAGATATCCCATGACTTGATATCACGTGCCCAGGGAATGCAACTTCCTCAAGCCAGAACTCGCATTTCTTCAACTTGGCATATAGCTTGTTTTCACGAAGCTTTTGGAGTATCAGCCTCAAGTGTTGCTCATGATCTTCACGGCTTTTGGAATATATGAGGATGTCATCAATAAAGACGACCACAAAATGATCCAAATATTCCTTGAATACTCGGTTCATCATATCCATGAAGGCAGCAGGAGCATTAGTCAATCCAAAAGACATGACTAAGAATTCATAATGCCCGTACCTGAAGTTCTGAAGGCAGTCTTTGGAATATCCTCGCTTTTAACCTTCAAATTGATGATATCCGAATCGAAGATCGGTCTTTGAAAAAAAATTTGCTCCTTGTAACTGATCAAACAGGTCATCAACACGTGGCAATGGGTACCTATTTTTGATGGTGACATGATTCAACTCCCGATAATCAATACAAAGTCGCATACTCCCATCTTTCTTCTTCACGAATAGAACAGGAGCACCCCAAGGAGATGTACTAGGATGAATGAAACCAATGTCTAACAATTCCTGCAATTGGGTCTTTAACTCCTGAAGTTCAATAGGAGCCATTCGATAAGCGGCTTTGGAAATGGGTTTTGTACCAGGTTCAAGGTCGATACAAAAATCAACTTCATGCTCTGGGGGTAGGCCAGGAAGTTCTTCAGGGAATACGTCAGGAAATTTATTAACAATAGAAATATCCTTCAAATTTGACGTATTTTTGTTTAAATCCGTGACATGAGCTAAGAAAGCTTGACATCCATTTTTCAATAAACGAATAGCTTTATGGCTTGAGATGACCGTGATTGATTTTAATGGTTTGGTCGCTTGAATTCGCATAATAGGTTTATTAGGAATATGAAAGCTAACAACCTTACGAAAACAATCAATTTTAGCATGATGAGTAGTTAACCAATCAATCCCTAGAATCACGTCAAATGCAAGTATTTTTAAGGAGATAAGATCAACAGGTAACGTGCGGTTACCGATTTGAATCAAACAAGACTTATAAACAGTGGATGTAATGAAGGTTCCTCCTAATGGAGTTTCAACAGATAAGTCAAAGTCTAATTTCTCCGGAGTCAAATTTAATCATTGAGAGCAAGTAGGAGAAATAAAAGAATGGGTAGAACCGGTATCAAATAAGGTATAGACTTCACTAGAGTTTATGATAAGCTTACCCGTGATGACTTCGTTCGGGTTCCTTGCTTTCTGGGAGGTCACTACAAACGCTCTCCCTTGCACCACCGACTTTGACTTTTCTGGGACGGCCTTTGGTGCCTCTATCCTAGCTGAACTTATCTTCGGTGAACGACAAAATCGGGCTAGGTTACCTTCTCTTCCACAATTATAACATGCTTTGGATGGCATCGCGCAGTTTGGACTGATGTGTCCCTCCCCTCCGCATTTGAAGCATATGATAGGTGGTCGTTCTCCTTCCTTGACAACGGGTGTTGGTGCTGACGTCTTTGCATCATTGTTGAATCTCCTCTTCTTGAAATGTCCATTCTTATTGTCTTGGCTATGATTACCACCGAAGTAGTTACCATTTCTGGCATGTTGATTCCCTCCACGCTTGTTGTCATCGTTTCGATGACTGTTACCACTGGTATTTTCATGTTGCCGGCTGCTTTCCCTTGGTTGCGTTGACTCGTTACCGCGCTCCAATAACTGAGTCCTATTTACAACATCTGAGTACAAACACAGTTTATGAGAAATAAGATATTGACGTATCTCCGGTTTCAAACCTCTTAAAAACATTCGCGTCATTCGCTCCTCATTATCGACCAAATGGGATCCAAACCGGGATAACTACGTAAATTTAGCCTCGTATTGCGACACGGTCATATTGTTTTGTTCCAACTTGATAAACTCCACCTCTTTCATGTGACGAATACTTTCGGGAAAGTACTTGTCGTTGAATAGCTCTTGGAACTTCTCCCAAGACATCTTGAGTGCGTCAGGCTGGGTACGTTTTACAGATTCCCACCAGTAATCTGCCTCTTCACGCAACATGAAGGTAGCGAAGGGAACCTTTTGCTCCTCGGAGCATCCCAAGACATCAAATATCTTGGTGATCTGCTTTATCCATGCTTCAGCCTTAAGTGGTTTTGGCTCTCCAATAAACTCCGGTGGTCCCAGCTCCTTGAACTGTTTAACGGTGACCATCCGAGATTTTCTAGTGTTTACACCTGTATTTTGAACAGGAGCCGCACTCGCCTGATGTTGCATAAATTGCATGAAGCCTCGGAACATTCCATCGTTCATTATTTGGTTAGTGTTGTTGTTTGCATGAGGATTGTCGCCTTCCTGATGCACATTGTCCTGGTTATTGATCTGTGGAGACTCAACGGTCTCCTGTGCTCCATTGATGTTCTCAACATTCTCGGATGCCATTTTCAAACACTGCCACAAAATAAGGGTTAATTGACATGCAACATATTATCCATATACTTTGACAAACCAATTAAATACCAAATAAACTTAGGTAGGTCATACTAGCGAAGGAATTCCCGCCTCTCCCTCCTAGTTCTAGTCTCACATCTTAGCCAGGGATCATATCCTAGCTTTGATACTAATGTGGACGCCCCCCAAAAATAGGTATACATCACCTATTCGAGTCATCAAATACATGGTACGAAATACAAATACAACTTAATTATACAAACTGTCAGTGTAAAAGTACGACAAAACATAAGCAAAGTGAGCTTTAATACAAATATTGTCGCCTAGACAATATACAAACTCAAATTCAATATTATTACATTTATTTTCCACTATTTCACCGAATAGTGAGGACTACTAATGCTATCATCTCGTCCGTTACTGCGGTTCCCCGACTAGTCCTCGCTACGCTTCTCATTTCTTGAGAACAATGAAAGTAAAAGGTGAGCTCAACTAGCCCAAGAGGGAAATATTATGACTAAGATAATGCGTAATAAATTATCATTAGCCTTAAAAGATTGTTAAACCGATACAATATAACAAACATCAAGTTTAACTGCAGCGGAACAAGCAATCCATTAAAAGAGTCAAGTAGAGAATAAAATCTACAATCTTTTATGATTTAAAAGGTTTTTCATCACATTTATCTCTAGGACTCACCTTAATAAATAATCCACATCATCGAATCACCCCTGCACTACGGCCAATGATATTCTTTAGTATCACGACCACAATTATCCATGCACTACGGGCCAAGAATATTTTTGTATTCATTAATGGTCATGATCATGCCAACAACTATCTATCAATGCACTACGGGCCAATGAAGACTTTTTCCATATCATTTGTAACATTACGGTCATGATTACACAGAATAATCCCTGGTCATAATCATACCAAGTCCATCTATGCACTATAGGCCACAGATGACTTTCAACAAAATATAAACATGAGGAAGATGAAAATGATATAAGAATTCAGTAAAACAAGTTCAAGAATTAATTTATCCAGGAACTAATAACGTCCAAATTGTGAACATGATACTGCTTTGTATAGTAAAATTCAAGAATGCTCGTAAGAATATTTCCATGAAAAGATCTTTGGATGAAGCGCAAATATCAAGGATATTCTACTAATTTCATGGAGTATAGAAGTCAAAACTTTAACCAACCGAGTATAATAAGGAATGGAATAACAAAAGAAATCACCAAGCATGCGATAGATCGCTTGCAAAAGCGAGTTATTCCAATGAATAATAAATAACGAATCGGTCCCACAAAACGCATGTAGATAGGATATTACAAAAAATAATAAAGATTTTAATCGGGTTCTAATAAAAAATGCATGCACAAGATATTCCAATGTAATAATAAAGACGGAATCGGTCGGGCATAAAACGCATTGCAGCGAGGATATTCCAACGAGAATAATAAAGATTTTATCCGTGTCCCACAGAAACACATGAGAGGATGTTCCAACAAAATGATAAAGAATGGAACAACGTAAGAATTTCACCAAGTATAGGTAGCCACAGATATCTGAGTTATTCCAATGTAATAATAAAGAAGGAATAACAGAAGTTCTCTTCATGGATAAGAAAGAAATAATACTCCCTACCTTAGAAAAACTGGATACTGGAATAGTGAGGTAGCAGACTTCTCTTCTTCTTTCTATAATTTTTCTCTATAATAATCGCTCTAAAGTTTTTGTGAATTGGTGATGAATGAAGGAAGAATGAGCTTCTATTTATAGAAAAATATAGTTTCGATAATTGCACGTTTTGGGGCTTGAAAAATTAAAGTACAATACCTCCAACTTTTCCTTTATTTTTAATTTAGTCATGGAACTATTATCAAACTTGCACCACCTCCCCTAATAGTAAATAATGTGATTCAATAATAAATTATGTGAATCAATAGTTCTAGACATGTGAAAATATGAATTACAGTATAGTATCTCCATCTATACCTCCATTTTTAACTTAGTCATGTAAGTATTATCAATCTTGCACCAACTCCCCTAATAGTAACAAGAATGTGAAACAATAGTATACACATGTGAACAAATAGTTATAATCATGTGAAATAATAGCAATCAATTGCTCATTTATCCGGTTAAATACCCGATTAGTCAATATAACCTCCAGACATCAATTATTATCGAAATAATTATCGATTTTCACTTACACAAATAATTCCAACATAATGAAACCATTTTTATCAAAAATATAAATTTTGAAATTTCGAAGTTTGACTTTTCCCGAAAAAGTCGACTGTTGACTTTTTGACCAAATAGTGAATTCTGGAAAATTTTGTGTTTATAGACTATTTTTACTAATTTCATCATTCCGGACTCAAATATCATGTCTGCGTCTTCAAATTCAACTCCGAACACAACTTCAATTTTAATAACATTCATCATTAATATTATAACTCACAGTTCTTAGATAATGATTAAAACTTTGCGGAATTAGTATTTGTTTTAATCTTCTTTACCAAGCAATGGAGTTATGAGCGAGTAAGGCAGTTATAGCAGATATAGCAGTTATAACAGTTATAGCATGAATGTAAACGACACAGTTGTTTTTAAGTGGTTCAGAGCACTCAACGCTCCTAGTCCACTCTTACTCAACGAGTAGGATATCCACGAAGGATGTCTTTTACAATCTTTTGAATCACACAAATTCCTTCTAGACCAGCAGTCTAGGAACTTCTCTAGTTCACTCTTGAACTCTTCAAGTCCAGCAAACATGGCTTTCTTACAGTTCACTACAAACTCTTTAAGTCCAGCAGACTTGGTATACTTCTTCAGTTGATTGATAGTTGTTGAGTTCTTGATGGTTGCTACTCAGTTTTTGTGTAAGCAATGGTTCGTTAAGAACTGATTAGCTGAGCAAGCTTTGCAATATCTCAAATCGTAGAGTTGAGCTTCAGAGAGATGTTCACATTGTTTTATTAATGCTTGCTTATCCTCTCTCATCTATCTGATCTGTATATATGTGATGTTGAAAACAATCCGTTGGATCCATCCGTTGTGGCATTAAATGCATCTGAACTTTCTGTACTTTGATGGAGACATTTCTGCACATCTTCTGAATTTTGCATTCTGGCCCACTGACACTGCAGGCTGCTTTCTCACCTACCACCTGAAAAGGTGTTTTGTCCATCTTAACCATAGTACTATCCTTAGCTTCTTCAATACGCTTCTTTGTTGCATACTAAGGATATTTCATACAATCTGGGATTGATGAGCACTGCAACATCTGGGATCCATTCCTCACTTGTTGAAAACACAGATTATGAGGCTCGACGTTTTCTGACATGAGACAGATGATGCTCTATGATTTGGATCGTGGTGTTCTACGATTTAGATCGTAGTGTCTTTTACATCCTTGCACACTACGATGCTATCAATTGAGAGCACTACGATTTCCCTTTATCCTTCACACACTACGATCTTCTCTTGCTCGTGTTGTTGACTCTACGTTCCCGAGAGCACACTACGATCGTTGACTTGTAAACTTCATGTTTCCTTCAGCACACTATGATCGTGGAGTTTAGCTCGGCAATCGTTGGGACCGCTCTATGAAATCCGAAGAGTCTCCTTCAAGGCAAGCACACTACGATCTTCAGGCTCTACGTTTTTTGCCTTAACTTCTGCAATGTTGATCAAATTGATGCACTATGATTTCTTCAAGACTAATCTATTACATCTTAAGATCAACCTAACAGTTTTGATCTTTCTATCTATACATTCTTTAACAGAATGATACACGTTGAAAGCTTAGATCAACTTAACAATTTTGATCTATCACTAAGTCCTTGTACATATATTCATTTAAGGACCTTACAAATAATCATGAACATATACATTAAAACATCAAATCATAATATGCATTCTCCCAACAATCTCCCCCTATTTGATGTTGACATAACCAAGGAGATTTGTTGTTATGATTATTAGTGACTAGATGCATTTGCAGGAAATTTAAACATAACTTAGTATTTCAGTGAGCAGCTAAAATTTCTAGAGAATAAGTATGAATTTATTGATGATCAGAAGATATTATAATTCAGCATTACATCAATAGGAAATTTAAGTTCTAACTTATCTCTGTTTCCTTGACCTCTTATGTGGAGGTGGGTTGGCATACTCCTCAGCCCTTCTTTTCCTTTGAGCTTCCTCATTTCTTACAAATCTTCCAGCTCGCTTAGACTTAGAACTGGATTATCTTCATGTCTGCGCATGAATGCAGGATCTCCAATTGGCATTCTTATGCGTACCGTAGACACGTCTTGTGAGCTAGGAGTTGGCTCCTTATGACTCAGAGGAATAGCTGTAGGAATAGCTGTTATAATTTCCTGCTAACCCGATCATTGAGTCTGATGATGTCTTGCAGGAGGGCTTCGTGATGTCTGAGCATGAAATTAACTTCTCCCCCTTTCTTGAGTTTCATGACCTCTTCCTCTGCTTTGGCCTCCTTGACCTCCTTTCCCTTTATTATTCTCCCCCTTTATGTCAGCATCAAGGGTTTGAATATTGGCAGACAGCCGATTAACTCCTTGAACAAGCTCATTCAGTTGGCTTTCGGTTTGAGCAATGTCCTCTCTATTCTCCTTGATCTGTTTTTCAGCTCTAGCTTCTTTATTTTGGAGGACTGTCAGAATCATATCATTATGCTTCTCCTGATTGGCATAAGATTTCTGGAAGTCATAGACAGAAGCTTTCAAGTTGAGAATATTGTCCAGCATAATTTGATGTTGACGATCTTGGTTTTTCTGCATTTCAAGCGCAGCCTCTCTTTGTTTGGCAGCAACCTGGAAATGGATCTCATCTCTGTCTGATATACTCTTCAGAATCTCTTTGATAATTTCCATTAGCCTCGTAGTGAGCTCAGTATTCATAGTACTAGGGAATTTGTTTGCAGCTTTTATCATTTGATTCAGTCGGATGTTAAGGAGATCAGAGTGGGATTCCAGACTTGCTTCGATAGACTTGATCATCTGCTCAGAAGTTTCTTTCAAGTCATCCTTGGTAGGCAGGCTTGGGATAGCATCATTTGATTGAGGATTGTCCATTGGAGGGGTTCTTGGTTGAGATTGATCTTACAAATTGTACAAAGCAAGATCAAGACTGAAATAGTCATGTGATGAGGAGGATGGTATTACATCAGCTGGAGGGGCTTGGGTTTGGATATCTGGGATAGATGACTCTACGATTTCAATGTTGGACTCTACGATGTGGCTTGAGTCTGGAATCGTAGAGTTGGTGATTTGAGAGAGCAGGGTAAGGTTGACTTCTTCTGGTTCTTCAGTTATAGAATTTTGGGATTCTGTAATTGGAAACTGATTTATTGGATTGGGAATCACTTCCAGCCATTTAGGAAATTCATAGAAATAGCTAATTGAAGATGATGGCAGGTGATTAACTCTAAAACTGGTAAGGATAGACAATACCTCAGGTTTATCTTTTGATGAGGAATGGTTGGTAAGCATCTTCTTGGCAAAGATGACTTTCCCTGGAAATCCATTAGCCAGAACTGAGATTACTGGATATTCCTTGAAGCTCCAGAACATGTGATCCCATGAGTTCAGAATTTGAGCTTGATGGTATGCTATCATGGGCAGGTAGGAAAACAGTTGAGTGTACATATAGCTCCTAAATCCATCTTTCCCTACACTAGTGATTTCAAGCTCATCATCATCATCATCTTTTTATTCTTTGTTTTCTTCTGAAGATTCCATTATCTCAATGGTCTCTGGAGGGTTTGGCATTGGCTCAATTTCATCTTAAGCAAGGACCTCTTCTTCAGCCATTGGGATATCATGAGGCTCCCCCTCAGCATGAACATCTTCTTGGAGGTTTAGAAACTCCCCCTCAGCTGGTATATCTTCTTCTAAGTTCAGAAAGTTCTCTTCAGCTGGAACATCTTCTTTAGCTGTAGACTTCTCCCCCTCAGCTGGTGTATACTCAATCATGAGAATTTCAGGGTTCTCCCCCTCAGCTGGAGCACTCTCCTCTTCATTTGCTTGAGGCAGTTCTACCTTCGCAGCCATACTCTTGGCTTCCCTTTTCAGTACTTTTTCATTCTCAAGAATATACTTCTTAACCAGCTTTCTTTTGCTTTGCTGGGTTTAGCCACAACTTCTGGACTCTCTTGAGTCTTAGCTTTGTCCTTTTGAACAGCCACTCTTCTTGAAGCAGCTTCTTCCATTTCTGCTACACCTGGCCTGGTTTCGAGAAGAGCAGAATCTCTACGATCGAAGAAGCTGTTGGTCTTTTGGACTTATGACCAGTTTTGTTCTTCTTTAGGATCTGTGAAATGGTGGCTCGATCCTCTTCATCTTCTTCTTGTTGTTGCTTCTGTCTTAGCCTCCTCAGAGTTTTTATGTCAGAGGACTCTACAGGAATGTTAGTTGTAGATCCTTGAGGCTCTTCGACTTATCTTGCCCTTAACTTTCTCTTGCCCTTGCTTTTTCTGGCAAGAACAGAGGGTTCTCCCTTATCTACTTCTCCTTCTTCTTCAACTTCTTTGACAACAGACATTCCTCCTGGAAAGCCTGCTTCCTTTAGTTCCCATGTTCTCCCACTGGACTCTGTCATCATTCTTACATACTCAGCAGGGTTTTTTTCCCAATTCTTAAACAACTATTGTGTCATTCTTCGATTTGGGTTGATGGATTCTCCTTCATCATCCCCAATTTTGTCACCCAATGCAGATTGCAGAATGATGCTAATAAATCTCCCATACAGCATCTTTGGAGTACTCTTTGATTTCTTTGAGCTGACGATCCACTTGCCGATCCACTCGAGCAATACAGCCCCATAGTTGAGTTGTGTACCATGAACCAAAGCAGACATGAGCTTGAGCTGAGTCTCATTTACCGAGTCATGACATGAGCTCTTGCAGCAGATGCATTTCCCAATAATGTCAGCCAAAAATTCGTACCTTTGAGGGAAATCCTTCTTTTTGTAGGCTTTTACAGAGGGATTCTTCTTATGGTGCATTTTCTTCAAGCCCTCTTGGAAGCTTATGCTGTCTAGAAATGGGTGCCCCACGTTCTTGAAACCTAGGGCCAGATTGAAGTTTTCTTCCCTTAGCCTCATTTCAACTCCTCTTACACGTGTAGTGATGGTGTTGTGTTCGTACACTCCATTCTTGTAGAATTCCTTCACTAGCTTGGGATATATGAGAGTGTCGGTGCTCAGTGCCTCTTCGATACCTTCCTTCTTTAGTAGTGCTAAGGTCTTGTGAAATTTTGGTGGAGCATCCTTAAACTCATCGAAACAGAGTCTGTAGCCTGAGATTACATTTGAAGCAGCCATGATTCTATAGTTGAGAGGTGGAATACGACTGAGCTTTCTTTTGAGTTAGGGTTTTGATTTGAGAGGGAGAGAGAGAGATAATCTTTTGAACTTCAGATTTCAAAAACACGGTTCCAATTTGTACTTGTAGCTTCCCTCTCTCTTTTTGACTTAGTGGGATAGGTGTCGCCTTTTTCTTGGCTCTATGATTTTAACTGTGCATGAATGTACTGATTTGCCCTTTGAGTCTTCAGTGCTGAGATGTCCTTAGGATGACTACGATCGTATAGGTAAGTCTTCTGGTCGTTGAGTCTGTCCTGCGATCGTCGAGTCTATCCGGCAGTCGTTGAGTCTGATCACCATTCGTAGAGTCTGTCCTACGATCGTCGAGTCTGTCTAGATCCTTGTGATGAGTTTTTGACTAAGCATTCTTTTTTAAGATAACTCAGGAAGGGCCAACCTCTTGGTGATTCAAGGGTTAGGTTTGTCCTTGAGGCACCTCTTAGAGAGATTGCATTGTTATGAGGCTTGTCATCACAGGATTCATTTTGCTTGTTGGAAGGGCTTTTGGTCATCGTCGAGTCTGCACTATGATAGTTGAGTCTTTTCTACGATCGTTGAGGTAGTTGTCTGTCCGGCTCTACGATCGTGAACTTCCCTTGATCATGTCTACGATTTTTAGTACAGCCTTTATATCTGTCATGGTTAGCACAATCTAGAGCATACATTTCATGGTTGAAGATTTAACATGCCTAGTTCACTTATTAACTTGTTAAATCTGGACTCATCTAGTGGTTTTGTAAACACGTCAGCAAGTTGATTTTCAGTAGGGATATATTGTAAAGATATAGTTCCATTTTACACATGATCCCTAATGAAGTGATACCTTATTTCTATATGCTTGGTCCTAGAATGCATGACAGGATTATGAGTTATTGCTATGGCACTTGTGTTATCACAGTTTATGGGAATAGATTTGAAATCGAACCCATAGTCAGCTAGCTGATTTCTCATCCATAGGATCTGAGCACAAAGACTACCAAAGAATAATATATTCAAACCTTCTGCGCAGTTGAAGTAGACACTGAGTTTTGCTTTTTGCTAAACCAGGACACAAGTCTGTTTCAAAGAAGTTGACAGGTGCCACTGGTACTTTTTCTGTCTATTTTGCATCCTAGAAAATCAGCATCTGTGTATCCTATCAGTTCAAATGAGGATTCCTTGGGATACCATAGCCCCAAGTAGGGTGTACCCTTGAGATACCTGAAGATCCTCTTTACAACAGACAAATGTGACTCTTTAGGGTTAGCCTGAAATCTAGCACATATGCAAGTTACAAACATTATATCTGGTCTACTGGCAGTTAGGTATAAAAGAGACCCGATCATACCTCTGTATTGAGTGATATCATTACTTTTACCTTTATCATCCTTGTCAAGCTTGGTTCCAGGAACAATTGGTGTTTTCATGGGAGAGGCTGATTCCATGCCATACTTCTTTAGTAAGTCTTTGATGTATTTGGCTTGGTTGATGAAT
Organism: Panax quinquefolius; assembly: GCA_020205615.1. NCBI lineage: Eukaryota > Viridiplantae > Streptophyta > Magnoliopsida > Apiales > Araliaceae > Panax > Panax quinquefolius. Next base: position 82,718,243 of record CM035166.1, read on the forward strand.
ATTCCTTCATCGATTCTTTCACTGCAAATCCAAGGAAGAAATTCAGCTCACCCATCATGCTCATTTCAAACTTGCTCTGCATTAGCTTAGAGAATCTCTTACATAACTTTTCGTTAGTAGAACCAAAAATGATATCATCAACATATATTTGAACTAGTAAGACTTTGTCTTTATGCTTTCTAAGAAATAGTGTGGTATCTACTCTACCTCTAGTGAACCCATTTTCTATTAAGAAGTTAGTCAGTGTTTCATACCATGCTCTAGGTGCTTGTTTAAGACCATATAAAGCTTTATCTAATCTATAGACATAATTGGAAAGAGATGAATTGATAAAACCTGGAGGTTGTTCTACGTAGACTTCTTTTTGAAGCTCTCCATTTAGAAATGCACTCTTGACATCCATCTGGAAGACTTTGAACTTCATGTGGGCAACAAAGGCAAGAAAGATTCTGATGGCTTCTAGTCTGGCAACAGGTGTAAATATCTCATCATAGTCAATGCCTTCTTCTTGAGAATAGCCCTTTGCCACTAATCTCGCCTTGTTTCTGGTGATGACCCCATCTTCATCCATTTTGTTCCTGAAGACCCACTTGGTTCCTATGATAGAATGACTCTTTGGTCTTGGTACCAATCTCCACACTTTGCTTCGTTCAAATTGGTTGAGTTCTTCCTGCATGGCTTCTATCCAACTGGAGTCTTCCATAGCATCCTCTATTTTCTTTGGCTCTATCTGTGATAGGAAGCTTAGATAGAAGCATTCATTCTGAGTAGAAGCTCTTGTTTTAACTCTTGCACTTGGATCTCCAATGATTAGATCCTGAGTATGATCCCTTGCCCATCTATTCCCTGTTGGGACATCTGTCCTGATGCCTTCCTGTCTTAGGTCTTCAAGGTCTATCTCTTCTTCTTGGAGTGGAGGCTCGCTGTCTTGGATGGACCTCTCTACGATTTCATTATCATGCTTTACGATTTCACTGTCTGGTACTACGATCGTAGTGTTGAGCTCGACGATTGCATTTGTAGTGTCTCAGACTTGCTTGGTTCGTAGTAGTGTCTGAGAGGCCTTTGCTTTTATCTCAGGTCGGTTTCATCAAAGATGATGTGTATTGAGACTTCGACATTCGATGTCTTCTTATTGAACACCACAGAAGCTTTCTTTGTCATGGCATATCAAAGAAATATCCCTTCGTCGACTTGAATGGAATTTTATCGAGTCTCGATTTCCATTGTTGAGAATATAGCATGCACAACCAAAGACATGGAAATAGGCGACACTTGGTTTCCTTCCTTTCCACGATTAAGTAGGGTGTCCTCTTGATCGTAGAGTGAATTAATGATCCGCTTACGTGTAGCATGCAAAGTGTTGATAGCTTCCTCGCCGAAGTATTCAGCGAGACATTTAGCTTTAGCTAGTAGGGTCCTTCCAGCCTCTATCAGAGTTCTGTTCTTTCTTTCAGCAACTCCATTTTGTTGAGGAGTTTGTGGAGCTGAGAAGTTATGACTGATGCCATTGTCTGAGCAGAACTTGTCTATTTCTAAGAAATCAAATTCTCTTCCATGATCACTCCTTATTGCCTTGATTTTCTCTCCTTTCTCATTTATCACCAGTCTGAACATCTTGATTAGTTCGGAGCTCATTTCATCCTTTGAAGTTAGGAAGAATACCCATGTGAATCTGGTGTAGTCGTCGACTACAACCAGAGAGTATCTTTTCCTCCAAGACTGGTTGTTGGGATTGGCCCAAAGAGATCCATGTGGAGCAACTGCAGGGGCTTGTCAATGGAGTTGGCAGTCTTGTTCTTGAATGAACTTCTGGTTTGCTTTCCAAACTGGCAAGCGTTGCATGGCCTTTCCTTCACAAAGTTGAACTTGGGTAGACTAGCTACGAGGTCTTTTGATACCAGTTTGGACATGCTTTTGAAGTTTAAGTGAGACAGCCTTCTATGCCATAACCAGCTCATTTCCTCGGATGCTTTTACCAAAAAACATATTGTCTCATCAGAGCTTAGTTGACCAAGATCTACTGTGTAGACATTTCCTTCTCTTGTTCCGGTCAGCTTTATGGCAGATGTCTTCAAATCTCTGACTTGACACTGATTGTTGAGAAAGGTTACTAAGTGACCATTGTCGCAGAGTTGGCTGATGCTTAGAAGGTTGTGTTGGAGTCCTTCCACATAAGCTACTTTACTGAAAGATACTGCACCGTTGCCAGCAGAGCCATATCCTCTTATCTTTCCCGAGCCGGTATCTCCAAAGATGACTGAGGGACCTTCCTTTTCTACATAGTTGGATAGTACAGCTTTGTTCCCTGTCATATACCTCGAGCAACCACTATCCAGATACCATGTTGAGGTTGTGGAGCTCTTTTCCTGTCAAAACATTTGAACCTTCATTTTGGTACCCATATTTGTATGGGTCCTTCTTTGTTAGTGCCTTTGGGGACCCAAATTTGTCTAATCTTGGGTCTCACATGCATGGAATTATAATAACACTTTGTAGCCCTATGACCATATATATTGCATATGAAACATCTATTGTAATGCATGCATGTGCGTGTGTGGTGATTCATCTTCCACTTGAACTTGTGTGGATCCTTAGTTAACCTTCTGTTAAATTGATTCCCTTTCTTCCACATGTCCTTAGGTTTCATAGATGGTGATGAGTGTGCCTTGTCTCTACTATACTTCCCCAGTTGATTCGTAGAGTTGGTCTTGCTTGACTCTATGATTCTTCGAGGTGGGTAAATAGAGGTAAGGTTACTCTTCTCCTTTATGAATCCCAGGCCAGCATGAGATCCTTTACTTCTCTGAGTATAACTAGAAACAGTAGAACAAGGTTGAACTGGTTCTTCCAACTGTGAAGGTTTCACAAAAGCAATGCCTCTACCAAAACTTGAGACATTACTAATGTTAGTGTCCATTTTCTTTTCCACACTTAGCTCTGAGATGGATTCCCCAAAGCCTAAGCCTGTTCTGTCGAAAGTGCTTCTCTAACTAAAAAGCAGGCAGTCCATGGATGATGAGGATTTGTTCCATACAGAGATAGTCTTCTCTAGATCCTCAATTTTAGAGGTTAGCTTAGACTCTCTTTGTGCATGATTTGTGTTTGTCTGCTTTAAAGTTTCATTCTCAGCTTCAAGCTTGGAGAGAAGATTAGTACTTAGAAGGGCTGTTTCAAGCTCTTCTTGAACTTTCTTCTTCTCCTCTTGAAGAAGTGAATGATCCTTAGACAACACTCTTAACCACTTCATGTATTGATGTAGATCAGTGTTTATGCCACGCAAAGCAGTTCTTAAGTCACTCATATCTACATCAGGAGAATTAAAATCAAATACCTCATCGATACTTACATCATGTATATTTAGGCTTTGGTTGTCCTTTGCATGTTTGGCCATTAAGCACATATTTGCCATATGTGGTTCTTCCTCATCTCTAGAGTCTGCGTTTGAGTCATTATCTGAATCACTCCACGATCCTCCGGCAACCAGGCCTTTGTCTCTTTTTTGTGGCCTCTTAGTTCCTTTGTATTCTTTCTTTGCATGAGATTTCTTCTTTAGTTCTTCTTTGATAGGCTTGTTGCAGTTGGCAATGAAATGACCAGGTTTCTTGCAGTTGTAGCATAAATCATTCATTTGTTCTGGTGGCGTGAGTTCTTGAACTTTCTTTGGCTTGCCAGTTCTGCCTTGTCGCATGAACCTTCTAAGTCTCTTTACCAGCATAGCAAAGTCATCGTCATCGTCTTCATCATCATCAGAGTCAATCTCAGTGATGACTTTTGATACACTTTCATTTGCCTTAAGAGCAACACCCTTATCCTTTCTTCTTCCTTCTGATAAGGTTTCGGCACGTTGGGTCAGCTCCAGTTCGTACGTTAGGAGATTTCCATACAGTTGTTGAACTGTCATCTCATTAAGATTCTTTGATTCTCTTATTGCTGTGGTCTTTGCATCCCACCTGCTCGGTAGGGCTCTCATGAACTTTATGGTTAGATCCTTGTTAGGATAGATCTTCCCATACGCTCGTAGAGAGTTGAGCAGAACGTTGAATCTTTCATAGGTTGCAGTCACGTTCTCTCCTTGCACATGAGCGAACATTTCATACTGCTGTGTCAGGAGATACTGCTTGTTCTCTCTCTGACTTATTCAGTTCCTTCGTGCATAATCAGCAGTGCTTCCCAAACTTCCTTAGTTGTTTTGCTGTTTACAACATTTTCAAATAGATCGTCCTCTAAGGATTGGAACAGGATGTTCTTCGCCTTTTTATCAAGTTGGACAGCTCTCTTCTCTGTGTCTGTCCATTCTTCTTTAACTTTGATTTGTACTCTATTTGGATCGTCAATGGTTGGTGCAAGCTTTGTTGGTATATAGGGCCCATTAAGAACAGTCTCAAATAGATCTTCATCTATTGAGTCCATGTATGCTTGCATCCTGACTTTCCAGTTAGCAAATTTATCCTTGTTGCACATTGGTGGCTTCTTCTTTGCCTCCCGGTCTGGATTCGCTTGATACGAAAAGCCATTTGGATCTATTAAAGCGTGTAAGTCAAAAATAGAACTTCTTTCTAATACCAATTGTTAGTTCCTAGTAGGCACAAGTTATCTGGAAGGGGGGGTTGAATAGATATTTGAAAAAACTTTTCTTTTTAACTTGTTCTTAGATAATGATTAAAACTTTGCGGAATTAGTATTTGTTTTAATCTTCTTTACCAAGCAATGGAGTTATGAGCGAGTAAAAGCGGTTATAGCGAGATATAGCGATTATAACGATTATAGCATGAATGTAAATGACACGATTGTTTTTAAGTGGTTCAGAGCACTCAACGCTCCTAGTCCACTCTTCTACTCAACGAGTAGGATATCCACTAAGGATGTCTTTTACAATCTTCTGAATCACACAGATTCCTTCTATACCAACAGTCTAGGAACTTCTCTAGTTCACTCTTGAACTCTTCAAGTCCAGCAGACTTGGCTTTCTTACAGTTCACTACGAACTCTTCAAGTCCAGCAGACTTGGTATACTTCTTTAATTGATTGATAGTTGTAGAGTTCTTGATGGTTGCTACTCAGTTGCTGTGTAAGCACTGGTTCGTTAAGAACTGAGTAGCTGAGCAAGCTTTGCAATATCTCAGATCGTAGAGTTAAGCTTAAGAGAGATGTTTAATTTGTTTGATTAATGCTTGCTTATCCTCTCTCTCGTCTGTCTGATCTTTATATATGTGATGTTGAAAACTATTTGTTGGATCCATCCGTTGTGGCATTAAATGCATCTGAACTTTCTGTACTTTGATGGAGACATTTCTGCACATCTTCCAATTCGCATTACGCCCACTCGACACTCGCAGTTGCTTTCTCACCTACCACCTGAAAAGGTGTTTTTTCCCTCTTACCCATAGTACTATCCTTAGCTTCTTCAATACGCTTCTTTGTTGCATACTAAGGATATTTCATACAATCTGGGACTGATGAGCACTGCAGCATCTGGGATCCATTCCTCACTTGTTGAAAACACAGATTATGAGGCTCGACATTTTCTGACATGAGACAGATGATGCTCTACGATTTGGATCGTGGTGTTCTACGATTTAGATCGTAGTGTCTTTTACATCCTTGCACACTACGATGCTATCAGTTGAGAGCACTATGATTTCCCTTTATCCTTCGCACACTACGATCTTCTCTTGCTCGTGTTGTTGACTCTACGTTCCCGAGAGCACACTACAATCGTTGACTTGTAAACTTCATGTTTCCTTCAACACACTACGATCATGGAGTTTGGCTCGGGAATCGTTGGGACCACTCTACGAAATCTGAAGAGTCTCCTTCAAGGCAGGCACACTACGATCTTCAGGCTCTACGTTTTCTGCCTTAACTTCTGCAATTTTGATCAAATTGATGCACTATGATTTCTTCAAGACTAATCTATTACATCTTAAGATCAACCTAACAGTTTTGATCTTTCTATCTCTACATTCTTTAACAGAATGATACACGTTGAAGGCTTAGATCAACTTAACAATTTTGATCTATCACTAAGTCCTTGTACATATATTCATTTAAGGACCTTACAAATAATCATGAACATATACATTAAAACATCAAATCATAATATGCATTCTCCCAACACCTCCATATCTTCAAGGCAAACACTACCGCGACCAATTCCAGATCATGAGTAGGATAAACTTTCTCATAATCTTTCAACTGTCGTGATGCATACACAATGACCTTGCCATGCTGCATGAGCACGCAACCATGTCCTCTATGCGAAGCATCGCTATAAACTACAAAATTTCTTGTATCATCGGGTAAAGACAATACAGGTGCTTCACTCAACCTCTTCTTCAGCTCCTGAAAACTATCTTCACACTTCTCCGTCCATACGTACTTCACTGTCTTCCTTGTCAATTTAGTCAACGGAGTAGCTATCTTCAAAAATCTTGGATAAATTTCGATAGTATCCCGCTAACCCTAGGAAACTCCGCACCTCAGTCGGTGTTTTTGGCTATTCCCAATTCATCACTGCTTCCACCTTCGCTGGATCCACTAAAATTCCGTCTCGGTCGATAACATGACCTAAAAACTGTACCCTTTCTAGCCAAAAGTAACACTTAGTGAATTTTTAATATAAATTTTCCTTCCTTAGTGTCTCCAATACTAACCTTAGGTGTTCAGCGTGATCTTCTGGTGTCTTAGAATAGACTACAATATCATCGATAAATACAACGACGAACTTGTCCAAATACTGTTTGAAGTGTTCATCATATCCATAAATGCAGCTGGTGCATTAGTCAACCCAAACGACATCACCAGAAACTCATAATGACCGTAACGAGTTCTGAATGTTATCTTAGGTACATCCTCCATCCTAACCTTCAACTGATGATACACCGTTCGCAAATCTATCTCAGAAAAATACTTTGCCCCTTTCAATTGATCAAAGAGATCATCGATCCTGGGCAATATATATTTATTCTTTATCGTTAACTTGTTCAACTCTCGGTAGTCGATAAAAAGTCTCAACGATCCATCGTTCTACTTCACAAACAGTACCGGTGCTCCGCACGGTGAAACACTCAGTTGAATATACTTTCTATGCAACAGTTCTTGTAACTGAACCATCAACTCCTTCATTTCTACTAGCGCTATACGATACAGTGCCCTTGAAACTGGTGTCGCTCCTGGCACAATATCTATTACGAACTCGGTCTCCCTATCCGATGGAAGACCCAGTAATTCACTTGGAAATACGTCCTCGAATTCTTTAACTATATGTATCCGTTCCATCGTTGCTCCCACTCTCTGGGTATCAACAACATGACACAAATAGCCTACACATCCCTTCCTCAGTAATTTCCTAGTTTGTGTCATAGTAAGACAACACGAACGTCCCGGTGATTTATTACCGTAAAACACTACATTAGGTTATCACAATGTTCTAATGTTTACACATTTCTTTTGACAATCTATAATTGTACCATGGTTGAACAACCAATCCATCCTGAGAATTACATCGAATTATCCTAACTTTATCGGTAACAAATCTACTGTGACAACCCAGAAAATAGGATTGTCCAGAATTTTAGTTTAAAGAATTAGTTATTAATAAAATGAATTTTTATTAATAATATTATGTGCTACGTGTTTATTAATCATTCTATAACCTAGGATGATTATAATACGAGAGGATTCTGGCTACGAGCTAGACTGAACGAGTAAGAAATTTCAAGATGAAAATAAAAAAATTTCAGGAACAAAAATATTTCCGGGGAAAAAGACGAAATAGACACTATTCACATGCCGAAACCTAAGAGTTAGGGTTTGAATAACCTAAGCCTTTTCGAGAGTTCGGTATGTGAAAATGACATTTCATCAAAATATTTGACGATAATATATCGTGAATAGTTAAGTAAGCTGATTAAAGTTTTCTCAAAAAACATGCAGAAAATGGACGAAATAAAAATGACGAAAAGTATTGTTATGTACTTTTCATTCGTTTTGCTACGTTATGGGAAAATGTGAAGGAAAACGCTTAGCATCAAAAAGTGTTTTTCAGTTTTTCAGAGTTCCGAAGAATGCGTAAAAGTTAAATTATAGAGGAAAGACGAATTATCCAAAAATATTTGGATTCCGAGAATCGCAGTTTTTCGAACTGTCGGATAAATTTCGCGAGACGGAAGCACGAAGCTTCCAAGGGAAGCTTCGTGAATAGTAAGGAGGTGGAGTAAGGAGGTGGGAATAGCAACCTTAGGGGTGAAATGACTATTTTACCCCTAGCTTTGAAAATCTATAAAAGGAAGCTTAAACTCATTTGTTGGTGATTTTGAAAATCACCAACACTTGAGAAAGAGAGAGAGATTTTAGATGGGAAGGATAAAGAAGGGGAAAAGCTAGCCTGAGTGCACGCTTTGTCCAACAGAGGAAGACTAAAGAAGAAAGGTATTCAAAACCTAACTTCTAAGTAAATTTTTCTTTAAGTTTTATATGTTAAAAACATAGCTTAATGACAATAAGAAGTAAAAGATGTTAAGAATGATTTCATATGGTTGAAATCATGAATAAACGATGAAATAAGAATTAGAAATTTAGTTTATAAATTTCTTAAAGAAGTATGAATTTCCTAATGAATTTGAATGATCCAAATGAATCATATGAACGATTCGGTGAAATGAGTAATGGATTGTGTTTTATAACACCAAATTCCAAGAAAAAGTGAAATCATAATCAAAGTATCGATTGAAAATGAAGAACGAACGAAGAACACGAAGAACACGAAAAACGTTGTTGATGGACAAATTTAAAACCATCATAGTATAAATTGGTGTTGATGGACACGTTTAAAATCATCGCGTATAACTTAGTTGCTTATTTCTTGGTTAGGAACGGTAGAAACATTCATGAAGAACGAATTGAAATTAGCTATAACGAAGTTATGGTGAAAATTTTGTAAAAGACAAATGATAATTAGAAAGTATATAAATGAACTCAAAGGAGTAGGGTTTCTTAGGAATGTAAGAGAACGTAGAAAACGTGAGTTGTGGACTCAAGAATGAACGATATTCGAGTTCGGATGATCAAATTACGGACGAGTGGATGAAGAACGTTAATAACGTAAAATGAATGAAGAATTTCTTTTAAGCTAATTGAATGGCATGTTAACGGATTCAGAATAAATTTCTGTCCGGGGGGAGTTGAAGTACGTAAGATAAGGAAGAGAATGGCTTTGGAACGACCTCGTTCCGAGTTATAACGAAGAATTTATGAGATTTTAAAGTAAGCGTCTCACACATTTTCCAAGAATTAGAAAATTTTTGGGAATTTTAAGCCTCGCACCGCAGTGCCAGTTATGCCTTGGGAGGCGGCACCGCAGCGCCAACCCATGCATCCATACTGTAAGACCCCAACTTATTATTAATGAAATTTAATTTTCTCTATTTATTATTTTGAAATAGTAAGGGTTGATTTAATTAATGTGAATAGTTATGGGTAAAATCACGAAAATATTTCAAAATAAGCAAGTGGTTATAAAATATTCATTGTTGTTTGGAATATTAGTTTGGTCGTGGAATATTCTTCTTGTCGGGAATATTAAATGCATTTGACGGTAGCGATAGATTTTATGGGCCCCATAACTTGAAAGCGATTAGATGAAAGCGACAAATATAAGTGGTTTAAAAATAGCAGGCGTGAGTTATTCTGGTTATCTTGTTAAAATACTCTTTGGTTAAAACACGATAGCACACGGTATTATTGCCAATTATTGATTCTTACGTGAAGGCACTACTTAATAATGGTTACGATAATTCTTTTCGATATTTTATTGATTTAATAATTCTTTGCGTTGATATTTTATATTGTTGTTGTTTGATAATTGTCATTACACGTATTTTCATTATCGATGCAATAATTCATATTATCTGAATAATATTATTAGATAACATTATTGGCAATGTCTAGAAAGTTACATCTAAGGAGAGGTTTGGTCACCTAATTGCGGCGCGATGAGAGAAATTCTTATTGGAAAGCCCTTTTCACCGAGGAGGCGCACAGTTGTCGATATTGTGATTACGTAATATTATTTGTGAATAATTAATTATTGATTCATATGATGAGGAAAATATTGATTTTATGTGGATATAGATGGAGAAAAATTTTAATGTGACAATTGTTGAAAATTGAAATTTTATCTTTTTACGATAAGATAATTCATTTAAATGTATTATTATATTTTAATAATATAATAATGGTGATATTTTTACACAACGAATGTGGGATATATGAGTATCTGAGGAGGAAGAGTATTTTTGTGGCAATAAATGTTTAAAACATGTTAAACATGTCGGTGGACCCCATTTATTGATTGAAATTTGATTATAACTTTGTAAAATCGCTTGGTTTGTGGATTTCGGTCAATTTCTGTTTGGAATTTGGAAAAACTTTCTTCTGTAAAGTTGTAGAAATTGAATTTCCTATAAAAACTCATGAGATTCGAATTTTCTGATAAAAGGGCTATTTATTATGAATTATTGAAGTTACGAAGCTCAAAATAATTAATTTTGGAAGTTTAAAATATTTTTAATTACAAAAACGTTTTTTACATTGTTGGGACTCATTTAACATGTGTTAGGATTGCTGATTTCAGATGCTAAGTGTGCGTAGAAATTTGTAATATATATAATATTATTATATTAAATTTTCTACTTTGGTGTTCTAAAGATTTTCTATAAATAGGGTGCTTGGGTTAGAATTGAAAATCACACGAAAGCTGAAGTTTTCTCTCTCTATATTATTGAGTGTATTCTTGTGAGTATTTTGAGTATAATTTGAGTATTGCTATACTGATTATGCAAGTTCAAGTCATAGCTTTATATCCAGGTTTTAAATTAAAGTCTTGATCTTTCGAGGTAAGGGATATTATTTTTTTAAGTAATGATATTATTTCTTCAATATCATTATGTTGAAATATTGATATGAAGTTTTTTATCAAATTTGGAACTTTTGTTGTCGGAGTTACTATTCACGTATCACGGCCTTTATTCACGTTATCTGGTGATCTTATTCGCGAATCGACACTATTCATCGAAAAATGAAAAATTTTCTTTTAAGTCCAAAATATCTATTACGGATACTAGCTTTGATTGTATCCATATTTTGATCATTCTTGAATTTTACACCACTATGATTATTTTTGAGGTATTTTTGGACATGGATAAAACAAAGTACTGAATCCTTAATCCTTAATCCTTGTCATTTTGTTTCCTTTGATTAGTTTCTTTAAAAATATTTTTATCATCCTCGGTCTTAAATGATGATATTATGGAATATCTTTGGCACATAGTGCAAAGATGAATGATTTCTGAAGAATATCTTTGGCCGTGTAGTGAAAGATGAATAGGTGTTTAGATGAACATGACCCATCGATGAATATCTTTGGCTGTGATGCAAAAGATGAATATTTGATTCGGATATATATTGATTGATGTTCTGAGGATAAAAGATAGAGCGATGAACTTTTAAATTCATACATAGAAGATAGTAGTTTGCATTCTCTACTTAACTCTTCTAATGAATTATTATTTCATTGCGAATATTGATTTAAAATTTGTTGTCTATTATATTACATTAGATTTTTCCTGTTGAAGACTAACGATAATTTGTTGTATATTATCTTAGTCATAATATTCTTCTTTCGGGCTAGTTGAGCTCACCCTTTTCCTTTTTGTTCCATTTTTTCTTCTCGGGGCGAGAATAATATAGCGAGTACGAGTCGGGTATGGAATGAAAGTTCTAGAGAGAGTTGTTTAGTAGTCCTCACCATTTTGTAAAATAATGTATCAATAAATGTGATGAGGATTTATTTGAGTATAGATATTGTCTAGAAGATAATATTTGTATTCAAACTCACAGTTTTCTTGTTGTAATAATAAAGTTGTAGTTGTTTACGTACCATGTATTGACAACTTCGAGAATGGGTGATGTATACTATTTTGGGGGCGTCACGGTTGGTATCGAGCTTAGGGATATGATCTCTGGCGGAGATCGGGGAATAGAATTAGGAGGGAGAGCAGTAAATCCTTCGCTAGTGTGTCCTACCTAAGCTTATTTGTTAGTTGGTCGAGATATAAGGATATTATGTGATATATTGATTTCCTTAATTAACCCTTGTTTTATGGCGGTATTTGAGAATGTCGTGAGAGAATATTAACAATGGAAATGAGGCGTGGAGCGCTTTGTCTCATCCAACGAGGAGAAACGTCACAGCAGTGGCAATGTTCCTCCATGAACAACACCACCGAAAGCGATGATGAGCGAGGGGATGTTTAGAAGCTTTTTGCGGTTCATGCAAAATCGAGGCGAGGAGACTTCGTGTTCAAAATCTGAGAGGAAATGATAGCAATTCACGGGTTGTCACAAACCAAGCGATTCAAAGTTGGGACCACGAAATTTAATGGAAAGCGAGATCCGATCATGGCGGAAACATGGGTCAAGCAAATTACCAAGATATTCGATGTCTTGGGATGCGGAAAGAACAGAAGGTTCCATTCGCCACCTTTATGTTCCGTGGCGAAGCGGAGACTCTCTTGGTGGGAGTCTCGTGAAGCGTACCATCTAGCCGCACTTTCGGCATGTCTTGGGAGCGTTTGAAACTATTTAATGACAAATACTTTCACGAAAGTGTTAGCGTCGTATGAAGGAAGTGGAGTTCATCGGATCGAGAACAAAACAACATGGCGGTGTCTCGATGCGAGGCAAAGTTTGCGAGTTATCGGTTTGCACCTCATTTGGTGGAGAATGAGGAAACGTGTATGGCGGATGTTTACGAGAGGTTTGAAACCCGGCATCGACAATATCTCATTTCTCATAAATTTTCTCTCTATTAGGATGTTGTTAACGAGGGCTCAATTGTTAGAACGAGATAACGAGTAGGTTCAACCGAGGGACCATAACCGAGGATCGTACCGGAGATAGCGATCAATAGAATAATGATAAACGGAGGAGAAAAGCAGACGGACAAAAATGGTAACCACTCTGGTGGTAATCATAGCCATGAAAATAGAAGAAGCGAGTCGGGAGGAGATTTTAAAAGAGGAGATTTAACAACAACCATGTGAAGGCAGCGGTCTGGCGACACAACTAGTTCTAAGGAGGAGAACGACCACCGGTCATATCTTTACAAATCACGGAAAGAGAGGACATATCGGTCAAAACCGCCTGAACAGATTCAAGGTATGCTATAATTGTGGAAATGAAGGACATATCGCTCGAGATTATGCAGTGGCGAAACCTAGTTCAGTGAGGCGGTGACTCAAAAAACTCATCCCCAGAAAAATCAAAGTCAGCGGTTCGGGAAGAAGCGTTTGTTGTGGTAGGTCAAAATCGAGGAACCCAAACGAGGTGATCACGGGTAAGCTATTTATAAATTCTTGCGAAGTTTATACCTTACTTGATCTGGGTGCTACCCATTCATTTATCTCTCTGCATGTGCTCAACGTTTAAACTTGACTCAGGAGAAATTAGACTTTGACCTGTCTGTGGAAACTCAGTTAGGAGAAACTTTCATCACATCCACTTTGTTTATAAATCTTGTTTGATTCAAGTTGGCACCATCACCTTACACATTGACCTTATCTCTTTAAAAGATACTTGCTTTTGATGTGATTTTAGGGATTGATTGGTTAACTACTCATCATGCCAAAATTGATTATTTTAAATAAGGTTGTTAGTTTTCATATTCCTAACCAACTGTTATGCGAATTCAAGCAACTAAACCATTAAAATCAATCAACATCATATCTAATCATAAAGTTATTCGTTTATTGAAAAAGCGGATGTCAAGCTTTCTTAGCCCATGTTATGGATTTGAATAAAGACACGTCAAATTTGAATAATATTCTGTTGTTATTGACTTTCTGACGTATTTCTGAAGAACTTCCGATCTACCCCGAGCGTGAAGTTGAATTCTTTATTGATCTTGAACTGGTACAAAGCCCATTTCTAAAACCCCCATATCGAATGGCTCTATTGAACTTGAGGAGTTAAAGGTCCAACTACGAGAATTGTTGGACATCGGTTTCATTCGTCTAGTACATCTCCTTGGGGTGCTCTGTTTTATTAAGTAAGAAAAAAGGCGGGAGTATGCGACTTTATATTGACTATCGGAATTGAACCATGTCACCATCAAGAATAGGTATCCTCTACCTCGTATTGATGACTTGTTTGACCCGATTGCAAGGGGCACAATTCTTTTCAAAAATCGATCTTAGTTACGGATATCATCATTAAAGATTAGGCGAGGATATTCAAAAGACCTACTTTAGAACTTCGATGCGGGCATTATGAATTCTTAGTCATGTCTTTCGGATTGACTAATGCTCCTGCTGACTTTCATGGATATGATGAGCCAAGAGTATTCAAGGAATATTTGGATCGGTTTGTTGTTGTCTTTATTGATGACATCTTCATATATTCCAAAAGTCGTGAAGATCATGAGCACCATTTGAAGTTTGGTACTCCAAAGGCTTCGTGAAAACAAACTATATGCCAAATTGAAGAAATGCGAGTTACGGCGAGGAAGTAGCATTTCTTGGGCACGTGTGTGTCAAAACATGGAGTATCCGTGGACGTGCGAAGATTGAAGCAATATAAAGTTGGGAGCAACCGAAGTCGGTGGCCAAAATCACGTAACTTTTACGGGTCTAGTGGTTATTATCGGAGATTAAGTGGAAGGGTTTCTAGAATCGCTACTCCATTAACCCAAATAACTCGGAAGGACACAAAATTTGTTTGGAGCGAAGAATGCGAGAAGAGTTTCCAAGAGCTTAAGAGGAGACTTATTTGGCTTTTCTTCTAACAATACCATCTGGTTCGGATGGATTTGTTATCTCGGCCGATGCTTGAGCAAAGGGTTAGGATGTGTTCTCATGCAGCGTGGGAAAGTCATAGCCTATGCCTCATGACAACTTAAAAGAGTATGAGAGGAATTATCCTACTCATGATCTAGAGTTAGCGTGATCGTTTCATATTAAAGATATGGAGGCACTATCTATATGGGGAGAAAGTGGAGATATATTCGGACCATAAAAAGCCTTAAATATTTCTTCACTCAAAAAGAACTCGACATCTTGGCGGCGACGTTGGCTCGAGCTATTGAAAGACTACGACCACACTATTCATACCATCACGAAAAAGCGAGCGTGGTAGGTGACGCGTTGAGTAGAAGATCATATCACGGGGAATGAGTGTGATGATGTCAGTATATCGCGTAGAGCCAACTTTAATAGAAAAAAGTTAAGGTTGCTCGAGCCAGCAATCCGGAGGCGATGCGTATGAAGAAGAAAGTACAAGAAGGAGCTATTAGGGCGAGAATTGATGAAGAAGGAATACTTGAGTCCACTCTGAACTTTGTGTCCCTAACGACTACGATTTGAAGTACAAGATTATGATGGAGGCACACAATACACCATTTGCAATCCATCCGGAAGTACTAAAATGTATCGTGATCTTGACGTACATTTTGGTGGAACAATATGAAGAGAGAGATTGCAAAGTTTATCTCGATGTGTTTAACTTGTCAGCGTGTAAAGGCGGAGCATCTAGTACCTAAGGGTCCGTTGCAACCACTTGAGATTCCGAAATGGAAGTGGGAACATATTACCATGGATTTAGATTCTGGGTCTTCCTCTACGGTTTCTCAAGGAATCAATGCTATTTGGGTTATTGTTGATAGATTAACCAAGTCTGCTCATTTCTTGCCGTCACGGAGACTTATTCCTTGAGCGTCTTGTTAGTATATGCGTGAATGAGATTGTGAGGTTGCATGGCATGCTGTATCCATAGTTTGGATCGTGACCCAAGATTCACTTCAAGATTTTGGGTTAGCTTGCAAAAAGCTATGGGCGCAGTTTACGATTGATTCGGCATACCATCCTCAAAGCAGACGGACAATCGAAAGGACTATTCAAACTCTTGAAGATTTATTAAGACTACGTGTCCTAGACTTGAGGCGATTGGGATAAGTATTTACCATTGGTGGAATTCTCCTACAACAACAGATTATCGAGCAAGTATAGGTGTGGCTCCATTTGAAGCATTATATGGGCCGAAAGTGTATAGCTCTCGGTATGTTGGGGCGAGGTGGGTGAAACAACATTGTTGGGACCCGAGTTGAATGCGTATGACTACTGGAAAAGATCCAAATGATTCGACAACGTGTATACAAACGGCACAAGATCGACAAAAGTTATGCGGATCTTCATCGAAAGGGCGTGGAATTTAGTGTAGGGGATCATGTATTGTTGCGAGTTGCTCCATGGAAGGGAGTTACAAGATTTGGGAAGAGAGGAAAGCTCGATCCACGATTTATTGGTCCATTTCAAATTCTTGACCGAGTAGGAAATGTAGCCTATAGACTCGCGTTACCTCCGAGTATGTCTCGTGTTCATAATGTGTTTCACATATCATACTTAAGTAAATATGTGAAAGACCAAACCACGTTATTGAGTTAGAAACCGGACGAGATAGCCGAAGACTTAACGTATGAGGAGGTACTGTCAAGATCTTGGATAGGAAGGAGCATGTCCCTACGCGCAAAGGTCATACCACAAGTTAAAGTTTTGTGGAGAATCATCTTTATAGAGGAAATGACACAGGGAATTGGAAGCGAAATGAAAGTGAGGTATCCTCACCTTTTGAAACACCGAGATGCACGTCGTCGATTTCGAGGGACGAAATTTCATAAGGAGGGAGGTTGTAAGACCCCAACTTATTATTAATGAAATTTAATTTTCTCTATTTATTATTTTGAAATAGTAAGGGTTGATTTGATTAATGTGAATAGTTATGGGTAAAATCATAAATATTTCAAAATAACCAAGTGGTTATAAAATATTCATTGTTGTCGGGGAATATTAGTTTGGTGCGTGGAATATTCTTTTTGTCGGGGAATATTAAATGCTGACGGCCTTGCGATGTTTTAATGGGCCCATAACTGGAAAGCGATTGGATGAAGAAAATGAAAATATAAGTGGTTTAAAAATAACGGCGTAGTTATTCACAGATTATCTTTGTTAAAATACTCGGTTGGTTAAAACACGGTAGCTTTACGGTATTGCACCAATTATTGATTCTTACGTGAAGAAGGCACTACTTAATAATGGTTACGACAATTCTTTGTTAGATATTTTATTGATTTAATAATTCTTGCGTTGATATTTTATATTCTTTGTTGTTTGATAATTGTCATTACAGTATTTTTTCATTATCGATGCAATAATTCATATTATCTGAATAATATTATTAGATAACATTATTGGCAATGTCTAGAAAGTTACATCTCTAGGAGAGGTTTGGTCACCTAATTGCGCGCCATGATGAGGAGAAATTCTTATTGGAAAGCCCTCTTTCTTGGGAAGCTGCACGGTTGTCGATATTGTGATTACATAATATTATTTGTGAATAATTAATTATTGATTCATATGATGAGGAAAATATTGATTTTATGTGGATATAGATGGAGAAAAATTTTAATGTGACAATTGTTGAAAATTAAAATTTTATCTTTTTCTGATAAAATAATTCATTTAAATGTATTATTATATTTTAATAATATAATAATGGTGATATTTTTACAACGAATGTGGGATATATGAGTATCTGAGGAGGAAGAGTATTTTTGTTGTAATAAATGTTTAAAACATGTTAAACATGTCGGTAGACCCCATTTATTAGTGAAATTTGATTATAGCACAAAAAATCGCTTGGTTTGTGGATTTCGGTCAATTTTTGTTTGGAATTTGGAAAAACTTTCTTCTGCAAAGTTGTAGAGAATTGAATTTCCTATAAAAACTCGCGAGATTCGAATTTTCTGATAAAAGAGCTATTTATTATGAATTATTGAAGTTCTGAAGCTCCGAAATAATTTATTTTTGGAAGTTTAAAATATTTTTTAATTACAAAAACGTTTTTTACATTGTTGGGACTCATTTAACATGTGTTAGGATTGCTGATTTTAGATGCTAAGTGTGCGTAGAGAATTTGTAATATATATAATATTATTATATTAAATTTTCTGCTTTGGTGTTCTAAGCATTTTTTTATAAATAGGGTGCTTAGGTTAGAATTAAAAATCACACCAGAAACTGAAGTTTTCTCTCTCTATATTATTGAGTGTATTCTTGTGAGTATTTTGAGTATAATTTGAGTATTGCTATATCTGATGCAAGTTCAAGTCATAGCCTTTATATCCTGTTGTTTAAATTTAAATCTTGATCTTTCGAGGCGAGGATATTATTTTTTTGTAATGATATTATTTCTTCAATATCATTATGTTGAAATATTGATCTAAAGTTTTTTATCAAATTTGGAACTTTTGGTGTCGAGTTACTATTCACGTATCTGACCTTATTCACGTATCTGATCTTATTAGCGAATCACGGCACTATTCATCGAAAAATGAAAAATTTTCTTTTCGTCCAAAATATCTATTCTGGATACTAGCTTTGATTGTATCCATGTTTTGATCATTCTTGAATTTTACACCACTATGGTTATTTTTGAGGTATTTTTGGACATGGATAAAACAAAGTACGAATCCTTAATCCTTAATCCTTGTCATTTTGTTTCACTGGATTCGTTTCTTTAAAAATATTTTTCATCATCCTCAGTCTTAAATGATGATATTATGGAATATCTTTGGCTTGTAGTGCAAAGATGAATGATTTCTGAAGAATATCTTTGGCCGTGGTGCAAAGATGAGCAGTGTTTAGAAGAACATGACCAATGAGAATATCTTTGGCACATGTAGTGCAAAGATGAATATTTGATTCGGATATATATTGATTGATGTTACGAGGGATAAAAGATGAGCGATGAACTTTTAAATTCATACATAGAAGATAGTAGTTTGCATTCTCTACTTAACTCTTCTAATGAATTATTATTTCCATTGCGAATATTGATTTAAAATTTGTTGTCTATTATATTCTATTAGATTTTTCCTGTTGAAGACTAACGATAATTTGTTGTATATTATCTTAGTCATAATATTTCTTTATTGGGCTAGTTGAGCTCACCCTTTTCCTTTTGTTCCATTTTTCTTCTCGGGAGGCGAGAATATAGCGAATGCAGTCGGGGTATGGAATGAAAGTTCTAGAGAGAGTTGTTTAGTAGTCCTCACCATTTTTGTAAAATAATGTATCAATAAATGTGATGAGGATTTATTTGAGTATAGATATTGTCTAGAAGATAATATTTGTATTCAAACTCACGATTTCTTGTTGTAATAATAAAGTTGTAGTTGTTTACATACCATGTATTGACAACTCGTAATGGGTGATGTATACCTATTTTGGGGCGTCACATACATCTGTTAATAATTACATACGGTAGCGAGAGAATTGAGCTTTTTATTGCTCAATTCTTGGGGAAAGTCTAAGGAAAGATAAAGAACATATAGTTCAATTAATTTAACAATTGATCAAGTGAATTAAACCTTTAGTAAAGGTTGAACGAGATTAAAAGACAACGAATGTAAACGCTGATTACGTAACCGATATCCGAGGACCATGGTCGCAATAAAATGAACGTGTGGGATTGTTATGACTATAATTCCTTAGACGTTGATGAATGTTGTAAGTAATATATTAATTATCGAGAAAGTCGTAGCAAATGGTAATAAGGGTAATGAAAGTCCGAATGTGAGTCGGATATAGAATGTTAAAATAAAGTAAGTGTTAAACACTTTAGCCGACGTGAGGGTTGAGTGCACACGAATATTAAACGGGCAGAACCTATATTCCGTGTATGGTTTGACCGTAAGGTAATGAAGAATGAAGAAACTGAATTAAAGACAATAACATATAACATAAAGAAGCCGAGTTAATGATTATAACTTGGATAACGTTTTGAGTCGAATGAACTGGACGTTGTAAGATATGAATAAGGTAATGTAAAATGCTTAACGCTATGAATGCGTAGAATTAATATAGATGATCGTATGAGTAAGACATCTCCGTATGTCATGAAGTCGTAAGCCGGTAAAGAAAGTTAGTCGCGTAAACTTAGATTACAAGAACGCGAACCTTAAGAATTAAAGTTAAGTAAACCAATGCGTAAGTCAAGTATATGACTAATTGGTGTATGTGTTATTTCTTTATGTGCTATGTAGGGATTGGAATGAGCAGTTCAGCGTAAACTGTAGCTGTGCGTAAGGCAAGTTTCCTAACTTCATTCATATTTTACATGAATGCTAGTTTCTTAAACTTCTCAGATGTTGAACTTGAGAAGTCTTGTCTATGTACAAATGTGTGATATTTGTACAAGGTGGTAGTATGTATGAAGCCTTGTGCCATAATTTTGACACTTCGGTGTTTCTATGAGATGAACTGTTTTATGATTTAACTGTTTAATATGAGAATGTTCTGTTTATACATGAACCGTTATTGTTAAGTTTGTGTTAATGATTCTAGCCAGACAGGACATGTATGGAAAAGGTAGAAGAATGAATGTGAGAGCCCCAAATTCGGGTCCCAAATCACCACAGATCTGGTACAATCATTCTATAACTATTGCGAAAGATATAAACATAAATTGTTTATACAATAAACTTTGCACACTTTTCCCCAAGGTCAAGTAACCTTAACTTAATATAAAATTCATTACTTATTTGACTTACAATAACATTAATATACAATATTGCTACAAATCTAGCTGCACACGTATACTAAAGCTTGAACTGTCTTTGACCTTTCCTTAAATCCGGCGTATTCATCTTAATCTGCAATGTTTATCATGATATAGCAAGGGTGAGCAATGAATTTGCCCAACAAGTATAAGTTCATTTAAAGATATATCTTGATTGAAAGAATTTGAATAATAAGTTGACTATAATTCAACAATATAATTTTGAATTAGCATGAACAAATTTTTATGACTGAACAAGCATATAACATGAACAAATATATCTGGACCAAATGGTAATGAAGGTGATCAACCTTTCATACCTAATGAACACATGCAATACACACAGAGTGCAGTTAAACAATTCTTAGACATGGCAATCAGCAATGATTAACCACAAGTTTTATTTGAATAAACAACTCAAAGTTGAGTTAAGGAAAACTTGCATGAACCGTTGATTATCATTACGCATTTTAATAAGCTTTGTCTGAAGACCTAATATTAAATAATACCGATCTACACATTAGAATAATATCATCACATATTTAAAATAACCTAATCACATTATCACATAACCCTATTAGTCTATAACACACATAAAACCTAACCTCTAGTCAAACTTTGATACCGAGTCGAGTTCAGATACTTACGACATCCCGTATCGCAGTCTAGTGGACAATCGTCGAGTTTAAGTTCAATTAAACTCATCTAATCACTTAAAATTACCTTAGATAATTTTTTATCGATCAAAATATTTTTCATAACCTCGTAATAATTTTCGAGATAATTATTATCATTTATCATGAATTTTCAATCATTAAAATCGCATTTATATGAATTAAATACCACATAATTCCTTTATCAATAATATTTATTTAATATCAAACATTAATGAAATACATGTCATAATATTTATAATATATCAAAGTATTTTTAATACCTTTATATTATATTTATATGATTTTTAAACACTTAAATCCATTATCCCAGTAATTGCTATTAATATTAATATATTAATATTTTCATGACAAAATATCAAAAGTTATATTTTATAACTTAAAATATTTTTATAACACTTAAATCATTTTTATATGATTTTTAAATCATAAATTCTAATTTTCCATAATTTATTTAATACATTTAGTAAATAAATTAATTACCATTAATATTAATTAATTAATGAAATTCCTCACAAAATATTAAAAGTCACTAAAATAACTTAAAATATTTTCTTTTACCATAATATAATTTTTCATGATTTTTCATGTATTAAAATCATTTTAAATAATTTATTTAATATTATAATTAAATAAATTAAATACCATTTATATTACAAAAATATTAAATATTTATGAAATATACTCAAAATAGTTAAAAACTAATTTGCAGACTTTAAAATAATTTTTAGGAATTTATTTTGTATTTTTAATAATTAAAAACTATTTTTATTCATTTATTAATTAAATTAAATAATTGCAGAAATTACGTGTCGCTGTAGGGGCTTTAGGCGACAAATCAGTCGCTGTTGGTGTTCTTGAGCCCAAACCCAGAAACTCATAGGCAGTTACAAGGTGTCACGTTTGACATGTTGTAGATTAATGATCTTCATGATTCTGGGTTATCTAAAGTGTTACACATGTAGTATTTATGTCATACTACGCAAAAAAAACTGATTCAAGGGCCATACAACATCATAACAGAGAGATATGAGCAATCAAAAAGTCTGACAAGGTTGTTCTTCATTTATGGGTTTTCCTAAAAATGAAGAATAACACAAGGTGCTATATTTAGATCCTTAGATCTTGAGCTCTAAGGCTGCTTTGTGTGATTTATGAGTTCACACTTGTAGTAATGATGTCAGAGTACAATAACATAACATTAAATCTGTCTAACAACAACACAAATGAACAATGAAGGCTGGTCAAACCTTGCCACAAAAAATCGGCTGATGAAGATCTGGGTTACCCAGAATCTTCATCCGGCATGATGGTCAACGCTATTTTGACCAAGATTATCTTTCGTTATGGTTATGATCTAAGTTATCTAGTGACTTTAATATGTAGTCGACATGACAGGTTACAAAGATCAAGCAACCAAGATCAAGCAACCAATAGGCCTAAACATTAACATACAACCAGATCTGAGGCCCAGAAAACGTTGCAGATGAGATCTGGGTTTCTGGGTTGCCCATAAACTCAGTCTTCGTGAACGGTCAACGAGGTTTGACTGCATATAACTTACGATCTAGACATGTTATGATCTTGTTTCCAATTCTTGATCACAGTCTACATGACATATTACACATATATAACTTCAAACACCACAAATCAGTAACACAAACGAATCTAGAGTCCCTAACATTTGCTTGTCAGACGTCTCATGAAGGTTCAAGAACAGTTTCTAAAAACTTGATTTTGTACATCTACATGATATGGATCCATGATCCAACAACCCAGATCATTAAAAGACACCCTCTAACACATCTAACCAATCATGCATTAACAACATTTAACATCAAATCATAAGATTTCGAAGATTAGGGTTTTTATACCTTTCTAATGTTTGATCTTGATTCTGATCCTTGTGATCTGTTTAAGGAGATCTATAAACTGATCATGTCTCAATATTTCACTCTCTCTCACTCTAGATTTTTGGATTTAGAGAGAGAATGGTCTAGGAGAAAATGAAAAATAAAGTGAAGTTTTCTCTCTCCTTTTAATTTATATATTTTGATGATACAATGCACTTGGCTGATAAAGATAACTGAAATGATGTGATTTAAGGCACATGGTAGATTGAGTTGGTTACTAACTCAAGACATTTGCAAGATTTGCAAGTAACCTTCAATTATGCAATAAAGGGCATAATAGTCATTTTGATTTTTAATTTAATGGCATACTTGTCTTTTGCTACAACCCTTAGGGTTTAGGTTTTAACCTTTAGGGTTTAGGGTTTAACCCTTTAGGTTTTAAAAATAAATTCTAGAATTTCCAAATTAGGTATCCAAAATAGAAAATTAATATTTTTAAATTATAATTAGGATTCTATAATTATATTTAAATTTCCTAATCATAATCCAAGCTTGCTAATTAGGATTATTTTTCCTAATTAAAATTGCTAATTAAGCAATTAGGGTCATAATTCACTACAAAAAATTGGGCCTTCAAAGACAATGGATTTTAAGTTACTAAAGGTGTCAAATTTAGATTGCAAAAGGGTTTTGGCAACGACTTTCTTTATCATTCTTAAGTGATGAGTGTTGCTAATTGTTCAAGCACAAAGCGTATTTTTTCGTTTGCCAAAAGTAATACATTTTGCAACGAAATTTGACTTTCGTCTGAGACATCGATCCTTTAGCAACAAAATGTATTGTTGCGAAATAATTAAAATGTCGTTGCTAAAACCCCATTTAGATTGCAAAAGACGCTAATTGGCAACGAAATGAACTCTTTTTTTGCAATGACCATGCATTTTCGTTCTGATTGACACCATTTTGCAACGACATTTTTCGTTGCGATAAATTATGAAAATTGTTGCCTAAGCTTGCTTTCATTGCGAGTCTGAAACTTTTTAGCAACAATTTTCATTCTTGATTATATTATTTGGCAACAACATTATCTTTGAATCAAAGAATGGAATGTTTGTTCTTTGGTTATTTTTCAATAACAGCGAAAGTCGTCGATTAACAACAACATTATATGTTGTCGTTTTTTTATATGTCTTGAAGTTAATATGATTTGCAACGATAAAAAATATTGCTTTTATTTTAGTAGTAACAACATCATCTCTCGTTATTATTAGGTTAATTTTTAGTTTTGCCAAATATTATATTTTAATGCCATTAGTAACGTGAAAATTTGTTGCTAAATGTATAAAATATTATTGCTATATTAAAACTTGTTCAATGCTTTGGTAACGAATTATATTGTTGTCAAATCGAAATTTGACATTCTTTTTGTTTACGTGGCTGGCTCACTGTCCCCATAGCAAATAATGGCAAAAATACAAAAAACTAAAATGTTATTAACTTAATATAATCGTCCACTACATAATCATGCATTATCTTTACAATTAACCATCTAAAGCTACCACAGTTCTTCAATCAAAGTATATATCTACATATATAGAGAGAGTACAATTCATAATTTCGTCCCTTGTCTTCCGTAAACGTAGCACGAAAATTTGATACCCAGTATTGTAAGGCAGGTCGTAGAAGCAATCTTCCTGCACATTTAAAAATAATAGCAAGTAAAGAAAATGAAGAAAATAGGTCACCAGAGGCACTTGGTGCCAAAATCAATACACAAAGACAATAAAATTGCTACGTGATACAATGTCAAGGCTTGGCTCCTATTTCATAATACTTTAGAATACCACCAATTTCTTGTTCAAGTTGAGTGACTAAACAATAAATATGGTTGGCACATCAATGCATAATCACTCTCCAACCTGGTTATAACACTATTTGATACTTCATAACAAAGAATCAAAGATAACACTGAAAACATACTGACAGCATTGTGTATGGCACAACCAAGCAAATTAGTTTTTCATGTAATTATTTATTAGGCAATTTAGTTAGATTACAAAACAGCTCAGTTGAGTTGTTCAACAAGCTGACTCAAAGACATACGAGTTAAATGCAAGAGAATATACTTACTTTTTTGATGTTGTTGAGGTAACAAGTAAATCCCTGATTTTCTCATTGTAAACTTCAAGGACGATAACAGATATGTGGAACGTAAAAGTCTCTTTCCGTTCCTCGACCACTTTAAATAAATTCTCCAAAGTTCTATAATTGACTCCTCGATTCTGTTCAGTGCCCTCCATGGTAAAAGTCTTTCCCGCCCCTGTTTGCCCATACGCAAATATGCAAACATTGTAGCCATTTAACACTGAGACCACCTTGGGTGAAGCATCTGAAAAAACATCAACTAGTACAGAAAATAAAAATAAAAAAAACTCTAAATTTTGTGATCTATATAGTATGCAAAGAAAATTAGTAGTATAATCTTTTTACGGTCATTCTTAAACTAATACACATCTACATTCTCAAACTAATACACATCCACTACTAGAAAATCTACCTTAATGATATTGATAACTAACTAACTAACTAATCGGTCTCTTTAACTCGGTAAGTTTACCTTTGTAAAAGCGATTGATCACTAAGATAATCTACTAATCTAGACCATACATATTAATGGAACCCTGCTACAAGGGTGGTTATAGAACTTAGTAAAAAACAGTGAAAGAATGGACATTTTTTTAAGAGAAATTTAATATACCTCATCCTCACTGAATCTACTAGTATTGCATATCCTCTCGAAAAGTTCTCCTCCAGCGGCATATTCCATGACAATGGCTAGATGCGTTGGCATTTGCAACACCTGCACAGCCATTAGTATCATTATGATTTAACAGTTTATGCATTGCTTTTTTCTGAGGCAAAATACCAAATGGAACATAGTACTACTCTTTTTTGTAACAAGTAGGAGATTAACAGCTAGAGGTATACAGTACTATAAATTTTTTACAAGAAGTGACACCACTCAAATGATATAAAAGTGAGCCATCTATTTCTTTACTTGATGGCACTATTTCGACAGAATTCGGAATAAAATCATAAGGTTTTAAATTATATTAGTAGTCATGAAACAGAAAATGTTATCTTTTCTTCTTTACAATTGGACTAACTTTTGATATTGCTTGTCATGCTACTTTCCGAAAGCATATATAATATGAAGAAAACTCAACAATCAAATTTCAAATTTGGCATCTGCTTCATGGAATCCAATTGATCATCAAAGTGAGAAAGACACAAAAGGTTAAAAGATGCTATGTTCATCAATAGTAGATATACTACCTCTTTAAACCTAATTATATTGGGGTGCTTCAATAACTTGTGATTCATGATCTCCCTCTGTACATGCTCATCAATCTGCAAAACCCAAAAAACCTCCCAATCAAGCAAAACCCATATCATTCCCAAGGTTACCATTAGTATTGACAATCTTTGGGAGAAATCTCTGGGAAATGGATGGCTCATAACGACAGTTTGAGCTGGAAAAGAGAGGAATAGTCCTTTTATATGACAGATTATCAAATTCTTTCTTGGTTTGTACAGTAGTTTTTTGGAAATTATTTAGTGCAAAGTTTGTTAAGATCTTCTGAGTTTTAGCAATAAGAAATCCTGACATGATGTGTGCATAGGGCCAAAGTACTAGAATTCCTGCCAAATTATGTCACTTCAAACCATGACTTCTAATTTTATTCTTGGCATCTTGCTCTTGTAAACTATAGCAAATGATTTAATTAGCACAACTATTTGAAAAAATTATCCAGCAGCAATCATTCAGTGAAACGTCACATACATCCTCTCCTCATGTATATAAATCACATAAAAATAATGAAATCACACATTAATGGCACAACTGACAGTCAAATCAATTACATTCTCATTCTAGTTACATGACTGCTTATCCATTGTTTAGTTTTGGCAGAGGTGCGGTGATTAATAAATTGAATCTCCAGTTGCTTTTCCCCAACTCAAAAATGTAAAAAATGAAAAATAAACTAATACATTATCAATGGATAATTGTGACCTTACTGCCCAAATGACCAGAGAACAAGCCGATCAAAAAAAAAGACCAAAGAACAATCTTCTACTCTTGCAATGGAACAAATTTTAGGCAGCTTAGTCAATCATTCCACTTGGCTCCCCACTTTTTTAGAAAGTTCTTTTACACTTTTTAATTAATCAATATGGACACACTACTTAGCTCATGACTTAATATAGTCATCACGGGTGATTTCTTTTCTGAACAGTATACAGTAATACTCATTGAGGAATTTCATCAATCATGTACAGTATAAACTGCCAACTAATTGAAAACAACATATAAATCAATAATCAAAGTTAATGAAAAGTAGAGACTATACTCCTTAGCATCAATTAACACCTCAATTCAAGATATCCTCATCTCAAGTTCACAACAGATAATTATTGTGTTTTTATTATTTATTTATTTTGATAATTTTAGTTAACCAGACAACCAAACAGAGAAACAGATTCTACGAGCAACAAACAGCCATCACATGCACAGAAAATAAACAAAACTGAAAATTTATTGAGCAGATGGCATGGTGGGCCTACACTTTCCCGATGACCAGCGCTGCCATTGCAACCCTCAAGTATTTGATTGAGGTCCCAAACATAATTACTAGAGCACTATCAGTTGTACTCTGTATCCTTGCGACAGTCACGGTGATGGCCTTGCTCGTGACAACCGTCTACCATGCTTTTGTGCTCCGAGACCTCTTCTTGAATGACATTGCAATTGCTATCAGTGACAAAAGACCAAAAATAGGCCTAAAATGGTACCACAGAAGATCTGCTGGCTCAGATAACAAAGAAACTGAACACTACCTCAAATTTACGGACTCAGATGGCAAAGATATAGAGGGTTCTGTAAAATCTTTAAGCTGTACCAAATAATACTGGTTCAGCACAAGTCTGGAAATAATGTTCTTGTTACTTTTTGCTCAGACAAGGGAGGAACTCTGGTTTTGAAACTCTAGCAATTCCAATGAACTTGCTGTATAGATAGGAAGTGAAGGTTAATGTTTTCAAGATAGAAATATATGTTTCCTCTATATATTATTAATGTATATGCTCGCTCATAAATCAAAATGCAGCTATGTGGGTAACAAACAGTATTATGTTTGGTTATGGGAGTCATTAGGATGAAATTTTCTGTTGTCCCGAGTTAAATTGAAAGTTATAAAGAATACAGCTATCAAAAGTTGTAAAATTACTACTACAACAAAATTATGATAATGTTGCCAGATATTCAATTATTATGCTCCAAGTAGAAAACACATGCAAAAACTGCATACTACTACTAGAAAAGCTAACATATATTTTCCCCTGCCACCTGATTAGGCGCTTTCTTCCCTTCCCCTTCTCCTATAAACATCTTCTGCACAACCTGAATTCACACACCACAAAACACAAAATCCCCATATCACTATTTCAACCCTCTAAAAAATCCTTAAATTAAAACATAAATATAATTCCAAATTTCAGTATAAATTAAAAAAGGAAAATAACGTCTAAATTTCGTTGCTAGTAGACCCATCACTCAATGGTATCATCCATGTATCATGTACTTGTATTATTCAAGAAATAGTTGCTAAAAATACCTTGGATTTAACAGAACGCTTAATGAGGGACCAAAGGCCAGGAACAGAAATGATAAAGAGACCAAGAGAAGTGTAGTAACTCGCCATTGAATAGCCCACGCTTTCTGAAATTAAAAAGAGAGAAGATGGGTCCGTCGTTGAGAGAGGCTCGTGATTGAGGAGAGAGAAGGAGATTACTAGAACCGCCAAGATCTTCCTGGGTTTTGCTGCTGGTGGGGTTCGAGCCATGCCTAGCCATGGCGGCTGCTGGTGGTGGAATTGGGTTGAATCTCTTGTGGGTCTGAGTTTGTAAGGAAGAGAGATAGAAGGGAGGAGAGAGTTAGCTGCTGCCATTGGTGAACTGGATTGGAGATATTGGGTGAGCTACTGAATGAGTAAAACAGTTACCTTTTCTCATTGATTAAATAAGTTTGAAAAATTGGTTTACAACCATTAAAAACTACACTACGTATTTAAAAGGAGCCTATCCTAACAGCTTAACTGGTCACTGAATCTTATATCTTATAATATATTAGCAACAGTTAGCATCATCTGTGTGTTTGTTTAAAACTAAACTTGATTTTAAGAACCAATAAAATCAAAATACTTGAGGTGGAGAATGATAAAATCAAAATAGTTTATCTTTGTTAAGCTACCAGGAGTCATAACAACTAAAATACTGCAATTGCACCAAATCAATCAGATTTAAGAAGATTCCACACAAAAAAGAATTAAAGAAATATATACATCAAATAAACAAACCACCAACAAAATAAACAAATCATCAACAAAAAAGCCCTAAACAAGTAAACAATAAACACCCATATAAATCGACATAAATAGAGATAAATCAATTGACTAAATCTCAAAATAAACTCAAAATTACCTAAGAAAATTTTTGATTCTGGAGTTGGAGACTTGGAGTCGGCGACTTACGAATGGAGATTGAAGACTTACGAATGGAGATCGGTGACTTACGAAGGGAGATTGAGAGACAAAGCTTTGAGATGGATGGAGACAAAGGTTCGAGATGAAGAGATGGAGAGATCGGCGACTTACTGAGTCACAAAGGTTCTAGATGGAGAGATTTCAGTCGGATTTGGGAATATAGAGAGAAGGTTGAAGCGTGAAGCCTAAAGCAAAAGAGTAAAGCAAAAATAAAAGACTTGAAAAGTAAAGACGAAAAGTAAGTATATTAATAATATTATTAAATAAACCGTAATTTTTATTTCGGTTGGAGTTTATCTTACCGCAAATAAATTTCCTACCGGAATTGGTACTAAAAATCCGATATATCGGTTCCGCAGAATCGGTACCGAACCGTTTGCTTTTTATACCGAATCGATCAGTCCGAACCGGTTCGATTTCCCTTAAAACCGAAAATACCGTTTTTTTTAACACCCCTATTAGAAACCCTACTGTACGAATTTTATTCATATTAATATTAGATCCACAATAATAATTTCATTTGGACTGCCATAGAGCCCAGGCCCAACATAGTATCATCAAATTTTGATGTATATTTATTAAATTTTAATGATATAATTATTATAAATAAAAATTATTAATTATAAGTTTTATTTTATTTTAATCCAATCCACGATCCTCCTCCTCCGTCTCTTCAGCAAACATTAAGAAGAAGAAGATCTAGATCTAGATATAGATATCTTTTTGAGTTTATAGCAAAAGATAAAAGTTGTGTAATTGCAACTATAAGTCTATAACCAGAATAAAAAATAATGAATTTTAAAGTAAAGTTTATTAATAAATGAATGTTAATTTTATTATTTTTTAATAAATATAATAATTAATGTTTTAAATTATAATTCGAGCAAGTTTTTATCAGTTTTGAAATATTAAATTTTAAAACGAATACTATAATTACAACTATAGCTAGAATAAGAAAAAAATGAGTTTTAAAGTATAGTATTAATGAATGAATATTAATTAATTTATTTTTAATAAATACAATAATCAATATTTGTTTTAGAGATAAATTTATAAATATTTATATGAATATTTGTTTACATATATATATATATAGAGAGAGAGAGAGGGAGGGAGAGAGAGAGAGAGCAAGGATCAAGAGCATAAGTCTTAAAAACCATAATTCCCTTAAAGAGCATAACTATTTAAAACTACTTCGTTTTGGAGTGGCTTAAAAGAGAGTGGTCCCACTTGTTTTTCTTTTATTTACAAAAATGTCACTCGTGGCCACTCCAAAACGACGTAGTTTTAAATAGTTATGCTATTTAAGGAGGAATGTTTTTAAGACTTATGCTTCGATCCTCTCTCTCTCTCTCTATATATATATATATATATATATATATATATATATATATATATATATATTCATAGTTACTTTATATATATTTAGTTTAATGTTGAGATTTGTTTAGTATTTTATTTAGTTTGAAAAGAAATTTTGAAAAGAATATGTGTGTATGTGTGTGTGTATATATATATATATATATATATATATATATATATATATATATATATATATATATATATATATAGAGATAGAATAAATTTAAAATATTGGAGACTACAAACTATGGCGTTAGTTTAGTTAACTAATAAATTAGAATAGCTAAATTATTAGCTTAATGGCCCAATAACCAATAGGTTTTAGGTTCAAAACTTAGTTGTGATATTTTTGCTTCTTATGTTATATTTTTTGTGTATTAGATAAATTCTATTACCATCTATATATATAGATACCTATCTTAAATCTCTACATTAAACTAAATATATATAAAGTAACTATGAATATTTTAATATATATATATATATATATATATATATATATAAATTTATCTCTAAATATTCATATAAATATTTATTGTGAGACCCCGAATTTTAAGAAATAAAAGTATTCAATTTTTCTATTTTGGTAAATAGTTAAATTGATAAAAGTTTAAAGTTAAGGGTAATATGTGAATTGTTTTTGCAAACTAAGCAAGTTGATATAAAATATTCGTTGTGTCGGGAATTATTCGATTAGTCGGGGAATATTCTTTTTGTCGGGGAATATCTGTACGATGGTACAATCATTGGTGGACCCCACAACGGAATTATTGTCGGATTGAGAAAAACGATAAAAATATTTTTATGAAAATAACTATTAAAGTTTTACCATTAAAACATTGAACTACTCAGTAGTAAAAGTACAATATCTGGCGTGATTGCGTAGTAGCACACGGTATTGATTATTGATACTTACGTGAGAAGTCACTCGGTTTTGTTCAATTATTACTACTGATAATTCTTTGATAGTATCTCACGTTATTTGATTCAATTATTGTCGATATTTTATATATTATTATATCAATAATTGAGATAACAAAGTTATTAACATTATTATTTGCAATATTAACGATGTCTAGAAGTTCTGCCAAGGAGAGGTTTGGTCACCTAATTGCGCTACCAATAGGAGATATCCTTATTGAAAGCCCCTCTTTCTGAGGAACGACACGGGTCGATTAATAGTGTGAATAATAATAATGATGATGAGTTTTGTTTATTACTATTATTAATGTAATAAAATGTAAAAAGCTTTTATATAAAATGAATACTTTTATAAAGTTATTTATTTTATTAGACTATAAATAGAATATATATGATATTCTATTATGCATAGTGTTTGCATAGTAAAATCTTTTTACATAAAACAGAATACTTTTATAAAGTTTTTCGTTTCATTAGATTATAAATAGAATATATTATATTTTATTTAAAAGATTTTGCTTTGAATATGGACCGTCCGATTAAAAGTAAATCAATCTAGACCGTTCATGAATTAGTTACTATACAGTCCATTCTTCTATAAATAGAAGCTCATTCCTTCATTATTTCTTACGAATTCAGTGAAACTCTAGAGAGAGAAACTATAGAGAGATTTCTTCTTCTATAATCTCGAGCGTATTTCTTTAGAGTTTAAGAAAGCTTTGAGCGTAGAAGATAGTGCAAGTTTTCTTCAAGTATATTCCCGCCCTACCAGTCAGAATACTTTTCTTTTTAAGGTGAAGATAGGGGGTGAAAATTATCTTCGTCCTGGTTGCGAAGAGAAATTTAGAACCACAATTATGATTATGAGTTATTCATATGATTGTGGACAGGAACTGTTAATTTATTTTATAGGGATAAAATATTGTTGGTGGACTTTTAATATGGAGAAGATAATAGACCTTATAGTCTATTTGACTCTTCTAATGGATTGCTCGTTCCGCTATAACTATGGTTGAAAAATTTTATCATCTACCATATGTTCTAAATCTCTGATTTATTAATGATGAAGGCTATTGATGATGTAAATTAGCTTTAGTCATGATATTCTTTACTGGACTAGTTGCGCTCACCCTTTCTGCTTCACAATTTCTTTCGGTGTAATAAGAGTGTTCTTAAGATTGATAACAGATAACATAGGAATAGAGCGGTGGTCTCTAGTCATGGAGGTTCTCCTAAACAAAGATAGAAAAATGTGTTGTATTCTATACATCATTTAGTAGTTATATTTGGTGAATCAAATAGGGTGAGGTGAACCCAACTTTAGAAGGGTGTTTTGCCACTATCATACAAGATGACTAATGACATACTACCTCGTGTTCTCATAAGACAGGGTTGTGCGCATCCACTTGCTTTGAGTATATCTACTGGCACTACCTATATGATCTTGGAGTTTATTTGAAATATAATATTCACTTGGAGACAGTGGAGATAGGTATATGTCAAGAGAAGACTCACCACTGGAAAGAAGATGATAGTAATCTTCTCATTTTTCTTTGGGGTCTATTGGGTCAACCAAGGATAATTCTGGGGACATATGATATATATTATAGCCTAGACGCATGGCCTCCCATGTACGAAGGTTTCCTTGAGCACTTCCCAAAGATTTTAATTTCTAAAACAATTTTTGACTATACTTTTATGTAAATTACCATTGTAAGGTTGTGGTCGAGGCACAATGAGAGTTACATACATTTGTATTAAAACTCACGATTAATCGTGGTGGTATTTTTATCTGACGATTCAACAATTATATAAATGAAGTTGTATTTGAATTTTGTACCATGTATCTGGCGACTCAGAATGGGTGATGTATACCTAATTTTGGGGACGTCACATTTATAAACAAATATTCATATAAATTTTTCTTTAAAATTTATAAACAAATATTTATTTATAAATTTATAAATATTTCATCTAAACTTTAGTATTTTAGTATATTTTTTAGTATATTTCATCTAAACTTTAGTATTTTAGTATATATTTTTTAATTGATATTTTTTAATTAGTATTTTTAGTATTTGATGTAAATATGTAATTAGTATTTCAAAGATTTGGGTAGGTGACTTTTAGTATTTTGATATGTTATACAAATATGGTAAAAATTAGTATTTTGATATGTTATACAACTATGGTAAAATTTTAGTATTTGAGTAAAATTTTAGTATTTTAGTATTTGAATTTTATTATTTTGATTAAATGATGTAAATATGTTATGATGTGAATATGATGTAAATATGTAAATATGATAATATGTTATGTTATGATGTAAATGATGTAAATATGTTATGATTTTAGTATTTTATTGATGTAATTTGAATTTTTGTTCTTTTGATTAATTAACAAAATAGTTTGAATTTTAGTATTTTTTTGGATTTTAGTATTTTTTTAATTTGATTTTTTTAGTATTTTTTTTAATTAGTATTTTTAGTATATTATGTAAATATGTAATTATTATTTTAGTGTCTGGGTAAGTGACTTTTAGTATTTTGATATGTTATACAACTATGGTAAAATTTTAGTATTTTGATATGTTATATACAACCATGGTAAAATTTTAGTATTTGAGTAAAATTTTTAGTATTTTAGTATTTGAATTTTAGTATTTTGATTAAATGATGTAAATATGTTATGATGTAAATATGATGTAAATGATGTAAATATGTAAATATGATAATATGTTATGTTATGATGTAAATATGTTATGATTTTAGTATTTTAATGATGTAATTTGAATTTTTGTTCTTTTGATTAATTAACAAATAATTTGAATTTTAGTATTTTTTAATTAGTATTTTTAGTATTTGACGTAAATATGTAATTAGTATTTTTAGTATTTTAGTGTCAGGAACCGACTTTTATAATAAAAAATCCTTATAAACTTAGTTGGTTTGAACATTTATTTAAAGAGAGTGGGAGGTCTGAGTTCAATTCTCGAGGAGAGCATTATTTTATTTTATTTTTAAAAAGCCCACTAATTAAACCGACTTTTTTTTATTATTAGTACAATTATAATTATTGTAATAATTATTATTATAATTATAATAATGATAATTAATAATAATAATAATAGGAATAGGAATAATAATAGTAATTATAATAATGATTAATAATAACAATAATAATAATAGTAGTAGTTATAATAATAGTAATAGTAATAGTAATAATAATTATAATTAATACTAACAATTATAATAATAATAATAATAATAATAACTATTATTATTATAGTAATAATAATAACAACAACAACAACAATAATAATAATAATAGAAATTATAATAATAGTAATAATTATAATTATTATAATAATAAAAATAATAATTATAAGATTAGTAATAATCTAATAATAATAATAAAAAAAATTTAATAATAATAGTAATAATAATTATAATAATAGTAATAATAATAATAGTAAATATAATAATAATTATAATAATAGTAATAGTAATAGTAATAATAAAAAAATATATAAAGATACGAAGCATGAAAAAATTTTAATAATGACTTATAAGTAAAACAAAGTTAAAATTTAAGTTATTGTCAAACACTAAATAATAACAAATGACTTATAACTTAGTTTAACCAACTTATATGTCATTGTCAAACACCTTCTAATACAAGATATAAAGAGAAATTAATATTTGATTATAAAAAAAAAATAAAAGTCAAGAAAAAGGAGAATTTGAAAATGGGAGTTAAAAAAACTTACACACCATTGGTGCAACTTTATTATTATTGTTATTGTTATTATTATTATTTTATTATTATTATTATTATTATTATTATTATTATTATTATTATTATTATTATTATTATTATTATTATTATTATTATTATTATTATTATTATTATTGTAGTATATAACTTCTTGATATTATATTAATGGTATGTAGCGAAGGAGAAGAAAGGAATATATGGGAGAAATCTCATGTTTTGATATAAATATTAATCCTTGCAAGATATTAACAAATAACTTGTGTTGCTCTAGCGGTCAAATGACCAAAGTTCCAAATGATAGGTCATAGGTTCAAATATGTTTTGCATTTGGATATAATTTTTAAATACTAAATATGAATATTTTTTTCACAATTATCCGAATACCGAATATAGTCTTACAAAAACATGCTTATTGGGATTATCTTAATTTAAGGCAATATTTTAATAGTCGTTGTAAAAAGTTGTATAAGATATGCAACGAAAGTAAAAAATTTTGCCAATGAATGTGGTCTATATTAGGCAACGAAATATAGCAACAAAAAAATTTTCGTTGCCCACGATGTGTAGAAATCAAGTGGTTAGAAATTTTGCAACGAATTTCTAACGAATTTTGTTTCCACACTTTGCAACGACTTATGAATTTCGTTGCAAAAAGTGAAAGCGACACAATCTGCAACGAAGGACAAGTTTCGTTGCTAAACATACACTTTTAGCAACGACTTTTAAAGCTGTTGCTTGAAAAATCGTTGCTAAAACCCTATTTTTAGCAACAAAAAAACTTTCGTTGCCCACGATGACGGAAAATCAAGTGGCCTAAAATTTTGCAATGAATTTCAACGAAATTTTTTCCCGCCAATGAATTAGCAACGAAATTTTGCAACGACTTATGAATTTCGTTACAAAAAGTGAAAGCTTGACACAATCTGCAACGAAGGACAAATTTCGTTGCTAAACATATACTTTTAGCAACGACTTATAAAGTCGTTGCCCGAAAAATCGTTGCTAAAGGCCCATTTTTTTGTAGTGATTGTACATTAGGGTTTTTAACCCAAGAATTAGGGTTTTAAATAGAAAAATAATCTTTCTAATTTAGAAATTAGGTTTCCTAATTAGATAAGAGTTTCCTAATTACTTATAACTTGAAAATTAGGATTAATGTTTCCTAGTTAACATTAAATTATTAAATTAACAATTAGGTTTTCCTTAATAAAAAATCAGGGTTTCTAATCCAGAATTAGGGGTTTCTAAATCAATTAGGGTTATCCCTAATTAGGTTATTATTAATAACGTTTAAACCTTATACTAGTATTTACATCCCCAAATTAGGGTTTCAACTTCCGAATTAGGGTTCAAATTCCCAGAACTGAAATTATGATTTCCAGAACCAGTTTTAGGGTTTCTTATAAATCGTAAGAATTTTTTTAGCTGAACGTTTACGTTCTTAATATTATATTAGGGTTTGCCACTGATATAGCTTATATGTTCAACCCTTTACCCTTAACCACATATTGTACACATATAATACCCCATACACAGAACTTAATCACATATATACTTAATCCTGAATAATTCACCACATAAATTTTAAATTCAAAAAATTCCTTATCAGAAATCTCAAATTCATTCACTTATTTTCTGTCTAGGTTTATTATTTAACCTTAATTCAATATTTTAAAATTTTATAAATTTTCAAATTCTCGGGTTGTCACATTCATCCATTCTTCTAAAAATTTCATCCCCGAAATTTACCTTACACCCTGCACCATTCCTTCTCATCATCACATGTTACCCAATAAATTCCTCATAAGAGTAAAAATTTTGAACTTGTGCTGAGGGGTTATATAGACTATTATCTGTCATTTTCACAAAGATTTTATGGAAATTCATCCACAAACCGTCATAACTTACGGACATAGTGGGTAATTAGCCCGGTATTCCCTGTACTTATTAAGTAATCACTTTGGTCGAATCTGTTTTCTAAATCATTTGCCATACAAAAAATTTTACCTCAGTCTTATTGGATTCCGTACCAAAATAATTTGGTTCAGGAAAATTTTCAAAGAACGCTTAGAATTTTCATAACGTTGGTCTAGCCGAATCAAATAGCTTAGACTCATATTCATAATCAACTTCAATCGAATTACGAATGTGTATAGCCAAACGCCGTTGGCAAATTAAATTTTTGAAAATTGTTTGAAAATGACGTCATGATGCCGTACTGTATTAACAACCCATTTGAGGATGCCGTCATCAAGTGACTTTGTCATAACACATCATATCATAGTGGAATAACGATTTTAGATCAAATTCACACTAAGTATTCACGTATTTATAACTCTATCAACTTTTTATCATCTCTGCACCAGGTTACATGGTACATAAATGATAAATAAAATATATTTTGATATTTCAAATCATTATCGTCTAGCTGAAATAAGTAGCATAGACTATACTTTAAATCGTTCAAAATTCATTACAAAATTGTTTTATTTCCTCAATAGGAAACAATTGTGTCGGTGGCCCGAAGTCCACTCATACACAATGGTCACCCGGAGTGGAGAATTAATTTATTTTTTTTCAAAAGCACATAGTGCGTAATTAGCTTGATGTCAAAAATTTTGAAATCTAACACAGCTAGGAGATTTGGAAAACTTATGTCTCCACTAATGATCAATTGCTTAGAAATCTATCTGTTCCTATAATCCTCAATATTCCGTTTACACATAGTTCTACCCAGTTCGTCAAACCACACTCATGAGTTCAGGAACTTTCCACAATCATATGAGTTTAAGAACTTGTCCTAGTCAGACCTTTGGCGTCCATTCGCTGAGGGGTTCATAAACATTTCATATAATCATGAGTTATGAACGTAGCATAAGTATGAGTTTTAAGAACTCGTACTTAACCTGATATTCTCTACTTATAACCTATCCATCTGTTATACACCTGAGAAAAGAATCACCTTCTCAACATGTATATAGAAAATAGCACGACACAGACATTTTAATGATTATTAGTGCTAGAAACTAAGTGGTTGTTACACCAAGTACAATTCAGCTCCCATACGAAGAATCATACAACTTAGCTGCTGACATGAGTCCTAAATTGAAATCCCCACCTAATCTTAACTCCTTCTCAATATGAATTCTATTTAATCTGTATTCATAATCATTTCCTGAATCTGTACCAATTCATAGTACAACTGGCATTCAGCAATCTTGTTGTAAACTTTTCAATCATTCGCTTGATCCTTCTCCATACTATAACCTTATCCGATCACGGGGTGATCTCATCATATATATTACGATTCATTTCTACACTATGATCGTTTTATTTTACAATCTCCTACCACTGTACTATTGGTCTTTTAGACTCTTTCTATTTACCATTACTGTTCACTTTTATTATCAGAGTTGGGGAACTCTTTATCTTATAACTGGTCGAGATTCGTCTTTGAATCTTACCAACCAACTAACTCTATTTGAGTTAGTCCTTAACCTAATCACTGCAGTTTTTAGTCTCAGGTATTCCTACCTAAGGTTTATAACCTACAGCTTTGATACTAACTATGAGATCCCCAAATCCGGGTCACAAATCACCACGGATCTGGTACAATCATTCTACAACTATTGCGGAAGATATAAACATAAATTGTTTATACAATAAACTTTACACACTTTTTCCCAAGTTCGAGTAACCTTCACTGAATACACAATTCATAACTTATTTGACTTACAATAATATTAATATACAATATTGTTACAAATCTAGCTGCACACGTATACTAAACCTGGAACTGTCTTTGACCTTTCCTTGTATCCGACGTATTCGTCTTAATCTGCAATGTTTATCATGATATAGCAAGGGTGAACAATGAATTTGCCCAGAAACTATAAGTTCATTTTAGGATATATCATCATTGAAAGAATTTGAGTAATAAGCTGGCTATAATTCCACAATATAGTTGTGAATTAGCATGAACAAATTTTTATGACTGAACAAGCAGTTAACATGAACAAATATATCTGAACCAAATGGTAATGAAGGTGATCAGCCTTTCACACCTAATGAACACATGCAATACGCACAGAGTGCAATTAAACAATTCTTAGACATGGCAATCAGCAATGATTAACCACAAGTTATATTTGAATAAATAACTCAAAGTTGAGTTAAGAAAAACTTAACTGAACCGTTGATTATCATTACGCATTTTAATAAGCTTTGTCTGAAGACCTAATATTAAATAATATCGATCTACACATTAGAATAATATCATCACATATTTAAAATAACCTAATCACATTATCACATAACCCTATCAGTCTATAACACACATAAAACCTAACCTAAAGTTAAACTTTGACAGTCTGAGTCGAGTTCGGTATAATTCTGACATCCCGACGGTCTAGTCGGACAATCGTCGAGTTTAAGTTCAATTAAACTCTTTCTAATCACTTAACAATTACCTTAGATAATTTTTTTATCAGTCAAAACATTTTTCATAACCTCGTAATAATTTTTAGATAATTATTATCATTTATCATGAATTTTCAATCATTAAAATAGCATTTATATGAATTAAATACCACATAATTCCTTTATAATTAATATTTATTTAATATCAAACATTAATGAAATACATGTCATAATATTTATGATATATCAAAGTATTTTTAATACCTTAAAATCATATTTATATGATTTTTAAACACTTAAATCCATTATCCGATAATTGCTATTAATATTAATATATTGATATTTTTATGACAAAATATCAAAAGTTATATTTAATAACTTAAAATATTTTTATAACGCTTAAATCATTTTATATGATTTTTAAATCATAAATTCTAATTTTCTATAATTTATTTAATACATTAATTAGTAAATAAATTAATTACCATTAATATTAATTAATTAATGAAATTCCTCACAAAATATTAAAAGTCACTAAAAATAACTTAAAATATTTTTTTTTACAATAATATATTTTTTAATAATTTTTCATGTATTAAAATTATTTTTAAATAATTTATTTAATATTATAATTAAATATCATTTATATTCCAAAAATATTAAATATTTATGAAATATACTCAAAATAGTTAAAAACTAATTTTCAGACTTTAAAATAATTTGTAGGAATTTATTTTGTATTTTTAATAATTAAAAACTATTTTTATTCATTTATTATATAAAACAAATAATTGCAGAAATTACGTGTCGCTATAGGGGCTTTAGGCGACAAATCTGTCGTTGTTGGTGTTCTTGAGCCCAAACTGAGAAACTCATAGGCAATTACAAGGTGCCACGTTTGACTTGTTCTAGATTAATGATCTTCATGATTCTGGGTTATCTAAAGTGTTACACCATGTAGTATTTATGTCATACTACACAAAAAAACCGATTCAAAGGTCATACAACATCATAACAAGAGATATGAGCTGTCAAAAAGTCTGACAAGGTTGTTCTTCATTTCTGGGTTTTCCAAAAAATGAAGAACAACACAAGGTGCTATATTTAGATCCTTAGATCTTGTGCTCTAAGGCTGCTTTGTGTGATTTATGAGTTCACACTTGTAGTAATGATGTCAGAGTACAATAACATAACATTAAATCTGTCTAACAACAACACAATTGAACAATGAAGGCTGGTCAAACCTTGCCACAAAAAATCAGCTGATGAAGATCTGGGTTACCCAGAATCTTCACCCGACGTGATGGTCAACGCTATTTTGACCAAGATTATCTTTCGTTATGGTTATGATCTAAGTTATCTAGTGACATTAATAAGTAGTCGACATGACATGCTACAAAGATCAAGAAACCAATAGGCCTAAACATTAACATACAACAAGATCTGAGGCCCAAAAAACGTTGTCACACGAGATCTGGGTTTCTGGGTTTCCCAGAAACTCAGTCTTCGTGAACGGTCAACGAGGTTTGACTGCATATAACTTACGATCTAGACATGCTATGACCCTGTTTCCAATTCTTGATCACAGTCTACATGACATACTACACATATATAACTTCAAACACCATAAATCAGTAACACAAAAGAATCTAGAGTCCCTGACATTTTCTTGTCAGACGACTCATAAGGGTTCAAGAACAGTTTCTAAAAACTTGATTTTTGTACATCTACATGATATGGATCCATGATCCAATAACTGTAAAGCCCCCAAATTCAGGTACTTGAAACCCGAATTCAGTGCTTCACGATACCATTTCTATGAGCGGAATAATACTACTAATAATAATAACAATAATATAGATATTAAACTTAATTACATAACTATCAAAGTCTAACTCCCAAGTACGTAACCTTTAATCATTCCTTACAACACATGATATTAAATATATAATGTAAGACCCCAGCTTTTATAAATAAAGATGAATTTTCTATAAATATTATTTTTGAATATTATGGAATAAATTTGATATAATGTTATAGTTGTGGGTAATATTTATAAATTTTGCAAAGTAAGCAAGTTGTTATAAAATATTCGTTTGGTGGGGAATATTCTTTTTGTCGGGGAATATTAAATGCGACTTACTCAATCATTAGTGGACCTCATTAACGAAGTATTGTCGTAGTTAAAAAGCGACAAAATTATTTTTCTATAAAAATAACGGCGGAGGTGTTACCGTTAAAACTGTTGAACTACCCGTGGTAAAAGTAATACGATGTCTGGCGTGGTTGCATAGTACCTGGTATTGATTATTGATGCTTACGTGAGAAGTCACTTAGCTATACTCAATTATTACTACATGAATTCTTTCATCATATCTCTTATATTATTGATTCAATTATTGTCACAAGATCATCCAGATAATATGTTATATTATTAATTGAGACGACAAGTTATAAATGATTAATAATTGTTGAAAGATTAAAAATGTGTTGATTAAAAATAAAATGATTTGTGGTAATATTTATTCAATCCTTGATGTATATAAAGAGTCTCATTATAAGGCGTTTGTGGTAAGTTTGATTATTTTATGGGGGCCCATATGTCATCATCTAAGAGTCTCTTCGTCAATAGTAATTACCTTTGAATAATAGTAATTACCTTTATCGATAGTATTTACCTTCTTCGTCGATAGTAATTACCTTCTTCATAGTATTTACCTTTGTGAATAGTAATTACCTTCTTGATAGTATTTACCTTCATCAATAGTAATTACCTTAAATCGATAGTAATTACCCTTCGCATAAATAGTAGTTGTCCCTCCATATTACCAAGAGTTAACGCCTCTTCTGATTGTTCGAGGTTAATTACCCTTTCATGAAATAGTAGTTGTCTCTTCAATATTACCAAGAGTCATTTTGACCCTTCGTTAAGACCAAGAGCCACCCTCGGTTTTTCTATAAATAGAAAGCTCATTCCTTTATTATTTCTTACGAATTCATTGAAACTAGAGAGAGAAACTATAGAGAAAAGAAGAAAAGTATTCTCGCTACTTCACTTTTCCAATATTCGGTTAAATCTAAGGTAGGGAATATTATTTGTTGTACCGTAAGGGTGTTATTCTTTCTTATTCATGAAGAGAAGCATTGTTATTCCATTTCTTATTATTCATTGGAATAACTTTGTATCTGTGATCCACCCTATACTTGGTGACATTCTTCTATTATTACATTGGAACATCCATGCATGTGTTTTTACAATTTTACTCGGTTCCGCCTCTTTATTATTATTCATTGGAATATCACATGCGTGTGTTTTACACGGACTGGTTCCATTTTTTTATTATTCCGTCTTTATTATTTTGTGGAATATCCTGTTTTGTGTCTTATACGGGGACTGGTTCCATCATTTATTATTTCGCATTTATTATTTTGTTGGAACATCCGCGCTTGTGTGAATTTCACCTGACCTGGTTCCGTTATTATTATTCTGTTGGAATAACATGCCTGTGCGGTCTATCGCATGCATGGTGATTTCTTTTGTTATTCCATTCTTTATTATACCCAGTTGGTTAAAACTTTGACTTCTATACTCCATGAAATTAGTAGAATATCCTTGATATTTGTGTTTCATCCAGTATCTTTTCATGGAAATATTCTTCTGATCATTCTTGAATTTTACTCTACAAAACAAAGATATCATGTTGACAATTTGACGCGTTAATAATTCTTGGATAAAATAATTCTTGAACTTGTTTTATTGAATTCTTATATCATTGTCATCATCCTCATGTTTATATTATGTTGAAAGTCATCACGTGGCTGTAGTGCATAGATGGACTTGGTATGATTATGACCAGAGACTATTCGGTGTAATCATGACCGTAATGTTACAAATGATGTGATGAAAGTCATCTGTGGCTTGTAGTGCATAGATGGACTTGGTATGATTATGACCAGAGACTATTCGGTTGTAATCATGGCCGTAATGTTACAAATGATGTGATAAAAATCCTCGATTAGTAGTAGTGCATGATGGATGATTGTTGGCATGATCATGACCATTAATGAATACACAACTATTCTTGGCCCGTAGTGCATGAATAATTATGGTCGTGATACTAAAGAATATCCTTGGCCGTAGTGCAGGGGTGATTCGATGATGTGGAATATTTATTAAAGCTGAGTCTCAGCTATAACAGTGATGAAAACCTTTTAAATCATAAAAGATAGTAGATTTTATTTTCTACTTGACTCTTTTAATGGATTGCTGGTTCCGCTGTAGTTAAACTTGATGTTCATTATATTTTATCAGTTTAACACTGTTGTAGGCTAATGATAATTTATTCTGCATTATCTTAGTCATAATATTTCTTACTGAGCTAGTTGAGCTCACCCTTTCTTTCACTGTTCTCTTCAGAGAAATGAGAATATAGCTGGGACGAGTCGGGGAACGGAGTAATGGTCCAGAGGATAGCATTAGTAGTCCTCACTATTATGTGAAATAGTGTGATAATAATTATAATGAGGACTCCTTTTGAGTT
This sequence comes from Panax quinquefolius, assembly GCA_020205615.1. Taxonomy (NCBI): domain Eukaryota; kingdom Viridiplantae; phylum Streptophyta; class Magnoliopsida; order Apiales; family Araliaceae; genus Panax; species Panax quinquefolius. The sequence goes on from CM035166.1 coordinate 82,763,065, forward strand.
TGTATAATATCTAGTAGACAATATTTGTATTCAAACTCACAGTTTATGTCGTATTGTACACGACAGTTATATTAGTAAGTTGTATTTAAATTTTGTACCATGTATCTGACTACCCAAGATGGGTGATGTATACCTAATTTTGGGGGCGTCACGGTTGGTATCAGAGCTTAGGGATATGATCCCTGGCTAAGATGTGAGAATAGTACTAGGAGGGGAGAGACGGGGAATACCTTCGCTAGTATGACCTACCTAAGTTTATGTGCTATTTTATTGGTCATCGTAATATAGAGATAATTTGTTACATGTCAATTAACCTTTTGTTTTGTGGCGATGATCTCGAAAATGACATCTCGAGAATGTTGAGAATAGCTTGATGGAGCACAAAGCGATCGTTGATTCACCACATATCAATAATCAGGATAATGTGCATCAGGAAGGTGACAATCCTCATGCAAACAACAACACTAACCAAATGATGAATGATCAAATGTTCAGAGGCTTTATGCAATTTATGCAACAGCAGGCGAGAGCGACTCCTGTCCAAAACGTAGGTGGAAACACGGAAAACTCTCGGGCGGTCACCGCTAAACAATTCAAGGAGCTGGGACCACCGGAGTTTAAGGGAGAGCCAAAACCACTTTTGGCGGAAGCATGGATAAAGCAGATTACCAAGATATTTGATGTCTTGGGATGCTCGAGGAGCAAAGGTTCCTTTTACCGCCTTTATGTTGCTTGGCGGAGAGGCGACATCTTGGTGGGAATCGGTAAAACGTACTCCAACTCAACAGATCAAGATATCTTGGGAGAAGTTCCAGAGTCGTTTCAACGACAAATACTTTCCGAAAGTATTAGCCACATGAAGGAGGTGAATTTTATCAAGTTGGAACAAAACAATATGATCGTGTCGCAATACGAGGCAAAATTTACGGAGTTATCACGGTTTCATATCCCACTGGTGGATAATGAAGAGAGAATGGCGCGAATGTTTTTAAGAGGTTTGAAGCCGGAGATACGTCAACATCTTATTTCTCATAAACTGTGTTTGTATTCAGATGTTGTAAATAGGGCTCAGTTAGTGGAGCGCGATAACGAGTCAACGCAACTAAAAGAGAGCAACCGACAAAATTATAATACCAGCGAGAGTAGTCATCGAAGCGGTGACAACAAGCGTGGAGGGAATCAACATGCCAGATATGGTAACCACTTCGGTGGTAATCAGGGCCAAAACAATAAGAATGGACATTTCAAGAAAAGGAGATTCAACAATGATGGAAAGACGTCAGCACCAGCACCCGTTGTTAAGGAAGGAGAAAGACCACCTATCATATGCTTCAAATGCGGAGGAGAGGGACACATCGATCCGAATCAAGCTTATGTCATTCAAAGCATGTTATAATTGTGGAAGAGAAGGTCACTTAGCTCGATTTTGTCGTTTCACATCAAGACAAATTCAACTAGGATGGAGGCACCAAAGGTCGTTCCGAAAAGTCAAAACCCAGTAGTGCAAGGGAGAGCGTTTGTTGTGACCTCCCAGAGAGCAAGGAACCCGAATGAGGTCATCACGGGTAAACTTATCATAAACTCTAATGAAGTCTATACTTTATTTGATACCGGTTCTATCCATTCTTTTATTTCTCCTACTTGCGCTCATCGATTAAATATGACTCGGAGAAATTAGACTTTGACTTATCTCATGGAAACTCCGTTGGGAGAAACCTTCATTACATCCACTGTTTATAAGTCTTGTTTGGTTCAAATCGGTACCCTCACATTACATGTCGATCTTATTTCATTAAAAATACTTGCATTTGACGTGATTCTAGGGATTGATTGGTTAACTACTTATCATGCACAAATTGATTGTTTTAAATGGTTGTTAGCTTTCATATTCCTAATCAACCTATTATGCTAATTCAAACGACCAAACCATTAAAATCAATCACGGTCATCTCAAGCCATAAAGTTATTCGCTTATTGAAAAATGGATGTCAAGCTTTCTTAGCTCATGTCACAGATTTAAACAAAAATACGCCGTTTTGAACGATATTTCTATTGTTAATAAATTTCTGATTCTTCCCAGAAGAACTTCTGGCCTACCCCCCAGAGCGTGAAATTGAATTTTGTATCGACCTTGAACCCTGACAAAACCTATTTCCAAAGCCCCATATCGAATGGCTCTATTGAACTTCAAGAGTTAAAGACCCAACCAGAGGAATTGTTAGACATTGGCTTTATTCGTCCCTAGTACTTCTCCTTGGGGTGCTCTGCTCTATTCGTGAAGAAGAAAGATGGGAGTATGCAACTTTGTATTGATTATCGGAGTTGAATCATGTCACCATCAAAAATAGGTATCCATAGTTTCTGATTGAGACCCAAGATTCACTTCACGATTTTGGGTTAGTTTGCAAAAAGCTATGGGCACGAGACTTACGATTTAGCTCGGCATATCATCCTCGATTTTGACCAGGACGGTTGGAGAGGACTATTCAAACTCTTGAAGATCTATTAAGACTCGTGGTCCTTGATTTCAAGGAGTTGGGACAAGTTCTTACCATTGGTGGAGTTTTCCTACAACAACAGCTTATCAAGCAAGTATTGGCATGGCTCCATTCAAGCGTTGTATGGAAGAAAGTGTCGTTCTCCAAAGATCTTTGGGATGAGGTGGGTGAAGCAACGTTGTTGGGACCGGAGTTGATACGTATGACTACTTTAAAAGATTCAAACGATCCGACAACGTATAAAAACCTCACAAAATCGATAAAAGAGTTATCTTGATCTTCATCGAAAGGACGTGGAATTCGATATAGGAGATCATGTGTTGTTAAGAGTTGCTCCATGGAAAGGAGTTACAAGATTTGGAAAGAGAGGAAAACTTAATCCTCGATTCATCGGTCCATTTTAATCCTCGATCGAGTAGGAATCTGTGGCCTATAGACTCGCTTTACCACCAAATATGTCTCGTGTTCATAACATTTTCACATATCCATGTTACGTAAATATGTGAAAGACCCGAACCATATTATTGAGTTAGAACCGACAAAATAGCGGAAGATTTGGCGTATGAAGAGGTTCCTGTTCAAATTTTGGATAAGAAGGAACATATTCTACGCTCCAAGGTTATACCTCAAGTCAAAGTTTTGTGGAGGAACCACGATGTTGAGGAAATGACTTGGGAGTTAGAATCAAATGAAATTAAGGTATCCTTACCTCTTCGACATACCGTGTCATGCACCCTAATTTCGAGGGCTAAATTTCATAAGAAGGAGAGGTTGTAAGACCCCACTTTTATAAATAAAGATGAATTTTCTATAAATATTATTTTTGAATATATGGAATAAATTTGATATAATGTTATAGTTGTGGGTAATATTTATAAATTTTGCAAAGTAAGCAAGTTGTTATAAAATATTCGTTTGGTCGGGGAATATTCTTTTTTGTCGGGGAATATTAAATGACGACTACTCAATCATTAATGGACCCCACAACGGAAGTATTGTCGTAGTTAGAAAATGACAAAATTATTTTTCTATAAAAATAACGGCGGAGGTGTTACCGTTAAAACCTGTTGAACTACCCTAAGTGGTAAAAGTACATGTCTGGCGTGGTTTGCATAGTAGCACACTCAGATTGATTATTGATGCTTACGTGAGAAGTCACTTAGCTATACTCAATTATTACTCGATAATTGCTTGCATCATATCTCTTATATTATTGATTCAATTATTGTCACAAAGATTATCATCAGATAATATGTTATATTATTAATTGAGACGACAAGTTATAAATGATTAATAATTGTTGAAAGATTAAAAATGTGTTGATTAAAAATAAAATGATTTGTGGTAATATTTATTCAATCCTTGATGTATATAAAGAGTCCATTATAAAGACGTTTGTGGTAAGTTTGATTATTTTATGGGGGCCCATATGTCATCATCTAAGAGTCTCTTCGTCGATAGTAATTACCTTTGTGAATAGTAATTACCTTAAATCGATAGTATTTACCTTCGTCGATAGTAATTACCTTCTTCAATAGTATTTACCTTTGTGAATAGTAATTACCTTCTTCAATAGTATTTACCTTCATCAATAGTAATTACCTTCACAATAGTAATTACCCCTTCGCAAATAGTAGTTGTCCCTTCAATAATACCAAGAGTTAATCGCCTCTTCAAAGTTCCAAAGGTTAATTACCCCTTCAGCAAATAGTAGTTGTCTCTTCAATATTACCAAGAGTCATTTTGACCCTTCGTTAAGACCAAGAGCCACCCTCGGTTTTCTATAAATAGAAAGCTCATTCCTTCATTATTTCTTACTTAATTCATTGAAACTCTGAGAGAGAAACTATAGAGAAAAGAAGAAAAGTATTCTCGCTACTTCACTTTTCCAATATTCAGTTCTTCTAAGGTAGAGAATATTATTTGTTGTACTGTAAGGGAGTTATTCTTTCTTATTCATGAAGAGAACTGTTGTTATTCCATTTCTTATTATTCTCATTGGAATAACTTTGTATACGCTGATTACCCTATACTTGGTGACATTCTTCTATTATTACATTGGAACATCCATGCATGTGTTTTTTACACCGACTGGTTCCGCTCTTTATTATTATTCTGTTGAATATCACATGCATGTGTTTTACACTAGACACAGTTCCATTTTATTATTCCGTCTTTATTATTCTCGGCTAAATATCACGTCTGCATGTTATCTGCCGGACTGGTTCCATCATTTATTATTTCGCATTTATTATTACATTTGGAACATCCTGGCTTGCATTGAATTTCACCGACCGTTCCGTTATTATTATTCTCATTGGAATAACTTTTTTGCACAGTCTGATCTATCGCATGCATGGTGATTTCTTTTGTTATTCCATTCTTTATTATACCCAAATTGGTTAAAACTTTGACTTCCATACTCCATGAAATTAGTAGAATATCCTTGATATTTGCGTTTCATCCATATCTTTCATGGAAATATTCTTCCGATCATTCTTGAATTTTACTCTACAAAACAAATATCATGTTGACAATTTGGGCGTTAATAATTCTGGATAAAATAATTCTTGAACTTGTTTTATTGAATTCTTATATCATTGTCATCATCCTCATGTTTATATTATGTTGAAAGTCATCTGGTGGCTGTAGTGCATAGATGGACTTGGTATGATTATGACCGAGAGACTATCTTGATGTAATCATGGCCGTAATGTTACAAATGATGTGATGAAAGTCATCCGTGGCACAGTAGTGCATAGATGGACTTGGTATGATTATGACCGAGAGACTATTCGGTGTAATCATGGCCGTAATGTTACAAATGATGTGATTAAAATCCTCGATTGGTCGTGAGTGCATGATGGATAGTTGTTGGCATGATCATGACCATTAATGAATACACAACTATTCTTGGCCCGTGAGTGCATGAATAATTATGGTCGTGATACTAAAGAATATCCTTGGTAGTAGTAGTGCGGGGTGATTCGATGATGTGGAATATTTATTAAAGTGAGTCTCAAATATATAACAATGATGAAAAACCTTTTAAATCATAAAAGATAGTAGATTTTATTTTCTACTTGACTCTTTTAATGGATTCTTTGGTTCATCAGTAGTTAAACTTGATGTTCATTATATTTTATCGGTTTAACATCAATTTGTAGGCTAATGATAATTTATTCTCGCATTATCTTAGTCATAATATTTCTTCTTGAGCTAGTTGAGCTCACCCTTTCTTTCAACTTTCTCTTCGTGAAATGAGAATATAGCCGGGACGAGTCTGGGAACGGAGTAATGGTCCAGGAGGATAGCATTAGTAGTCCTCACTATTATGTGAAATAGTGTGATAATAATTATAATGAGGACTCCTTTTGAGTTTGTATAATATCTAGTAGACAATATTTGTATTCAAACTCACGCTTTATGTCGTATTGTACACGCAGATTATATTAGTAAGTTGTATTTAAATTACGTACCATGTATCCCACTACCCAAGATGGGTGATGTATACCTAATTTTGGGGGCGTCACGGTTGGTATCGAGCTTAGGATATGATCCTGGCTAAGATGTGAGAATAGTACTAGGAGGGAGAGAGAGAATACCTTCGCTAGTATGACCTACCTAAGTTTATGTGCTATTTTATTGGTCGATCGAATATAGAGATAATTTGTTACATGTCAATTAACCTTTTGTTTTGTGGCGATGTCTCGAAATGACATCCGAGAATGTTGAAAATAGCAATGGAGCACGAGCGATCGTTGATTCACCACATATCAATAATCGAGGATAATGTGCATCGAGGAAGGTGACAATCCTCATGCAAACAACAACACTAACCAAATGATGAATGATCAAATGTTCGGAGGCTTTATGCAATTTATCTGACAAGACGAGAGCGACTCTGTCCCAAAACGTGGGTGGAAACACGGAAAACTCTCGAGGCGGTCACCGCTAAACAATTCAAGGAGCTGGGACCACCGGAGTTTAAGGGAGAGCCAAAACCACTTTTGGCGGAAGCATGGATAAAGCAGATTACAAGATATTTGATGTCTTGGGATGCTCGAGAGCAAAAGGTTCCCTTTGCCGCCTTTATGTTATGCGGAGAGAGGCGATTCACGGTGGAATCGGTAAAACGTACCTAACCTCTTTGTCTTCAAGATATCTTGGGAGAAGTTCGGGAGTCGTTCAACGACAAATACTTTCCTGAAAGTATTCGCCACATGAAGGAGGTGAATTTTATCAAGTTGGAACAAAACAATATGGACCGTAATGCAATACGAGGCAAAATTTACGGAGTTATCACGGTTTCGTCCCACTTGGTGGATAATGAAGAGAGAATAATGGCACGAATGTTTTTAAGAGGTTTGAAGCGAGATACGTCAACATCTTATTTCTCATAAACCTGTGTTTGTATTCAGATGTTGTAAATAGGGCTCGATTAGTGGAGCGCGATAACGAGTCAACGCAACTAAAAGAGAGCGGAAACAAAATTATAATACCAATGAGAGTAGTCATCGAAGCGGTGACAACAAGCGTGGAGGAATCAACATGCCGATATGGTAACCACTTCCTGGTGGTAATCGTACCAAAACAATAAGAATGGACATTTCAAGAAAAGGAGATTCAACAATGATGGAAAGACGCCAAAGACCAAAGACCCGTTGTTAAGGAAGGAGAAAGACCACCTATCATATGCTTCAAATGCGGAGAGAGGACACATCAATCCGAATCGCGCCATGCCAGTCCAAAGCATGTTATAATTGTGGAAGAGAAGGTCACTTAGCTCGATTTTGTCGTTTCTCAAGATAAATTCAACTAGGATGGAGGCACCAAAGGCCGTTCCGAAAAAGTCAAACCCGGTAGTCTGAGGAGGCGTTTGTTGTGACCTCCCAGAGAGCAAGGAACCCGAATGAGGTCATCACGGGTAAACTTATCATAAACTCTAATGAAGTCCTTTGTTTGATACCGGTTCTACCCATTCTTTTATTTCTCCTACTTGCGCTCATCGATTAAATATGACTCCGGAGAAATTAGACTTTGACTTATCTGTGGAAACTCCGTTGGGAGAAACCTTTATTTTCTACTTGATTCTTTTAATGGATTGCTGGTTCCGCTGTAGTTAAACTTGATGTTCATTATATTTTATCAGTTTAACACTGTTGTAGGCTAATGATAATTTATTCTGCATTATCTTAGTCATAATATTTCTTATTGAGCTAGTTGAGCTCACCCTTTCTTTCACTGTTCTCTTCAGGAAATGAGAATATAGCTGGGACGAGTCGGGGAACGGAGTAATGGTCCAGAGGATAGCATTAGTAGTCCTCACTATTATGTGAAATAGTGTGATAATAATTGTAATGAGGACTCCTTTTGAGTTTGTATAATATCTAGTAGACAATATTTGTATTCAAACTCACGCTTTATGTCGTATTATACACCTACGCTTATATTAGTAAGTTGTATTTAAATTCTGTACCATGTATCTGACTACCCAAGATGGGTGATGTATACCTAATTTTGGGGGCGTCACATATAACGTTGTTTTAATAATATTAAACTATTACATAAGATAACATTGAAATCATTCAGCAACCTTTCCCTTTCCCTTGTTTCTAGTAGAGCCTTCAGATTGTTCACACTTAGCTGAAAACATTTAAATTAAGCAAGGATGAGCATTTGAGTGCCCAGCAAGTAATAACAATTATATATATATAAGCTGAAAGAATTTAAATATTTTCTTTATACTACCCTTCTACAACAAATCAATAGTTGTGAAGTAATCTGAACCGATAATAATAACATAACAACCCTCTTTCAAATTTTTGAAACTACGTACTGACTATAAATAGGGTTAAGCAGACATTCTATGAACATTGTTTTCATTTTCAAAAAGGTTAAGCAATTTCATCATGTAATCATCATAACTTACTGAGACACGGGGTGATCGGCCAGTTGTACCTGTGATTGATCAACATTGCATGCGAAACGATAGGATCGTTCACTGCATTACCTGAAGGCGCATAAAAGTTTTCCCGTGTAAGGGATGTTCATACTTGTCGGGGTTCCAAACCAAAGCAATTCGGTTGGATAATAATAAGGTTTTATGTTGTTCAACAATAATCTATAATTCAACATATATGTATATGGGTAATTAACAAAGGTGTATCAACATGTGATTAAATGCAATGATTATCCAAGTGGGGACACTTGTATAACCATTTATAGAAATTAACGAACAGAATATATATCTGAATTACCATATACTAAAATGTTGATAATCAATGAGCGTATATAATATAGGGTTAATAATCTGTACAGTAATAATATAATTCTGAAACATTCTTACTTATGTCCATTGCATAAAGAAAATGCAAAGGTAGGATACTTGCCTGATGCGCTGCTTACAATACGCAACTTAGTTTAATCTTTTATATCACGACTTATCATTAATCAGATCATTCGTTCGATTAGAACAATATACTATAACATATAGTACTGCATTTCACAGTCAACACATAATCTAATCGCATTATCCCACATGTTCAACAGTCATTGCATCACAAACAAACATTAATACAGTCAAAATATCTAAGTCCAAATCAATTTCTGAAATATGTGGGTCTTAATTCGACACTTTATCGAGTAATTATCGAGTCTAAGACTCTATTCCAACGTTCAATATCCGTAAAGTATCGACTCGTATTATTTTAAATGACTTAATAAATATTTATTAATTTATCATGAATTTTCAAACATCGAAATCATTATTAAATGATTTAAATATCAAATAATTCTATTATCATTTAATTATTATTAAACTATTAATAATACTTTTATTCTTTTACCAATAGTATTAATATTTTATTCATTTACTAATATTATTTAATTCACCTCTTAGTATTATTAGTTCCCTAATACTTTCTTTCATTCGCTTACTAATATTATTAACATCTTAATAATATTTTAATACCTTACTAATATTATTAATCCTCTTAATAATATTTTAATTATGCATTAATATTATCACCTTAATAATATCTTACTTATGCTTTAGTATTATTAATCATTTAATAATACTTTTAATCATTTACTAATATTTTATTCATTTACTAATATTTTATTCATTTATTAATATTATTAATTATTTAATAATATTTATTCATTTACTAATATTATTTATCATTTAATAATATCTTATTCCATTACTAATATTATTAATCATTTAATAATACTTTAATCATTTATCATCGCTTAAATCAAATATTATTAACCATTTAATAATATTTTAAAGAAATTTTAAACTTAATATTTTATTTACTTATCAATATCATATTCTAATATTATTAATATTATAATAATATTTTAATAATTTATTGGATTAATAAACAATTTATTCAAATTGTTCACTCTTTATTAAACCTCTTATTTAATATCCATAAAAGGTCATAAATAATATTTCTTATCATAAATTACCAATGTGCCCTAATATAGTCATGATATGATATATTATGTGTACTCAAGCATAAAAATCACATTTTTCTAATTAAAGATATCATTTAACTATTTACTTTCTTTTATTCATAACTTAATCATTTTTAGGAAAAATAGCAAACTGGTTCCAACAATTCGCAGCTTCTGTATTTTGACAGAATATGAACCCACAAGGATCCCCAAATTTTTCTAGAATTTTTGAAAGTGATCTACTATTTTTAAAGTTCTCAATACACTCGGATCTTGATTCATTTTTAAGAAATTGCGTTTTGCTCAGACAAATCTGAAATTTTAAGGGTATGCTCTCCTAACATATATGAACCTACTGTACAAATTTCGGAATTTTTTAGTATATACACAGTGAGATATACGAAGGTAAAGTTTTAGGAGTCCTTTACGGAAATAGTCATTACGCACAATCTATAACTCGAAACGTGTCCGTTCTTTTTCCTACATGTAGATAATGTCTCAAGGTACCTCTGTGAATTTTCCCAAATTTTTAAGGGACATGAAACTGTCTGAAACAGACCCAAGAAAAACAGGATAGAAGCTATTTTAGGGTTTTTGGACCCTTAACATTCCAAGTGGGCTGTTTTGGGGAAATCAGTTCCAAAGGGTTCAAAACTTGCTAGATTTGTGTTTTATCACTTGGGTTTACTAGACAACTCATGTATCTACCACCCCCCCTTCGACGGATCACAAATCTAAGTTGGAAAGCTTGAGTTACACAAGATTTAGTGGAAGAAAACAAGAGTTTTCACCCTTGGAGAACATTTACTCATATTCTTCCTCTAAGCCTTTGATCTAACACTCAAGATACTTAGTTCCATACATGATGATATGTAGGACTAGGGTATCTTGAGTATTTGTTCATAACCCCAACAAAACTCAAGCAAAAGAAACAAAGTAGAAGAAGAAGATGAAGGTTAGGTTATACCTTGATTTAATGGCAACCTTCCTTGATTTACCAAAGTAAGTGATGAACTTTGGATGCATGAACAAACTAGCACTCCTCTCTCTCTTTATATATATGGCCGAAATTCTCTCTCCTTTCTCTCTCTAGAAGTAGCTAGCTTGGGAGAAATTATAAGATAAAGAATGAGAGAAGAAATGAAATGAAAAAAAAATAAACTAAAGGTATACTTGCAAAAATATAGATACACTTAGTGTATCTAGCTATTATCCTCCATACTTTCTTTAACCCATGGATAAAAGCTTTGCCTTATCACTTTAATTAGTCTAATCATGATTAAGGATGCTTAATAAAGTGGCAACCAATGGGAGCTTGACAACCATGTCCTTGTGTGTAAGAGTTACTACAAATGGAACTTGATTAGCTTAATATTCTTGCCTTAAAAAGACTAATGTGGCTAGCTATATATATGCCCACTAATTCCTTCATTTAAATTTTATTTTAATGCATAAATTAGATAAATCAAAGGTCTAAAATACCCTTAATCAAGTGGGTTAAGTTTGGGCTTGCATTTTATTTCTTTTGGGCTTCTCCTTTAATTGTTTTGGGCCATGTAATGAACATAGTCTAACAATTTTAATACATGATACCCAAATTGTTTATTTAGGGTTTCCATTCCCAATCTTATGAAATTTAATTAATTATACGTGTGACTTTAGCTCATAACCTAATTAGGTTTACTAGAAATAGGTTTAAATTTATTAGTCACTTAAAATAACAAGATTATCCACTTAAGTTAGTATACATATTAAATACTAACCTTTCCTTATTACCATAACCCTTAGGTTATTTAATTGTCTCACCTAATGTATAATTAGGTTACGAAACTTTCATTTAGGGTTTAAAATAAAATAAAATTAGTTCATAAAATTTGTAATTAGGGTTTCACATAGTAATACAAAGGTTTGTCACATAACACCATAATTGACCAACCCTTATTGGTCCACATATACAGTACATATTTATAGCACTGAAAAATTGAAATATAATTATTATAATAATTCTAAAAATCATTTCATATATTATATAAATAATATATGCTTATATCTTCATGGAAAATAATTAATAAAAACATTTCTACTATAAAATTAATTATTATAATAATATAGTTTATAACAATCAATAGTTCTAAAATAAAATTATTTAAAATCATTCATGTAATAATTATATCACATAAATACATATACATATTATCTTGGCACATATTCCCCATATTTATTTTAATAATTACCAAAAAAAATTTATACGCAAAATTTCTAATTTATTTGTATAGAAAATATCGGGTTGTTACAATAACCCAGATCATTAAAAGACACCCTCTAACACATATCTAACCAATCATTAATAACATTTAACATCAAATCATAAGATTTTGAAGATTAAGGTTTTTATACGTTTCTAATGCTTGATCTTGATTCTGATCCTTGTGATCTGTTTAAGGAGATCTATAAACTGATCATGTCTCAATATTTCACTCTCTCACTCTAGATTTTCATATTTAGAGAGAGAAGGGTCTAGGAGAAAATGAAAAATAAAGTGAAGTTTTCTCTCTCCTTTTAATTTATATATTTTGATGATACAATGCACTTGTCTGATCTAGATGACTGAAATGATGTGATTTACGGCACATGGTAAATAGAGTTGGTTACTAACTTAAGACATTGTCAAGATTTGCAAGTAACCTTCAATTATGCAACAAAGGGCATAATTGTCATTTTGATTTTTAATTTAATGGCATACTTGTCTTTTGCAACAACCCTTAGGGTTTAGGGTTTAATCCTTAGGGTTTAGGTTTTAAAAATAAATTCTAGAATTTCCAAATTAGGTTTCAAAATAGAAAATTAATATTTCTAAATTATAATTAGGATTCTATAATTATATTAAAATTTCCTAATCATAATCTAAGCTTGCTAATTAGGATTATTATTCTTAATTAAAATTGCTAATTAAGCAATTAGGGTCATAATTGCACATTAGGGTTTATAACCCAAGAATTAAGGTTTTAAATAGAAATATAATCTTTCTAATTTAGAAATTAGGTATCCTAATTACTTATAAGTTGAAAATTAGGATTAATGTTTCCTAGTTAACATTAAAATTATTAAATTAATAATTAGGTTTTCCCTAATAAAAAATTAGGGTTTCTAATCCAGAAATTAGGGTTTTCTAAATCAATTAGGGTTATCCATAATTAGGTTATTATTAATAATGTTTAAACCTTATACTAGCATTTGCATTCCCAAATTAGGGTTTCAACTTCCGAATTAGGGTTTAGAATTCCCGTATCTGAAATTAGGGTTTCCAGAACCGGTTTTAGGGTTTCTTATAAATCATAAGAATTTTTTTAGCTGAACGTTTACGTTTTTAATATAATATTAGGGTTTGACACTGATATAGCTTACCTGGTCAACCCTTGACCCTTAACTACATACTGTACACATATAATACCCTATACACAGAACTTAATCACATATATACTTAATCCTGAATAATTCATGCACCACATAAATTTTAAATTCATAAAATTCCTTCTCGGAAATCTCAAATCTATTCACTTATTTTCTGTCTAGGTTTATTATTTAACCTTAATTCAATATTTTAAAATTTTATAAATATTCAAATTCTCGGGTTGTCACAATGAAAGTATTTCAACGTGAATGTGACTAATGTTTTAAAATGATAGGAATCGAGATTATTCCTATTATTCAAGCTGCTTCATAACCTTTGTTTGGTTATTGAAGACTTAAAAGAATGTTTAAATTCTTGAAGTTGTTTACTCAACTGCTACGACTTGCTGGGCAATTGAATGCTCACACTTGCTTTAAATGAAAAACATTTTCAGCGTACGAGTATAAAGAACATAAGGATCCCGTAAAGATTAAGTTAAGCGGTGTCCAGATGAAGTGTCATTCATTATATGAATGAGCGTGAAGATCAAGTGAAGACTTGTGATGTACAATAGTTTAATTAAATGATAGACTAGTTTAATGAATTGTTATGTATCCTTGGTGGCGGATAAAAGTCACTCTTATAAGATGGAAAGAATAATGTAATTACCATTATTTGTAATGAACGAGATTATAAGGTAATAGAACCTGGAATTTGAGAATGTATGTTGTTATATTTTACTATATAATGATGTATGTTTGGAAGAAGATGTACTCGTGATGCACAAAATTCGGGTGTGAAAATTGACCAGATTTTGGGGCATGACAAGTTGGTATCAGAGCTGATAGGTTATAAACCTTAGGTATGAGTACCTAAGACTATAATCGTAGATAGTATGATAAGGAGATCGTTGAGTTAAATGATTAAGGAAGAAGATCACCACGTGATTATATTGAATCTTAATAACAGTTGTTCTGTTAAACGATGGATGATTTATAACTAATGTTATAAATAAAAGGTACTACGAAGTAGTACGGGAAGAAGAACTCAGATTGAGTTATAAAGGATATCATACGAATTAAAGAAGATTCGTATTAAGTAAAGAGAAAGTTAGAAGTTATAAAATTTCAATTGAGGACTCATGTGATAGTTGAGTTTTATGAATCTATGTTATGGCCGGTGGTTTGTGCTTTGGTGTAACAACTGCTTAGCTTATTACAGTGATAATCATTGGAATATGTCGCGCTATCAATATGTATATGGTGAGAAGGTGAATATTTTCTCATGTATATATTTGATAGGTAGAGAATGATAAGTTAGGTACGAGTTCTTGAAACTCATACTTATGAAAAGTTTGTGACTCATAGTTATATGCTATGTTTCTGAGCCCTAAGCATATGGATAGTCCTTGATTATTTCTTGGATTACATATTGCGAAGATAAGTTCTTAAACACATATGGTTGTGAAAATTTCCTAAACACATAGAGTGTGGTAAGTTGATGGACTATAAGGTATAGGAACGTTTAGACTCGAAATGAGTTATTTTCAGTAGACTAAACATTGAAGGTGCTAGAGAAGATTAAGTATTGTCGCAAGAAAGACAATGAAGGAAGATGGAGAAATTGGATATTCCAAGTCAACTAGCTATGCTAGATTTCGAAGTTTATTGAACTCGTGCTTATATGTGCGTTTTGAAAAAGGAAAGAATTGGTTCATATTTTGGAACTAATGGATTTTAAAAGAACTATTCTTGGTATGTCTATGCTAATTGTTTAGGCTAGACAGAAATTGATTTGAGATATCAAAATGAATTTTATATCATCAGTGCATTTGATGCAAAGATGGTAAAAGGATTGAGTTATTAATGCAATTGAACCTGGTGTTGGATGTGATCTTGGGATCAACAACCAGCTATGGTATGATGTATAATAACGAAGTCATAAACTGATGAAGTTCTCAACGTACTGTGAAAAGTACGGTATCATGACGTCATATAACATTTTGATGTATTGTAAAAGAATTTAAAGAAGTAGTCGATGTTAATTGATTTGACTAGACGAATGTTTAAAATTGATCTCCAAATTATTGGTATGGTCTAAGCTATTTGATTTGGCTAAGACAAATTGTATGTCATGTTTAGAAGAAAATCGAGCTTTCTTTGAAGAGGTTATGCCAAGCCAAATTGTTTTGGTGCGGAATCTAATAATTAAGTCTGAGGTGAACATATTCCGAAATGGGGTTATACGATGGGTTGATCACCTACATATGGAAGAGATAGTTTACTTTCTTGATGATTGTAAACTGACCGTGATAGAAGGGTTTATGGTGAAATATTGTTAAACCTAGTAAGAGTTCATGGTCGATTTGACCCCTCAGCAAAAGTATGAAATGTTTTAAAGGAATTCTTATATTCCTCGTTATTCATTCTACTTCATAATTCTTGATAAGTTATGAAGGTTAGGAAATGTTTGAAAGATAAGAACTTCTTTGAAGAGAAGTTGAGAAGTAGGGTAGGTTAAAATTTCAAGGACAAAATTTTGTGAAGAAGGGGTGTATGTGATGACCCGGGTATGGGTGTGGTTTTAAGAAATTCCGAGGATGGAATTTTTATAAGGGGGAAGGATGTGACAACCCAGAAAATTGGATTGTTCAAAATTTAAGTTTAAAGAATTAGTTATTAATAAAATGAATTTTTATTAATAATATTATGTGCTATATGTTTATTAATCGTTCTATAACCTAGGATGATTATAATACTGGAGGATTCTGTCTACGAGCTAGAGTGAACGAGTAAGAATTTTGAAGACGAAAATAAAAATTTTCCGGGAATAAAAATATTTCAGGGGAAAAAGACGAAATATGCACTATTCACCCCGACGAAACCTAAGAGTTAGAGTTTGAATAACCTAAGCCTTTTCGAGAGTTCGGTATGTCAAAATGACATTCCATCAAATCATTTGACGATAATATATCGTGAAAATTTAAGTAAGCCGATTAAAGTTTTTTCTCAAAAAATGTGCAGAAATCGAACGAAATAAAAATGACGAAAAGTATTGTTATGCAATTTTCATTCTTTTAGCTACGTTAGGGGAAAACGTAAAGGCAAACACTTAGCGTCAAAAAGTATTTTTTTCAGTTTTTCAGAGTTCCGAAGAATGCGTAAATGTTAAACTATGGAGGAAAGACGAATTATCCAAAAATATTTGGATTCGGAGAATCACAGTTTTTTGAACTATCAGACGAATTCCACAAGACAGAAGCACGAAGCTTCCAAGGGAAGCTTCGTGAATAGTAAGGAGGTGGAGTAAGGAGGTGGGAATAGTAACCTTAGGGGCAAAATGACTATTTCACCCCTAGCTTTGAAAATCTATAAAAGGAAGCTTAAACTCATTTGTTGGTGATTTTGAAAATCACCAATACTTGAGAGAGAGAGAGAGATATTTCGGATGGGAAGGAAAAAGAAGAAAGGTATTCAAAACCTAACTTCTAAGTAAATTTTTCTTTAAGTTTTATATGTTAAAAACATAGCTTAATGAGAATAAGAAGTAATAGATGTTAAGAATGATTTCATATGTTTGAAATCATGAAGAAACGATGAAATAAGAATTAGAAATTTAGTTTATAAATTTCTTAAAGAAGTATGAATTTCATAATGAATTTGAACGATTCGAATGAATCATATGAACGATTCGGTGAAATGAGTAATGGATGGTGTTTTATAACACCAAATTCCAAGAAAAAGTGAAATCATAATCAAATTATCGATTAAAAATGAAGAACGGGTACGAAGAACGCGAAGAACACGCAAAGAATACGAAAAACATTGTTGATGGACAAATTTAAAACCATCGTAGTATAAATTATTGTTGATGGACAAATTTAAAACCATCGCGTATAAGTTAGTTTCTTATTGCTTGGTTAGGAACAGTAGAAACGTTAGAACGTAGAAAACGTGAGTCGTGGACTCAAGAACGAACGAGTTTTGAGTTCGGATGACCGAATTACGGACGAGCGGACGAAGAACGTTAATAACGTAAAATAAACGAAGGAAAAAATTTAAGCCAATTGAATGGCATGTTAACGGATTCAGAATAAATTTCTGTGCCTGGGGGGGGGGGGGAGTTGAAGTACGTAAGATAAGGAAGAGAAAGGCTTTGGAACGACCTCGTTCCGAGTTATAACGAAGAAGTTATGAGATTATAAAGTAAGCGTCTCACACATTTTCCAAGAATTAGAAAAATTTTGGGAATTTTAAGCCTGGCGTCGACAATGCACTCAGGTATCCCTTAGGAGGCGGCGCCGCAGCGCCAACCCATGCATCTATACATTGTTAATTCGTACCGCAGTGCGAGAAGAAAGGGAGAGTTTGGCGATCAGTCATCGCATCGGGAAGAAGGTGAGGTAGACTCGCTACATGCGAGAGCGAGAGGAAAAGGGAACCGTGGCTGCCGCAAAAATTTTATGACAAAAGGCCCTGTAATTGAGCTTTTTATTCCTCAATTCTTGGGGGAAGTCTATGGGATAAAGAACATATAGTTCAATTAATTTAACACTTGATCAAGTGAATTAAACATTTAGTAAAGGTTGAACAAGATTAAAAGACAATGAATGTAAACGCTGATTACGTAACCTATATCCGTGGACCGTGGTCGCGATAAAATGAACGTGTGGGATTTCTATGACTATAATTCCTTAGACGTTGATGAATGTAGCAAGTAAGATATTAATTATCGAGAAAACCGTACCAAACGGTAATAAGGGTAATGAAAGTCTAAATGTGAGTCGGATATAGAATGTCAAAATAAAGTAAGCGTTAAAAACTTTAGTCGACGTGAGGGTTGAGTGTATGCGAATATTAAACGGGCAGAACGTACACTCCGTGTATGGTTTAACTGTAAGGTAATGAAGAATGAAGAAACTGAATTAAAGACAATAACGTATAACGTAAAAAAGCCGAGTTAATGATTATAACTTGGATAACGTTCCGAGTCGAATGAACAGAACTTTGTAAAATATGAATAAGTTAATGTAAAATGCTTAACACTATAAATGCGTAGAATTAATATTGATGATCGTATGAGTAAGACATCTTCGTTTGTCATGAAGCTGTAAACCGGTAAATAAATTTAGTCGCGTAAACTTAGATTACAAGAACGGGAACCTTAAGAAGTAAAGTTAAGTAAACTAATGCGTAAGTCAAGTATATAACTAATTGGTGTATGTGTTATTTCCTTATTTACTATGTAGGAATTTGAAATGAGCGATTCAAATGTAAGTCGTATGTCATCTTGTCGTAAACAAGTTTCCTAACTTCATTCATATTTTACATGAATGATAATTTCTTAAACTTCTCAAATGTTAAACTTGAGAAGTCATGTCTATGTGCAAATGTGTGATATTTGTACAAGGTGGTAGTATGTATGAGGCCTTGTGCCATAATTTTAACACTTTAGTGTTTCTATGAGATGAACTATTCTATGATTTAACTGTTTATACATGAACCGTTACCTTCTCGCTTTCCTAGCCTCCGTATCAACTTGATGCGGAGCGAACCTATCTAACTCATTGAATTTTGCGGCGTATTCTGACACCGTCATATTCTCCTGCTTCAAATCTAAAAATTTCACCTCCATCCTAACCTACATACTAGATGAAAAATAATTTTCGAAAAACAAAGTTTTGAACCTATCCCATTTAACTACACCTTCTCCTGTCCTCGCCTGATTCGCTTCCCACCAAAAGTTTGCCTCCCCCTTCATCATGTAAGTGGCAAAAGAAGTCTTCTGCCCTTCAGCTACCCTAGCTATCACGAATGCTTTTTCAATCTCTTTGACCCAAGTCTGGGCTTCAACAGGGTCAGTTGTACCTTTGAATTTTGGCGGTCCTACAACCTTGAAGTCTTTGAAGTTCGCTAAGCGATTATCCGGCTGGTTCAAGCGATTGGCATTCCTTGCTGCATAGCTTATGCTACCATGTTTGCAAAGTTCTGCATCGGGTCTGCTTGTTGTTGTCCCTCAGCGTTGTTGACAAATTCTTCTGCCCTTTGATTGCGAGTTCGACGTCTTGGCGGCATTATCTGATTAAATAAAATTATAAATTTAACTTACATTCTAAACCTTATCGCATTAGATTAGTATATTAAACTTGTTTCATTACTCAACATAGATTCATATTCATTTAACGAATATTTTACATAGCATAACATATACTGTTTTAAACATCAGCTATTCCTTTCTGACCACAAAAGTCCGGATTTACAGTCTTGATCATTACAAAAGTTGAGAACATAACCTTACACAGACATACTTATCCTATATATAACATTAAACACACTTACACCTCAGAACCTATACTACCTATTCGCTACGCCTTTTTCCTTGGATAACTTTTCGCCTGATGACCTTCTATCCCACAGATAAAACATGATCCTGGTTTATAGTCGGGACAATACAGAGTAGCATGTCCTTCATAACCGTAAAGATAACATATTCTTTTCCCTTTCTTCTTATCGAATTTTCTTAAGTCATGGTCCTCTATCTTTCTTTTCCCTTTCTAGCTCGGAGCTGCACACGATGTGTTTGTTATGGCTCCCATCTGATCAATTTGGATTTTAAGCTTATCTTGTTCTTCCATTGTTTTTATTAACGCATAACGTAATTGACTATTTAACAGCTTTTCTATTTCCCACAGCCTTTCCAGAGAAGAAACCTTATTCCTCAGATCCTGCACCTCCGTTGATGCTTGATCAGCTTCAACTTTAGTATTCGAATCACTATCTGTCAGTTCCACCATCTCTGGATCTGGTATTACGTTTTCTAAAATAACCATCTCGTCTGAGTTGTTTTCATCGTGAGCCTCTATTTTAGCTATTGGCTTCGATATTAGCTCAGGTGTATGGATTCGATCCTTCTTCATGCTATATGCATATAACAAGCTCTTTCCACCAGACATCTACACACATAAATTATCCTGATTAGCATATAGTATATACACACAACAAATAATAGTTTTATATAAGTTATCTTTTATTTTGTTTGACGATGAATTTATTCAATTCATCTCCTTTTAAACTCTATATGAGTTATTTATATTTTCAACATTTCCTTCTGTTCTAAGGTTATAGCCTAAGGTCTATCCCACCTAAGGTTTTTAACCCTAAGCTCTGATACCAACATGTAAAGCCCCCAAATTCGGGTACTTGAAACCCAAACTCGGTGCTTCACGATATCATTTCTATGAGCGGAATAATACTAATAATAATAACAATAATATAAAGTTTAACTTAATTTACATATCATCAGAGTCTAATCCCCAGGTACGAGACAAATAAACATTCATTACAATACATGATAGATAATATATATCATACTTGTCTTAATAGAGTTAACTATTACATAAAATAGTATTTGCATTCATTCAGCCACCTTTCCATTTCCCTTGTTCTTAGCAGAGCCTTCAGGTTGTTCACACTTAGCTGAAAACATTTAAATTAAGCAAGGATGAGCATTTGAGTACCCAGAAAGTAATAGCAATTATATATATATGCTGAAAGAATTTAAATGTTTTCTTTATACTACCTTTCTACAACAAATCAACAGTTGTGAAGTAATCTGAACCGATAATAATAACAGAACAACTCTCTTTCAAAATTTTTGAAACTACATATTGACTATAAATAGGGTTTAGGTGACATGCTATGAACATTGTTTTCATTTTCGAAAAGGTTAAGCAGAACTTCATCTGTAAACCGTCATAACTTTCGAACACGGGGTGATCACCACATGCCTCTGATTGATCAACACTACATGCAAGAACGAGGGTATCGTTTACTCATGTCCACCTTGGGTGCATAAAAAGTTTTCCCCGTAAGGATGTTCATACTTATGTCAGGTTTCTAAACCAAAGCAATTCAGGTTAGATAATAGTAAGGTTTTAGCTTGTTCAACAATAATCTATAATTCAACATATATATATATATATATATATATATATATATATATATATATGGGTAATTAACAAAGGTGTATCAACATGTGATTAAATATAATGATTATCCAGTGGGGACACTTGTATAACCATTTATAGAAATTAACGAACATAATATATATTTGAATTACCATATACTAACATGTTGATAATCAATGAGCGTATATAATATAGGGTTAAAAAATCTACATAGTAATAATATAATTCTGAAACATTCTTACTCATGTCCATTGCATAATGGAAATACAAAGGTAGGATACTTGCCTGATGCGCTGCTTACAATTCGCAACTTAGTTTTATCTTTTATATCACGACCTATCATTAATCATATCATTCGTTCGATTAGAACAATATACTTTAACGCATAGTACTACATTTCGAAGTCAGCACATAACCTAATCACATTATCACACATGTTCAACAACCATTGAATCACAAATAATCACATATCTAATCAAATTATCTAAGTCCAGATCAATTTCTGAAACATGTCGGTGTACCGACGCTTTATCAGGTAATTATCGAGTCTAAGACTCTATCCTGTAGCTCAATATCTGTAAGTATCAGTCATATTATTTTTAAATGACTTATAATAATTTTTAAAACATTTATTATAATTTATCATGAATTTTCAAACATCGAAATCATTATTAAATGATTTAAATATTAAACAATTCTATTATCATTAATATTTAATTAATATTAAACTATTAATGAAACCATTGCCAAAATGTTAAAGTTATTTATAATAACTCAAAATACTCTTAAATTATTTATATTACCCTTAAATGATTTTTAAAACATTTAAAATCATTTTTAAATAATTATCATTAATATTAAAGTATTAATGTTTTATTTATCAAAATATTAAAAGTCATTAAGTATAACTTAAAATATTTTTAATTCTTTTATATCCTTTTTGAATGATTTTAAATTAATAAAACCATTTTTTATCTATTTATTTAATATAATTACTAAATAAATTTAATATTATTAATAATAAATTAATAATCATTAATATTAAATTATTAATGAAATTATCCTTAAATATTCAAAGTTATATTTTATAACTTAAAATGTCTTTAAACACTTTATTTTCATTTAAAATGATTTTTATAATAATAAAATCATTTTTAAACTAAATTATTTAATATAATTATTAAATAAGCTGTAATATAATTATTAATAATTAATTAATGAAATTTACCTTTAAATATTGAAAGTTATATTTTATTACTTAAAATATTTTTAAATACCTTATTATTATTTAAAATGATTTTTAATATAATAAAATCATTTTAATTTATTTATTTAATTCATTTATCAAATAACTTAATTATCATTAATATTAATTTATTAATGAATTTCATCACAAAATATTAAAAGTCAAGAAAATAACTTAAAATAGTTTCTTATATCATTATATAATTTTAAATGATTTTTAAATTATAAAATCATTTTTAAATAATTTATTTAATATAATAATTAAATAAATTAAATACTTTTAATATTTCAAAAATATTAAATATTTATGAAATATATTAAAAATAATTAAAAACTAATTTTTAGATTTTAAAATAATTTTTAATAATTTATTTTGTATTTTTAATAATTAAAACTAATTTTTTATAATTATTTAATATAAATATAATTTTTATATAGAAATTGTTGCTAAAGACCACCTATAGTGACAGAACTGTCGCTATAGGTGTTCTTCATGCAAACCTAGATCTTCATACACAGTTTCGAGATAGCTACTTTGACCAGTGATAAATGTTAGCTATTAATGTTTTTGGGCAAGCTATTGATCACATCGTGTAGTATTAATGTCATACTACAAGTGTATAACAAGTTTTGGACAAGACCATAACACATCAAAAAGATATAAAGCCATGAATAAGCTGTCAGAGCTGTTTTTCATTTTCTAGGTTACCCAGAAATGAAGAACAATTCGACAAGCCATATTTGGGCTTCCACAACTTGCAATCCGTGTAATCTTTATGTGATGTAATGGATCCAGTATGTAGCCAGCATGACAAGGAGGGGTTATATCACAATAGATCACTAAAATAACAACAGATCAAGCAGATTCATATCGTCAAAACCATGTCGACGGCGTGTCAAGGCGTTTATGGGTTGCCCGTAAAAATAGCTTCCATGATCGTTTGGTCTGGTTTGGCCGTCCTCTATAATCACACAGTTTGATGATTAGGATATTTTAAGGCATAAACATGGAGTACATATACCAGACTACAATCTAGATGTAACAAAAACAACAAACCTACAACAACATGAAAGATCTGGTCGATTTAAAACGTTGGCGAGCACGTTACAGGCGGTTTCGGGTTACCCGAAACGATTTGGCCACGGCCGTCATCAACGGATTTTGACCTCGATTATCTTGCATTATGGACTCTATGTAAGCCTGATTATTGATCCAGACCAAAGAGCACATATCAGACTACACATTTAAACCTTTAAACCACAAAAACACCTAACAGAAAAAGATTGGTGGCCACTGACATTCGTTGTCAGACCACAGTTTGATTTTTTTTCCAAATTTTGTAAAATCTCAAATCCGAGCCTCTAGATGTTATGGATCTAACATCTAGCAACCTAGATCATCTTTATACAGTATATCTAACATGTTTAACAAAAAAAAATTCAACATCTAACAACAGATCGATGGTCAGACTTCATGGCTAGGGTTTTTACCTTCTTTGATCAATCTTTGATTCTAGCTTCTGATTTGGTTAAAGGTGATCGTGGGGCTTGGTTCTTGACTGATATTAGGAAAGAACTTCGGAGGTTTTGAAGGAGAGAGGAATGGTTAAGTGTTTGTGCAAAAATAGACTAACAAATGACTTTCTCTCTCTCTCAATCTATATATACAAGTCTAGATGCATGTAATGGCTGGTTGAGTGGCTGATATGTGTTGATTTATGGCACATGGGGTGGTTGGATTTGGTCACTAACTCACCAATAGTCAAAATCTACAAACTAACTTCAATAATTCATAAAAGGGCAAAATGGTCAATTTGCTTTCCAATTTAATGGTATACTAGTCATTTGGCAAACCCTTACGGTTTAACCCTAAGGTTTAGCACAAATCAATTATAGGATTTCTAATTAAGCAAAAATAAATAAATAATTAGAATTTTAGTTTCTAAAAATTTGAAATTAGGGCTTCCTTAATTAAATTAGTTTTCTAATTACTTTATACAGGAACATTAGGGTTAAAATATAATAATTATAGTTAACCTTGCTAATTTAGCAATTAGGGTTTACAATTAGTAATTAGGTTTTATAATTTCTAATTAGGGTTACTAATTATAGAAATTAGGGTTTCTAGAAATTAATATTTCAAAATGTCAATTAGGGTTTACCTAATTAATCAAAAAAATCATATAACACCGTTACATAATAATCCCGAACTCATAATTGAGTTTTAATTTAGGGTTTCCATTTGGCAATATACTAATTATTATCTAAGGTTTCTAATTTCAGAAATTAGGATTTTAATTGGAAATTAGGGTTTCTAAATTTTAATTAGGGTTTACCTTATTAAATCCTTAAAATTAATCTTAATCACATAACACAATTACAAAACAATTTTGTTCTCTAATTTGGGTTTCAAATTAGGGTTTAGCACAGTAAAACTAGGATTTTCAAATAGTGCACCATATTTGACCAACCATCATCAATACGTACATACAATACATACTTATAACACTGAAAAATCAAAATATAATATTATTATATTATTATTCTCATTCCTTGATAAAATTTAACATTATTAATTAAGTAAAAAATAATTAACTTAATTAATCTAACATAAATTCATATAATAAAATAATTATTATAATTATTCTAAAAATCATTTCATATATTATTTAAATAATATATAATTATATTTTCATGGAAAATAATTAATAAAAACATTTCTACTATAAAAGTAATTATTATAAGAATATACTTTATAATAATCAATAATTCTAAAATATAATTATTTGTAAACATTCATGTAATAAATATATTTTTATTTATTACATAATTACATACGCTTTATCTTGTACAAATCTTCATCTTTAAAATAAAAAAAAATTATACGCAAAATTTCTGATTTAATTATATAGAAAATATCGGGTTGTTACAAGATACATCATATTTACATATCTAACTCTATTGTAACTACTAACTAAATTACATCTGCCTTATGGCATTCTCATAATCCGCGTTAGCAAGACCGGCTATAATATCTCGGCTGATAGTATGTCGAGTCTGCCCTGCCTCTATCGGATACCCAGCCATTTGCTACTGAAAATCTAAATACAAACTTCTATGTATATAGAACATTCTACCTATCTTTTGCTTCTTAACCTTTAGCTCCTGCCTGAGCTCAAAGGCTTCCTGTTTCAGCTCGTGGACCTTGTCCTTCGCCAAAAATCTCTCGTCATGCTCTTCCTCCCACATTGTCTCCATGCTTTTCTTATCCTTTAGGATTTCCTGGACCTCCTCATTCATCTCCCTTACCTCTTTCCCCAACTGGATATTTCTATCCAATAATGCCATGAACAGTGACTTCATTCACTCCCCCAGAGTCATCTCTTCTGCAGGTGCTATGGTGTTAAAAGACACCACCTCCACCTCCTCCTCTGACATGCCATCAAACAAAGACATGAGGTCTAAGTTTTCCGAGTCTCCAGACTCGACTACAACCACTTCCGGTTCTTCTGCTACAGGGGTCGGTAAGATCTCTACTTGATTTATGAATTCTTCGCTAACAACATGTATATCCCTATACATCTCATTATTTCCAGACATCTACAACAAAATAATTTAGTTTGATTAGTACAAATCAGTAGAATAATAAAAACACATATCACATTTAATGCATTTTTAGGGTTAACTTTATCTTTTACTTCTTTAACTTTTCTTAAGGTTATAGCTTAAGGTTCTTCCCCCCTTAAGTTTTATAACCTACAGCTTTGATACCAACCTGTGACGCTCCGAAATTCGGGTATCTTTCAACCCGACAGATGGTTCTACATAGTGCTACAGTTCACACATATATTCAATGGAAATACCTCAAAAGAGTGAATATATCTTCTCTATATTCCAAAACAATATTACCATTCCAAGGTTCTTTATAACCATTACATGTGTTCTTGTCATAATATCAAATATTTACAACATTCATACTATACTATTACCAAGGCAATCTATTGGTTCGCCTTAGCCTTCCCTTTATCTTTACTAGGTTCTTCAGTCTGTTCAGTCTTAGCTACATTCATATGGTTCAAGCAGGAGTGAACATATTTAGCTCAGCAAGTATGATAATTTCATTTAAACAATAGGCTTAAATCATATAGATCGTATATCTTCAATAACTGAATCAATAGTTATGAAGTACTATCGATAATTCAAAATATCACTTCTCTTTTATTTAAAACGTTTCACAATGAACAACATTCATTAACAACAATATTGGTCCAAGACCTTGAGCATTTCATTTTTTCTTTGAAAAGGATAACCCGACACCAAGTCCGTAAGTCCGGTATATCTTACGAGCACGTCTAGGTGATCAGCCTATAGTACTCTATGTTGTACAACACTACTTTCTTTAAACATATGTACGTTTAAGTTTTGGCAACCTCACGTGCATGTCGTTTGACGACAAAACATTTGTTTATCATACTCAGTCTTTCTTTGAAATCAATACCAAAATAGTTTGGCAAAAGATAACAACATTGACAATATTTTGATAGATTATAAGGAAATCCACAAAACATATTAAGTCTAGACGAAGGAATTGGCTTCGACTTCATTATACATCAATTCATGTATAAGATACATGAATTACAAAGCTTGTCCAAAAGAACTTAGACAAGGGTTAGAACACTTGCCTTCAACATCTTCTACAATTATTATTCTTTTCCTTTGAGTCTTTAAGGATTCTACAATACATGATCACATAAATACCATATTAGGTCATATATAATCAAGTATGGTTACTAATATATCTTACCCTTCTTCTCAATCTAATCATGCCTTAGATTGTTTAACATTCGTTACGGTTTAACGTATTACTTTGTATTTACGTTCAAGAAATCTTTCGTTATCCTTTAGTTATAATTCTTAAGGTAATAATCATCTTTAATGATGTTACTTTAAGTTTATTAAGTTATAATTTACCTTTAATCACTTTCTACATTCACTACATTCATGCTCATTCTTTACTGGCTCTGTTCTAGTGTTGGCGCTACGGCGCCATCTTTCTTCATACAACTCGCGCTGGGGCGCACCTCTACCTCGACCTCAAATACTGCAAAGACTAAAGCCTTTATTATCGTCTGTGTCACAAGCACCACTCTTAAGTGTGTTGGGGTTCGACTGAAATACTGCAGTCACTGAATTCACCTCTCTCAGAGAAAATTTTTGACAGTGCTTCTTTTTCTGTGAATTTTCTGGCCTCATAACTTATTCATTCTAAGTTCGAATTGGCTCGTTTAAAAGTCATTAGCTCACAAATCACATGTTCTATGATTTTATTAGAAAATTTTTCATTTTCAAATCTTTTAGCATGGAATTCACCGATTAGTTCGTTATTGAGCGATCGTTTAATGTTTGAAGATGTTCAAAGTTCGTTTCTTCGTTCTAAGTCGGAATTTGGTCATTTTCGATTCCGCAACTCTAGAATGCAAATTTAGACTATTCTCCATCGAAAACCAACATTTTCGAGTTTAATGGTAACTTTTGACTTTCATTCTGAGAATTTCACGATTTCGACGATTATCGTCTAATCTCGTAAATTTTGCCATAACTTCGTTACTTGAGATTTTTACATCGTTTAACATGGATTCATTCCACATATCTAACAACCTAACCAAACATATTACAACCATAAAATGATTATTCTTAATATGTTCTTCATTTGTTCATAACTTTTATGACTATAGTTTTCATACCACATGGTTTATTAAAGTTTAAGTTCTCTAATAACCATCATTGTTCCTTCTTATCATACATGCTCCACCACTATCCACTTCTATATCAAACTATAATTGAAGAGATGGAGAATAATGGTTTAGGTTTCTTACCGTTGATGATCAAGCTTTCTACTTTCTTCTTCTTGAGTTAGGAAAATCTAGCTCTTACTTCTCTCAATGTATAAGCTATAAGTTTATTGGTGGAAAATGAACAAGGTAAATGACCAACAAAGCTCTTCTATTTATAGGATTGGCAAGGTTAGGGCAATAAAGTCATTTAGGCCATTTCACCTCCTTTCATCACCTCCTTAATATTCATTACTTGGCCTCCACAAACCTTATCATTTACTTAATTGGCCACCCGACATGGCCAGCTATGACTCACCTATGGGGCCCACATGGGTTGCCCCATGGGTTTTTTACGCGTTGACCCATCGGTTCGATCCACAAATCCGGTTCTTAGTTTGGGCTTTAGGTTTAATTACCTTGAGCCTAAAGTTGGGCTTGCATTTCATATCATTGGGCCTTACCAAGTTTGCACTTGGGATTGCCCAATTACTACACAAATCTTGCACTAATTCTATTAGTCCATTACAATTAGCTTAAAGCCTTTTAACGTATTCTTCACGTATACTTAGTCGTATAATCATTCATTAAATACGTTATGCCATCTTTCATATATACTAGTACGATACTTCGTAACATACTCGTATTCATTGCTTCGTATAATACTTGTTTTTATACAATAATCATTTATTCAAATCCTTACGTTCCTTAACATTCTTAAACTTAGTACGCAGGCGAAAAACTGTGTTTGTCATAACTGAAATATTATTACGTATTCCATTCTTCCTTATTATTCTATCGTTACGTATTTCTCGGAAGTTCAAAAATAATTCCCGATCAGAAATTGGTGAATAGTGTTTTTTCAGAAAATTTCTCGGAAAGCTTTTATTTTTGTCTTGGAAATTCAAACACTTTAATTCTATCACATAGCTAGTATACTACGACTTTACGACACTTTTAGGTTATCGAACAACCTTCATCTTACTAACACATAATAATAACATATAATATAATTTTATTCATTATTTAATCAAATAAAATTATTTTACAAATTATCCAATTTTCTCCGTCGTTACATCTTTGGTCTTCGAATAAATCAAAATTTGTCGATAAATACTACTACGAACTTATCCAAGTATGTCTTGAAAACTCGGTTCATCAAATCCATAAATGTTGTCGGAGCATTCGTCAATCCGAATGACATTACTAGAAACTCGTAATGTCCATAACGAGTTTAGAACATCGTCTTTGGTATGTCCTCTTCTCGTACCTTGATTAACTGGTGATAACCGGTTCGTAAATCTATCTTAGAAAAACACTTCGCTCCCTTCATTTGATCAAAAAAGTCATCTATCATTGGCAACTGATATCTATTCCTAATCGTTACTCTGTTCAGCTCTCGATAGTCGATACAGAGCCTCATCGATCCGTCCTTCTTTTTTAAAAACAACACTGGTGCTCCCCAAGGAGACACACTTGGCCGAATATAACCCTTATCTAGTAACTCTTGAAATTGTATCATCAATTCCTTTATTTTTACTGGTGCCATACGATATGGTGCTTTCAAAATTGGTGTTGTTCCCGGTGCTAAGTCTATTACGAATTCGACTTCCTTATCTGGTAGAAGACCAGGCAGATCATCTGGAAATACATTTTGAAAATCTCTGACTACCAATATTTTTTTCATTTCTACTCCCTTCTTTTTAGTATCCATTATATAGGCTAGAAAACCTATACATCCTTTCTTTAACAATTTCTTGGCCTGCACCATAGTAAGTGTCGACGTCAGAATTTTTATTTTTCCCTTTCTGTTACTTGTTCTTTGGTGTTCTCATTTTAGGTGAGATTTATTTGAAAAAAACAAGTGAAAAAGGTCCGACATGTATAATGTCGACGATGAACTGTTAAGAGTCGCCATTTGGTTTTTATATGGTTGTACCAACACAACCGAGAAAAGGTTTGCACATTGACCCAGTGATGTGACACTGCTAAACGAGTATGCGAACCGAGATTCATTAGGGTCCGGGGACTTTCTTATGCGGAGGGAAGGTGCTAGGCACCCCCCGACATCCGTGTTACCATGGTGACCGCCACTTTTCAAGAAACTGTTATATGAATGTGTGTGTGTATGTGTGGGTCAATGTGTTGTTATTCGGAAGTAGTGCGAGGCCTCGTTCGCACCTATATACAGAGGGTTTGAATTTATGTAAAAAATCAATTTTAAGCAAGATATGGCAGTGATGTTTTAGAAAAGAGGTTTTTCAAACCCTTGTGCTCAATAGTAATTGATACCTTTTACACTTCCATTTTATTAAGTGTTCGGCTTGATTGTTTTTATTTTTGAGATGCGAAGCATCTTCGAGAAAATAATGTACAAAATGGTGTTGAACTCCTCATTGGCATGAAAACCATCTGAGGAAATCCAGACACCGCAAAAAATTTACAAGCTGCTCATAGCTGAAAATGCCCATCACGGGAACCGAATCTAGATCCAGTAAACTGAATCTGTGATCACATGATTCCTAGGCTCACATGATGCTGCAATTTGTATGAAAGCGATAAGTAGGTATATATATATATATATATATATATAAGTTGTAAATATATATATATATATATATATATATATATATATATAGAGAGAGAGAGAGAGAGAGAGAGGTTTGATTAGGTCCTGACTCCCGACCGACCAAAATCCTGACCTTTTTTTTTTTTTTTTTTTTTTTTAAAACAACTTAAAAAATAAATAAATAATTATGGAATTGAATTTTTTTCATAATACATTATTTTGGGTGTGATTTTGGTACGTATAACAAAAATGTGTATGTACATACCGTGCATGCGCATGTACCACCACTTTTTCGTATAGGTATTCAAAACACGCCTAAAAACATCAGATTATGGAAAAATTTCAGCCCATAAAATATTAAATAATTTTAGTTGTTTTATAAAAAAAGCAAAAAAAGAGGTCCATTTTTTTATCGTGTTCGGACTCCGGACCGATATATTCTCAGATATATATATATATATATATATATATATATATATATATATATATATATATATGATCAACCACCACGAAGCACCTCCATGGGGATCGTAAATATAAATAAATCAGAAAAAGCCATCAACCGCCATGAAGTATACTCCAAGCGGGACAAAAATGTAAAGAAATCTGTAAAAGCAATCAACCACCACGAAGTAAACTCCAAAGTGATGATATATATATATATATATATATATATATATATATATATATATATATATATATATAGAAATGATCCGTGCACTACGTTAGCTGTGAACCCTTTATCAGCTAACGCTCATCCAACCGTCCAAAATTGAAGTTAATGGCCCAGATGAGATCCCAACCGCTAGAGGGAGTAGTGGCCAACAATAAATTAAAAAATCCTCTCTACGGGTAGCTAGAGGAGTAGCGTCTGATCAAAACATCGTCGTTTTGATGGTCACTACTCCCTCTAGCTACCAACAGAGAGATTTTTTAATTAACCCATATTGCCCACCTAGAGAGTAGCGGCCAACAAAAAAAATTTGGCCAATTACTTGATTATCCTAATTATTCTCGTATATGCTACTTATTAATTAGTAAAATAAAATAATAAAAAATTATAAGGATAATTATAAGGATAATCAATAATTATCTTTATACTTATCCTTATACTTATTAACAAATTATCCTTATACATATTACTTATTAATCAAGAAAATAAAATAATAAAAATTATAAGGATAATTATAAGGATAATCAATAATTATCTTTATACTTATACTTATACTTATTAACAAAATAAGTATGTATAAGAATAATTATCGATTATCGTCTTATGATTTTTAATTATAAATAGGAAATAGTGATTGAGTTTATATATTTGAGTAGGAATATAATATAAATTTAATCACTATTTCCTATTTATAATTAAAAATCATAAGACGATAATTATTAATTATCCTTATACATACTTATTTTATTAATAAATATAAGGATAATTACTGATTATACTTATAATTTTTTATTATTTTATTTTACTAATTAATAAGTAGCATGTATGAGAATAATTAGGATAATCAGTAATTGGCCATTTTTTTTGTTGACCGCTACTCCTCTAATGTGGGCCATATGGGCAAATTAAAAATCCTCTTGTTGTTGGCCAGAGGGAGTAGTGGCTAGTCAAAACACATCGCTTTGATTTGGCCGCTACTCCTCTAGCTACCAAAGCAGAGAGGATTTTTAATTTATTGTTCATTACTCTCCTCTAACAACTCTGGGCATTCATCTCACCATTAACTCTAATATTGACAACTAGATTAGTGTTAGTTCAAATAAAGGTAATAATAACTAATGCTTTCCACGGATCATTCCCTATATATATATATATATATATATATATATTAAAGCAATAAACGCACCGGATATAAAATCCAGGCTCATCAAACAGAGTTCGACCACAGTTGATATATATAAGTATATATATATTAAAGTAGTAAACGCTCCAGACATAAGTCTAGGCTCATCGAAACAAGTTCGACACATAATTTATATATATAAATATATATATACGAAAGCAATTAAACACTCCAGACATAAGTCTAGGCTCAATCGAGGCATAACTCAATAATGTTAGTCCATATATAAAAATATATATATAAATATATATGTATATACAAACTGAAATAAAACTACGGACCGAAGTCTGGGCAAACACACGCAACATGACTCTCAACGTGAAGAATGGTGTGTACAAAGATGAAGATGAAGGCTTTAAAGTGTGTAAAAAGACTTACAGTGGGCTACCAAAGAAGACTTCTATAACTTGAAGTGGATGAACACTTAGTTCCCGCCAGTACAAAGTAGCTATATGTGAGCTTCCAAGTGTTTAAAATGAGAAAGCACTCAGTTTAGGGTGAGTACATAACAAATTTGACAGGGCTTCCTCACCTTTTTTTCTCTTACAAATGGCCACCCCAAGCCCTCTATTTATAAAGGGGAACCGCAGATGTACTACTTGTTTCGCCGGGCACCCCGGCTCCATGAAGTCTCGCCGCCTTGAAGTATGCGTGCCGCACGTCCTACAACGTGATGTCCGCTCGAACTTTCAGAATTGCAATCTGGGCAATCCAACTGAGGTATGTAAGACCTATTTCGGACCGCCGTTGTCGAGAGTTACGCAATGACATGAGATTAGAGGTTGTACGAAGTCAGGAAGATGGGATCATACCCTCCGGTCTTCAAGCTTTAAATTCTATTCGTTACCTTGCATAATAGTCACTCGGGATTGGTTTTCCTTGGTTCTTGTGGGACATTGTTGTGTAGAAATGTATGTATGGAATGTTGAGATGGTGCGATGTGGCGTCAGGGTGGCAAGATGACAACTTTTCCCCTCATCGGGATTATCTTCGATTTGGACTGATAAAGCAAACGTTGCTCAGGGTTATCTCTGAGATTGGACTGCTGCAAGTATTGAAGGTCCTCAGTGTCATCTCTGAGGTGTGCCTATCTTCCCGGTGTTATCTCTAGGTCTTTAACTGAGTGTCTCGGTGTAAGCACCGATATTGAAGCTGATTGCATGCATTTGAAACAAGCATTTCTGAGGTTATCGCCGGAACTGCAAATGCCTTCCTTGGAGTTATCTCCAAGGTTGGTAACTACTACTCCCAGTGTTGGGACTGAGACTGAATATCTCGAGGTTATCTCTGAGATGAATCGGCCTTCTCCGGTGGAATTTTCGGTATTGGAACTGCATGCCTCAGGGCTATCTCTGAGGTTTGAACAGTTACTCCCAGTGTGTGTTCCGGGGTTGAGACTAAACTTCCGGTAGTATCCAGACTGGATGTGTGCTGTCTTCCAGGGTTATCTCCGAAAGACGAATCTGCCCTCTTGCAATGTTAGAAACAGGGTTGCAGAAAATTTTGAATGTCTACAGATGCCCCTCTTTATCATATTCATGAAATGCAATGGCATGGATAGGATAAAGAATCCTAGACACTTGAATGCAACAAGATAAACATGATGCTACGTGCAGCAACATGATGAAAATATATGATGCATATGGATTGTTTTCACACATGTTGGGGATGATTATCGGCTCCCTGTTGCTTCTATCAGGGGTTGGCCACGATGACTAGTTTGGACGTATGATCCAAATCTTTTAGGATGTTGACGTTGGGGCTATCACCAAAGTCCTTAATCCTTGATACAGACTTTACTCCGAAGATGTGCCTCTCGCATGCAAACGATTTGTGGGGATAAAGCTTTTTCTGTTTGAGGATGTGTAAAACATAGTCCATCATCGATCCTCCTCGATGATGTTGACCTTTCCTGGTTTGTATCGCTAGGACATGTCAATGTTCTGTTGGATTCGATGCCAACAACATGTGTTATCAGGGCTGCATGACCTTCGCTGACGTGTATGTCACCAGAATTACCCCTGTTGGGTAGACTATCAAGGCTGCTTTACCTTCATTGAAGTGTGAATCAACGGTAAAAACACCCTGTTTGGGCAGATTGTCAAGGCTGCTTGACCTTCGATGACGTGTGAATCAACGGAAATTACAATGTTGGGCATACTGTCAAGGTTGTTTGACCTTCATTGACGTGTGAATCAACGAAAAATGCACGTTGTAACCCACGCCGGGGTTACCTTGATCCTCTCTAATGTGTGCATCAACGGCTGCAATCATCGGATGGCTTCCGACGCTTCATTGGATTTACTTGCCAACGGTTACAGTGTTGCCAAGGCTGTTTGACCTTCGTTGATATGTGCCTCAACGGATGGGAATGCATTGTAACCCTCGCCGGGGATATGTACTTCGACATATGCAACGCGTGATGCCCCCGCCGGGGATATTGAAAGGAATAGGATGATGACCCTGATTTGGTGGCATTGGACCTGCGTAAGGTATTTCCGAGTGTGACTTGTAGCAGCTGAGATCATCGACATAGTGTACCCGGTGTTTGGGCGAACACCAATAAGTGATGTGTATGGTGGCGTATGTATACATGCCATGATATATGGATGAGCTGGACATCGGTGTTATCATGGTAGTGGGAGCTCTTAGGGAGGGTCGTACC
Organism: Panax quinquefolius; assembly: GCA_020205615.1. Lineage (NCBI taxonomy): Eukaryota > Viridiplantae > Streptophyta > Magnoliopsida > Apiales > Araliaceae > Panax > Panax quinquefolius. Next base: position 82,798,550 of record CM035166.1, read on the forward strand.
ATCATTCAGATGATTGTGGCGGAGACGCTGAGGTCAACCACGTTCTGCAGTCAGTTCAGTCATGTTGTACATATGGTTTATGTCACACTTGAGACCGATTGACATATTCCACCGACACGGATACTGTTTTACCCACGATATAGCTATGTCTTACTCCTTTCAGCCATCGGAGTGTACAGACTCTATGTCTTGGTCAATATTCCCGGCGGGGATTAGCGATCTATTTGGCATCCTGCCGTGCTCAGGGCTCAGCTGACCCTATAGTTTCATGCATGGACTATCTCCCTCTGGCCGGTTGGAGGGGCATGAATACCTACCACTCGATGGACGTGATGTCGCAGTTTGACCAGTTCCAGGACTTCCATCCTTTCGAGGGGGTGTTAGGTCAGCGTTTAGCTTCTCGCTATCTTTAAGTAGAGGACCGATCCCATGTGTATGCTTGTTGGGATCAATGTGAGATAACTAATATTTCTATTAGCCATCCGGGATGTTCTTCTGAGTATTCTGCGTGGATGGAGACAGAGACTTCATCGGCTGCGGCGGTATCCATAGTGCCGAGTAGTGATTTAGACGATGTAGAGCCCATGGAATGCATTGATTCCCACATCGAGGAGGAGCTATTTGCTGGGTTGCTAGTATCTCCTTTAGATTCTCCCAGTACTAGTACTGTCATGATTCAATATTCAGCACAGTACTTTGAGCAGAGCCTTCATCTGATGACCTTCGAGAGAGATCAGGTTAGAGCCTTGATGTTGACAGCCCTTGATGGGAGAGACACAAATCTATTAGAGAGAGACGAGGCATTAGCTCGTAGAGATGCCGCTGTTGTGGAGCGGGACGAGGCCATATCAGCCAAAGATGCAGTGATAGTCGAGAAGGATAGCGCTATAGATATAGCTGTTACAGATAGTACCACAGTGAGGTCTCTTACCACTGGCATGATTGCAGAGATGAGCACGTACATTGATGAGCATAGAGTCAAGATGCAGATGGATATAGATTTGTTGGCCCATGTGGATACCCTTGTACAGGAGACCATAACTATACCTCCTTCTTCGGAGAGGGATGCCATGTTGGGCTTGATAGCTCGCATATACACTGATTTGTAGATGGGCTTGTATTATCCTGCACAGACTAGCTTAGCCATTTTTTCATGTACAGTTTACATTGTGTATATCAACGAACATTATATATAGCAGAGAAATATATTTTTGATCACTTCCCTTTTAGATATGCCTAAATACTTGCTTGATATTTTGCATGCTTCTTTAGGGCTTGTGATCTTGGTGTATTCTGAATTCCTCCTGGATGGATGTACATTGAGTTGTCTCTGGACAGTTCAGAATAGATCATTGATATGTGTGTATCCCTACCATCTTTGGTGTCTTGGGACTGGTGTCTGTATGGAAATGTGGAGAGGAGTGTGGCTTTCCTCTCTGAGATTGATCGCCCCAAAGATGGTCGCCAATACTCCTATTTAGGAGGAGCCTAGTTAATTACATCTCTTATGGATTGGTATTGCTCTTTAAGGTACAACCACAACTTAGATGGTCGCCGAATCTCCTATTTGGGAGGAGTTCAGGTAATTCCATCCCATTGGTCTGAAGCCAATGAAATGTAGTGGATGGAAGTTTGATCCTAGTACCGTTGACAAATGTTTGTGTTTTGGTGGGGGGTGAGACCGAATCATAAATGGCTGCCTACGTACTCCTATTGAAGAGGAGATCAGCTCTGTGTAGTTCGAACCTGGTGCAAAAGGTTCAACGCTGTTTGTGGCAGAATGGGTGTAGGAATGTTTTTGTTATTTTTGTTTTTGTAAGAAAAAGGGTGTAGAAGTGTTTTTGTTATTTTTTGTTTTATTCTAACCGGGCCATATGAAATGGTTGCCTACGTACTCCCGTGTATCAAGGAGATTAGGTCGCCCCTCAGGACGAATTGAAAATCTTGATTCCATGTGTCGGTCAGACTGCGGGGAAGAGAAAGTTTAATCCTAAGTTTAGGATAAACTGCAGGTGTGGAAAGTTTGATCCCATGTTTGGGGGGACAAACTGCAAACGCGAGAGGTTAAATCCCTAGTGGGATGACCAAAGTTGTATGAGCGAAGTGAAGCCAGGCTGCTGGCTTGAAGAGTATGTTTCCCTGAGGGGCAAAGTGTGGAAAGAGTTGTATGTGGTAAAGGGTTAAAGAACCGGAATGACTGGTGATCTGATGATCCAACACCAGGATGTTTGCTTGATGGTAACTTCAGACATAGTATGTTAGTTCCCAGTAGGCACAATATAGATCTAGAAGGGGGGATTGAATAGATCCTTTTTATTTCAAAAACTTTTCTCGTTTATTTTGTATTGCTAATGATTTAGCATATGACAAACATAAGAATCTTTTCAAGCACATCGGAATAAGTAAAAGATCCCCTTTATTGATATATTCATAATCATACATACATTGTTCTTTAAAGTAGTTCTATTTAGCGCTAAAACATACATAGTGCTTATTATAGCAGTTAATATACATAATGTAAATGACATAAAGTAAAATACACAAGGGGTTTTAAGTGGTTCAGAGACTCAAGCTCCTAATCCACTCTTCTTATTTCAACTATCAGGATTTTCACTAAAGAAGGGCAGCACCCTGAATCTCTAAGATTCCTTCAAGGCCAACAGCCTTGGGACTTCAGTTCACTAAGAACACTTCAAGGCCGCTGACCTTGAACTTCTCTAGTTCCCTAGAACTCTTCAAGCCCAGCAGGCTTGGAACTTCATTTAGTCCCTTCGGAAAAGGACCCCTCAGGCCCTAGCTTCTTGTTGTTGTTGGTGCTGAGCTGCTAAGATATCTTTAAGCTTGATCATCTTTTGTACTTAGCAGCTGTGATAACCCGAGATTTCGAATAATCAAAATTTTACGAATAATTTTTTTTATATTTAATATTAATATTGATTATCAATTTTGTGAAAAGTATCTGTGATATGAGTCTCGAGAAGGTCAATTTGTATATTGACTAATAAAAATAGAGTAGAGTTGTGCTTAACAGATTTAGAATCCCTAACCCTAATTTCTGAAAAGGGATTCGATAGAAAATAGAATTAAAATAATTAATTTGATAAGTACGTGTTTATACTGTATAGAGATTTTGATCAATGATTGATCGGATAAGGTTTAAAATTTAAAAACCCTAATAAGAGATTAAAAACCCTAATCTTAGATTAAGAAAACCAATTGTACGGTTAAAAACCCTAATTGTACGCCGGGAAACCCTAATTTCATATTCGGGAATCCTAAACCCTAAATTAGGAAACCCTAATCCTAATTGACATACCTAAGGTGTTTATTAAACTTTAATATGATTAGAAAACCCTAATTATATTTTAGTTATCTTAATTTCTATTTTACAAACCCTAATTGTAATTTTTCTAATTAAAACCCTAATTTCATATTCGGGATTTATAAACCCTAATTAGGCAACCCTAATCCTAATTAGAAGGCCTAATATATTTATTAAACGTTGATATGATTAAGAGAACCTAATTTAATTAGAAAACCCTAATTTTAGTTTCAAAATTTTAATTTTCTAAATTAAAACCTTAATTTAGAAAATCCTAGAAAGTTAATGATTTAAAACCTAAGGGTTAAACCCTAAGGGTTTGTGCAAATTTCAAGTATGCCATTAAATTTATTTTATAAATGATCAAAATGCCCTTTTAGTTTATTTTAATATGTAACTTGCAAAATGTGCTAGAAACTTTAGTGGTTGAACCACTAAATTGACTTTGTGACATAGAAATTTAACAACTCAGCCGAAAATATCAGATCATGCATGAATCAAAGTAATATAAAGTTTTAGAGAGAGAAAGTTCACCAAAATTGCAAAAATTGCTAACTTGTTCTCACCAACTCTCTCTCTCTCTCCTAAGCCAACGAAATACATAAGTATATCAGTTATAGATACAGTCCTAGATCAATCAAAATCAGATTGGAGAGCATAGATCAAGAATTAGAAAAATAAAAGGTATAATAAGCCCTAAATCTATTTTGATCTTGTATGCTAAGACAACTTTTGTATTTTTGTGTTTTGATGTTTGCTAGAAGGTGTTTTATGATGATCTATGGTGATATACCATAGATCCATAACATCAAATGGCTTTAAAATGGTGTTTTTAAAAATCTGTCCAAGAACAAAATTTGTGGTCTGACAAGCTAATGTCAGGCGCCAAAGATTCTTGTTCGTCGTTTGTTATTTTTGATGTTTTCAAGTTGTTAGGGGTAGCTTGTTATGTCATCTTTAAGCTGCATGTGGAATTAGTACCATGGGATGTCTAGATCATGAGTTATTAACGGTCAAACACCGTTGACCGAGCTTGACCGACTGAAATCTGGGTAACCTAGAAAGGCCAAACCAGCGTATGACAAGTTTTTATTACGCTTTGATCTGTCCGTGTTTAGGTTGTTTGTTGATTTTCTTGTAATCAGTTGATAGTCTGTCATGTATACTTCCTTTATGTGGCCTTAGATCGTGTACGAAATCAACAGGTAGAATTTAACAGTTGGTCAAAGTAGGCCATTTGGCCACGACTAGGATTTTCTGGAATTTCCAGAAATGGTCTTGCTTGAGCTTCTGACATAGTTTGACTGAACTGTAACTTGTGCTTTGGTTGTTATCTAATTGATCTATTGTTGTAGTGTTGTTCCTTGTCATGTGGGCTAGAAGTATAAACCAAGAAATCACTTATTTGATGACCAGAACCTAGATATAATCGAACATTAAAGTGGGTACTCAAAACTGCCTGGTTTTCTGGGTAACCCAGAAAACCCAGGAACACATTGACTTTGGAGACTCAGATCTCCTTGTTGAGAAATGTTATGATCAAGATGTTAGTTGATAATTGTAGAGTTACATTTCTACTACAATACCATTGTTAGAAATTTCCTAGAAACATATGTGGTTGAAAATTACATCCGGTCAAAGTTGACCGCTTGTGTTGCCGGTTGTCAGTATTCTTGAGGCTCAAGAACACCAACAGCGACGCTTTGTGTCGCTAAAGCCCTATAGCGAAGGTTTAATTAGTTTTTAATTTCTAATATTCCGAAAAATGCTAAAAAATTGAAATAAATTTCTAAAAATAACAAAAATGGTTTTAAAAAACATTTTAAATTCTGAAAAATAACTTTTAATTATTTAGGACATTTTTCTTTAATAATTATAATTATTTGAATAAAAATGAGATTTAATTTATTTAATTAGTATATTAAATAAATTATAGAAAAATGATTTAATATTATGAAAAATCATTTTAAATAAGAATAATGCATTTAAAAATATTTTGAGTTATAAAATACAACTTTTAATATTTTTGGAGAATTTTTATTAATAAATTAATATTAATGATATTAGATTTATTTAATTATTAAATTAAATTAATAAGTTAAAAATGATTTTATTAATTTAAAATTATTTTAAATAAGAATAAAGTGTTAGAAAATATTTGGAATTATAAAATATAATTTTCAATATTTTTGGAGAATTCTCATTAATAAATTAATATTAATGATATTGGATTTATTTAATTATTAATTTAAATAAATGAATTAAAAATAATTTTATTGATTTAAAAATCATTTTAAAATGAGAAAAATGTTTTAAAAATATTTTAAGTTATAATTAATTTTTTTAATAATTTGATAATAATTTTATTAATATTTAAATATTAATGGGTATGAGTTAAAAATGATTTTAATTATTTTAAAAATCATTTAAGTAGAATATTGATTATTTAAAAATATTTTAAGTTATTAATAATAACTTTAATATTTTGATAAGTATAACATTAATATTTTTATATTATTAAATATTAATGATAATAAGATTATTTGATAATTAAATCATTTAAAAATGATTTAAGTGTTTGAAAAATTATTATGAATTATAATAATTATTTATAAATTATTAAAAGCTTCCAAAAAATATTATAAACGATATTTGACTTATCTAAAATAATATTGAAGCTTAGAGACCAAGTTTAATTGACAATCAATGTGTTAATTGTCGGATAGGGTGACTAGAACACCGAGATAAGACCGAAGTCCAACCAGACCGAAATAGTTAGACTTGATAAGTGTTTATATAGGTTATAAACACTAATGTGGTTAAGTGGTAATGTGCCTAGGAGAAGTTTGACTGTAAATTACAGTATTGTGTGTTGTGAATTATTGTGCTAATTGTGAGACCGATATTATTGGTTATAGGTCTTACAAAAGCAAGATAAGTTTATTGTGTAACAGTAATCAACGCGGAAGGCAAGTTTCCTAACTCAACCTTGAGTTATATTCATTCAATTATTATAATGGTTAATTATTGTTAATTATACCATGTCCAGGGAATTTATTGTTGATTATTCACAGTTAGTGCATGATTAATAATTTAAATTGAATTACTGATTCGGAGAATATACATTTGTAGAATAACTGTTGTTGGATATTCATATTCGTAGAAGATAGAATTGACAGTACAGATAATTCTTGTTTATTGTCAAATTATGTTGAGAAATATCTTAGCTAATTATTTTGGCTAGACGAACATTTGTTAGAACTTGATATATTCGAGAAGAGAATTCAATTGTTATTGATAGGGCGATGCCAATTATTTAGGCTAGATCGATAAGTAAATAGAAATTGAAATCATTAAATTTCGTTGTTAAATCAAATCTTGATTCTGAGCCTGAGAAGAACAACCTTTTATATAAAGGGAACATTTTTAAGTCGTATATTCGACCATTGCGCGTGACCTAAGTATTATGCATAATATAGGGTATAATAAAGCTGATCACTTATTATACTTACAGAGGGGTATGATTTAATCTTTATGGTTATCTGATACTCCTGTGAATGTATCAAAGTAAATATTTGATAGATACCCGAGAAAGTAGAAGTTCTAGATCTAATGGATCGCTCAACATAAATCTGGAAAACATTCCACTTTGTTATTGCGTAGAATTTATTCTTGTTTATTCAATAGAATATCGTAGAAACTTTGAAAGCGTTGTACTATTTCATTATCAGATTATTACGTTGCCTAGAATACGAGAAGACTTGTTATTGATTAACGATTTGTTCAGCTATTTCAAAGTTCCCCGAACTTTGGTGTCATTCTATCAAAATAGATAATCTATTTTTTTGATACTTATACATTCATTGTATATCTTAACTTGCGGGGCAAATTTGTTGCTCACCCTTGCTAAATAAAACTTTTCAAATTAGTAGTAAGTGGCAGGAGGTGTTGTGAAGAACAAAGGCAAAGACATAGTGATTAATTAGTTATAAATAACATTATTATTATGTTGTATTTGTGAACCCTTTTTGTATAACTAAAGGGTATGTTTGTAATATTAAGATTAGAGAACCCGGGGTAATGTATTAACTATATCAGTTAATGAAGTGTATGTTCCTATTTGTAAATAAATGGGTAGTTAAATGTTATTTATATTATGGATCGTGAACACCAAACTCGGGGATCAGGTAACCGCGATTTTGGGGCGTCACAGCAGCATTGTTTTGTCCTCTTTACATTCTTCTTCGAGTCTGGACCACATCTTCTTTAGTGCAGCTGATCTTCTTCAGTTCTGCTCATCTTCATATAGTATAAGTTGTGCACCATCATCATTTCCTGAACCCTTCTTAAACAGTTGGAAGACATGGTTCTGCACTTGCTCTTGTTCAGCTTTAGGTTTATGGTGAATTGTAGAGTGGCTCTTTGGATCTGCCTTGTGCTTTGCCATTCTTCTGAATGCTATATTCTTGTCCTTCTCGGCTCTAAGCTTAGATGCCAATTTAAGTGGCATTCTCATCTTTGTTGAGTGAAGCTTTGGTCTATTCAAGTCCTTCTTCAAAGTTGCTTCACCTTCATAGTCTCACTGTCACTGAGACTTGTTCTGTTAAGCTCAGGTGGAACTCGTAGAGTCAACGTTAGCATTCTAACAACTCAACAATTCTGCAACATAGAAATCATCCGCCACTCTTGATCTTTGAAGCTCTGTTAATTTATACTCCTTCCCAATCTTCCCATTGGAAAGTATCCGTTGGGAGCTTTTTGATTTTCTTCGCATATCTCAAGTTATTTGGTGTAGACTGCAGATGTGACATGACATCTCCTTTTTTGACTTTCTGACACTGCAGTCTACTATTTCACCTACCCCGTTAGAGATGTCACTCTGATGTCTTTGGTAGGTCTACGATTTTATTTCCTCCTTCCAATTTCTTAATCAGAGGTTGTCTTTTTGCATCGATGCTCTCAATAAGCTCTTGTCTGAATACCAACCTTCAGATTGAACCATTGCCAATGCTTCAATCTTCGGATGACTGAACTCTATGGTTTTGATGTATGCTTTCTTGGACTTGATCGTAGTGTCTTGTTGAATATTTCTTATTGACATGTAGAGACAACACTACGATCTTTGAAGAGTGTTCATTAGATCTTCAATGTAGAACACTTCTTTCTTCTTTTGTGCAGTGCTTCGATCACTTTTATTTGCCTCAACTGCTCTCAGATACTGGTTGCTTGACTCCTTGTTCTGGCCCCTTCTGAATAGCAAGACACTTTAGATTTGTGTCGTGTCCAGCTCACTTTCTCCTTGTGATCTCCCATTCACTTATCATCATTGGACTGACCCAATGCTTCACTTTAGCCTTATTCTTCAGAGGCTGACTAGTATCTCTAGGTACACTCCATCAGTTCCTTCTTTGTGTGGCAAACACTACGATCTTGATTGCTTCCAAAATTGTCGTCTTCTGTTTACTTGACAGCTACTGCATTTGCTGACTTTCCTCAGTCAGTTACTGAAGTCTTCTTCTGATAATCTTGTAGAAGACTTCATCTCGAATGGCTTCCCAACTCAATCTTAATGCTGATTGAGTTGGTTCTTAGATCTTTTGTTAGCTTGCATGCCATTCGTTGAGTGCTCTCTAGCTTCCTTTGACGTGGGATGTATCTTTGCAGCTTAGACCAGAGGTTTCATACTTTGGATATTTTGGAAGTGTTCAATTATTGAGAATCGTGTTTGCTCTACGATTCTACCTTGGCATTGTGAGCACTTCTGTTGAGGTCTTAGTTCTGCACACTACGATTCAGCTTCGGCTGTGCAGACACTACAACTCCGAGATCAGAACTTGAAACTCTACGATTTCTGTCGTTGTGCTTGTTGTCTTCATCTGATCTTGCTCGACTACGATCTCTGCCTCTGATATGATTAGTAGACTCTAAGACTCTGAGTGTAGTCAACGATTCTTGACTTGGCTTTGACATCAGTAGACTCTACGACTCCGAGTGTAGTCTACGATTTTTGACTTGGCTTTGGCTGATGCTCGGTCCGCTCGTAGGCAGGTTGTCTCTACGATTCTGAACATGACTTCCTCAGCAAACTACGACTCTAAGGAAGTGCTGCCCGACACACTACGATCCTTCCTCGTCTCTCCTGAAAGTCTATGAACTCCGAGATCTACTATCTCTCACACTACGATTCTGCCTTGACATCTCTCGAGTTTTCCTTGACTCTCCTGGAAGACTACGATTTCTAGTGTCGTGCTTCGACGATCAGACCAGCGTATCTATTACATCATTAGATCAACCTAACAAGCTTGATCTTTCTATATTTATAGTCCTTGTACATCATTTCTTTTTAAGGACTTTACAAAGCTATTTTGCTTATGTAGGATCAACCTAACATATTTGATTAATTCATTCTAAGTCCTTGTACATATGTTTCTATTATCTATCAAAGGACTTTACAGTTTTTTTAATGCAAGCATACTTGCATATTCATTCATATGTATATCATAATCAAATCATATGTAAATAGGAATATCATTCACATGCTTATTCCTGACAATCTCCCCCTATTTGATTATGATAAAATAATAAGTGCATATGCATGTTATGAATGAATCTTATATACAAATGAGCAAATCAGATTTCTAAAATGTATAATAATGAATGTCATTTATAATAATCTGCAATTTAATACACTATGTCATTTTACATCCTGGATCCAGAACATACCTTACTAGTTAGAGATGTACCTCTTTGGCTCCATGTATGTTTCCAGGATGTCTTTTGATCAGCTATTCATCTGTTTGATCTTCTTACTTCTGCTCCCCCTGGGATGTTGACTTCATTTCTGTTGTTTGCTCCCCCTCAGATGTATGCTTCTTTTCTTCTTCTTCTGGCTCCCCCTCAGCCTCTACAAACACAGGCTCATCATCCTTTGGCTCCTCCTCAGATGATGACCCAACTTCTTCTTCTGCTGTCTTCTTCTTTTGCTGTCTTCTTCTCTTATTTCCTTCTACTCTCTTTGCCCTTTCTTGAATGCCTCTTACTATGCCTCTTTTTCTCCCTATTTTTGTCATTAATCATTTGGGAGAGCTGCTCCATCAGATATGAGGATTTACCAACTTCAATCTTGAGTTCTTGTTAGCTTAACTCAAGTTGCATGGAGAAAGACTGATTCATGTTTTCAATATTGTCAGAGAGGACTTAGAGTTTCTTTTCATTTGCCTTCTGTGCTCGTAGAGCTTCTGCCTTCTGATCATTTATGCCATTTAGATAGATGTGATCTCTCTCTTTGATTTTGAGAGATACATCAGTCGTGGTGGTTTGGAGTCTGTCTTGAACTGAGTTATCTTCTGTTGCCATCAACCTCGTTGACTCTTCATTAATTAGAGATATCTTCTCAATCAACTCATCAGAATTCTTCATCAGCTATTGCTTCTGTCCGTGGCAGTTCGGTTTCCATGGCAGTTTGGCCTCTTCGTTGGTTTGGTTCAGCTATTGCTTCTGTCCGTTTTGGGTTCAGTAGCATCTTCAGTCCGTACCTGGGTTCGGCTCGCCTTCGGGGTTCTACCTCTTGTCTTCGGGAATCTGGGGGATGTTGGTTTCGGCTACGGGGTTTCGGCTTCGGCCTCGGTCTTCGAGGTTTCGGCTTCGACTTCGGGGTTCGGCATAGATGGTTTTGGCCCTCACCTTCTGGCTCTCGTAGTTGTTCCTATGCTACAAAGATCCTCCTCTGCTCTTCGAATGCAGATTCGGTTCGATCTTTCCCCATTTATTTGGATGCTTGGTTTCTCCTGATTGGTTGTCTATGTTGTTTAAAGGTTTCATGCTTGTATTTACTATTGTCCTGCTTAGTAACGCTTTGTTCTTTCATTTGGCTTGGTTGTTAGTCTTTTGTTGTCCATTTTGGGGGTTGTCCCATGTGGTTCTTTCAAAAGCTTCTGGGGTACGCCCTTTTCGATTGTATTTTCTCTTCTTTTTCTATATACAAACAAACTTAGCGAAAAAAAAAAAAAAATTCTTCATCAGCTCTTGCTCCATAGGAATTTGGTCATCTGGTTGGGCATCCTCTTGTTGAACACCAGATTGGACTCTATGATTTTCATCCTTGGACAAATTTTTGAAAGTGTTGAGAATATGAAAAATTGTTGAGTACCAATCGCTATTGGAGGATGAAGGAACGTCGGGCGATAGTGCTTGAGCAGATGGAGGCTTCTCATTTTGGACTTGAACATACTCTATGATTATCTCCTTGGCCATAATCCTTCTGCCATCAGGGTCCACTCTACAATCATAAGAAATATAGTGGTTGCCAGCATGTATGTAGACTTTGTAGTGGGGGTGGTCTTTGATCATCATTTTTACATAACTCTTCACCCTTGGAAAGTTCTGAGCCACCAGTTCTAGGCTTGAAATTTTTGGAAGTGCTTTTGGTGGTTCATTCGAGACTTCCACCACTATTCTTCTGTTAATCCTAGTTGGAGAGATGACATGATAGTCTACTGATTCCTCTGATTCCTGATTTACAGAACCAGAATCTTTCTCCAATTCTTCACTTTTTGGGCTTGAATCTTGCTGACTCCTTTCATCAGATTCATCAGTGAATTCTTCTTGCTGAATTTCATTACCAGAACCTTCTTCAGCAAATTTATCTTCTTCACTACTGGTCTCATCTTCAGCACTCTCTTCCTTTGATTTAGATTCATCATCACTTACTTCAATGACTGTAGTAGAGTGATCACTTTTCTTCTTGGAGGAAAATTTAACAAGTAGTCTATAACGCTTTCTTCTCCTTGGGGGTTCATCTATGGGAGAGTCAAAATCTTCTTCTTCCTCTTCAGATTCTGAGGCCTTTGAATCATCATGCAAACTTTCTTGACGTTCAGCATTGGCAGGGGCAAGTTCTTCTTCTTCCGAATAAACATCATTTGACCCATCATCTAAGCTTGTTGGAGCATTTGCATTTGGAGATGCAGTTAGGTCATTTTGTAGCTTTTCTTTATCATCAGACTGAATGCTCTGAGAGTTAGCCACATGGCTTGTGCATTATTCTTCACTAGCAGATTCTGCATTTTCTTTCATGAATCCAGCTTCAGCTTCATTGCTGGATTCGTTCTTTGGGGACTCAGTCTTGACATCATCAGTTCCCTTTTCTTCTTCTGACTCTACGTCCTCTTCTTCATCAGATGTACTTTCTTGGGAAATGGGTGCTGGCCTGTTTTCCACCTTAGCTTTCTTTCTAGATGGCCCTTGAAGAAGTCTGTTACTTCTTCTCTTAATGGTTTCTGCAGTCAAGACTTTTTCTTCTTCATCCTTATCTTTGGTGGAAAGACTTCTTGGTAGAACCTCTGTTTTCTTCACACTCCTGGATCTCTTCCTTACTGGTGTGGATGCTACTGGTGCAGAGTCGCCAGACTCAGAGCTTTCCACCTCCTTCGCCTTCCTCTTTTTAGTAGAGTTCTTTTTGATGCTCCCTGTTGTTGTTAATCTCCTGTTTTCCTTTGGGTTTTTCTTCCAGTTCAAAAAAAGTTGTAGAGACATTACTTTGTGAACTTTCAGAGGTTCTCCCTCATCATCCTTGATCTTGCTTCTCAGTTTCTTCTTCATCACAATACTCAACAGTCTACCATAAAACACCTTTGTAAGGGGTTTTTCTGTAGACTTCTTCAACTCAGACTTTTCTACCCATTTTGAGATTTAATCGAACAAGATTACTCCAAAGTTTATTCTCTTCTTCAGAACTATTGCAAACATTATCTTCAGTTTTTGATCAAGCACAGTGTCATGTGCAATATCCTTGCAAAGTATACACTTGCCCACTATCTCAGCAAGGAACTCGAATTCCTCAGGAAACTCCTTCTTCTTCATGTCCTTCATATTAGGGATTCTTTGGTACCCCATAATCTTCTTCGCTTGCTCAGTGTCGATCTCATCAAGGCTTTTCAGTCCTAGGTCAGGAAAGCCTAAGCATTGATTGATATCTGATGATTTCAGTTTTAGAGACGTTACCTTGGTAGACAGGGTGCCGGCATTTATGGATGCATTTGAGTAGAACTCCTTAACCAGTTCAGTATATACTCGAGTGCTTGCCTAAAGACATTATGAGAATCCAGCTTTCTTCACAAGTTCAAGAATGTCTCTGAACTTCTTTTCAAATTTCTCAAATGACTTGGTTCTGAGCTAAATATCGGTGATTACTGTAACACCCCCAAATTCAGGTACTTAAAACCCGAACTCAGTGCTTTACGATACTATTTCTATGAGCAGAATAATACTAATAATAATAACAATAATATAAATATCAAACTTAACTTACATTTATCAGTCTAATCCCAAGTACGCAACCTTTACTACATTCTTTACATGATATATATAATACATATCATTATATTAATACAGTCTAACTATTACAAAAGATACCATTAAACATATTTTGTTTGATTTCCTTTTAATTTGTTCTTGCCTGAACCTTTGGGTTGATCATGCCTAGCTGAAAACATTTAAATTTAAAGCAAGAATGAGAATTTGGGTGCCTAGCAAGTAATACCAATTAGAAATATAATTAGCTGAAAGAAATAAATGTTTTCTTTGTACATCACTTCTACAACGAATTTATAGTTGTGAAGTAAACTGAACCGATAATAATAACATAACAATTCTATTTCAAATTTTTGAAACTACGTATTGACTATATATATAGGGTAGGTAACATACTATGAACATTGTTTTAAATTTTTGCTAAGGTTAGATAGAACTTCATCTGCAAACCGTCATAACTTACGGGCACGAGGGTGTACATCCCATGGACCCTGTATTGATCAATACTACATTACAAGAACGATATTATCGTTCACTCTGTCCGCCTTGGGCGCATAAAAGTTTTCCCGTGATCGTGATGTTCATACTTAGTCTTGAATCAGAACCAAAACAATTTGATTGGATACAAAAAGGTTTTATCATATTCAACGATATTTTGAAATTTGTGTCTAGCTGATCAATTAGCTTGGATATATATATATATATATATATATATATATATATATATATATATATATATATATATCAACATGTGTTTAACTACAATGACTATCCAAGTGGGGACACTTGTATAACCATATTTTTGAAATTAACGAACAGAATCTATATATGAGTTATATAATATAATATCATGTTGATAAACAATGATCGGATATAATATATACGACAATAAGGTTAATAATTTAATACAATAATAATATAATTCTGAAACTTCTTACTCATGTCCATTGCATAAAGGAAATGCAAAGGTAAGATACTTGCCTGGTCTGTTACTTACAGTTATGCAACTTAGATTTATCTTTTATATAGCAACCTATCATTAATAAGATCATTTGATCGATTAGAATAACATACTATAACACATAGCACTGCTTATTGCAGTCAGCACGTAACATAATCACATTATCACACATATTCCACAACCATTGAATCACAAATAAACACATATTTAATCAAATTATCTAAGTCCAGATTAATTTATGAAACATGTCGGTTTACCGACAGCTTTATCGGGTAATTATCGAGTCTAAGACTCTGTCCTGTAGTTCAATAACTATAATTATCAGTCATATTATTTTTAAATGACTTATAATAATTTTTAAACATTTATTATAATTTATCATGAATTTTCAAATACCAGAATCATTATTAAATGATTTAAATATTAAACAATTCTTAATATCATTAATATTTATATAATATTAAACCATTAATGAACCATTGCCAAAATATTAAAGTTGTTTATAATAACTTAAAATATTTTTAAAGTATTTATTTTACCTTAAATGATTTTTAAAAAATTTAAAATCATTTTTAAATAATTACCATTAATATTAATGTAATAATGTTTTATTTATCAAAATATTAAAAGTTCATATTTATAACTTAAAATATTTTTATTTCATTTATTTCCTTTTAAATTATTTTTAAATAAATAAAACCATTTTTAAACTATTTATTTAATATAATTATTAAATAAATATAATATTTTAATATTAAATTAATATCATTTATTAAAGAAATTATCCTTTAAATATTAAAAGTTATATTTTATAACTTAAAATATCCTTAAACACTTTATTTTCATTTAAAATGATTATTATAATATTAAAATCATTTTAAACTAAATTATTTAATATAATTTTAAATAACTTTAATATCATTAATAATAATTAATTAATGAAATTTACCTTTAAATATTGAAAGTTATATTTTATAACTTAAAATATATTAAAATACCTTCTTATTATTTAAAATGATTTTAATATGATAAAATCATTTTTAATTTATTTATTTAATTCATTTATCAAATAACTTTAATTATCATTAATATTAATTTATTAATCAATTTCATCACAAAATATTAAAAGTTACATCTATGACTCAAAAATATTTTAAAACACTTTATTCTTATTTAAAATAATTTTTATAACATTAAAATCATTTTCTCTAATTTATTTAATACACTAATTAAATAAATTAAATTTCATTATTATTCAAATAATTATAAATATTAATGAAAAATGTCCCAAATAATTAAAAGTTAATTTTCATAATTTTTAAAATCATTTTTGTAATTTTTATAATTTAGTTCCTATTTTTAATCAATTTTCGGAAATTCATAAAATAAAAAAAAAGAAACCGTCGCTATAGGCTATAGCGACACATTTCTGTCGCGATAGGTGTTCTTGAGGCTCAAGAACACTGACAGTCAGTGTTCAAGGCTCTGACTTTGATCATTCGTAGATCTTAGACCATTAGGTTTCTGGGCTTGATCTTGGTTAGATCTTGCAGTACTCGAACAAGACTACACGATCTAGCAATCAACATGTTCACATCATAACAGATAACAGATATCTAGGCTTCTTAACATCTTGTCAGAATTTGTTCTTCATTTCTGGGTTTTCCAGAAATGAAGAACAGTCTGAGTTGGCAAATTATAATCTTCATACCTTACACCACATGCACTGTTTTTTTGATATTAGGCTTTTAGGTTGTAGACAACATAACAAGGTATAGATCTATTACAAAATTTCACCATAACAACAAAGAAGGCACCTCTTGATCGGTCAAAGCTTGTCAGAAGTCACGCTCTTGAGTTTTCTGGGTTACCCAGAAAACGCAAGTCGTGAACATTCTGCTTGGTTTGACCATCCAGTCACTACAAAAAAACGGGGCTTTAGCAACAACCGATTTTCGTTGCTAAAAGTGTCAAATTTCGTTGCAAAAGGGTTTTGGCAACGACTTTACTGTTGTTGCGTCTTTCGTTGCGCAATGATCGTTGCTAATTGTTCCGCAACGAACGTATTTTTTTCGTTGCCAAAAGTAATACATTTTGCAACGAAATTTGGCGTTCGTACAGAGACATCGATCCTTTGGCAACAAAATGTATTGTTGCAGAATAATTAAAATTTTGTTGCTAAAGACCCCATTTTGTTGCAAAAGCCTGCTAATTGGCAACGAAATGAACTCTTTTTTTTCAACGACCATGCATTTTCGTTGCAATTGATACCATTTTGCAACGATATTTTTCGTTGTAGTAAATTATGAAAATTGTTGCCTAAGATTGCTTTCGTTGCGGAATGTAAACTTTTTAGCAACGATTTTCTTTGCTGATTATATTATTTGGCAACAACATTATGCTGAATCAGCAACGAAAATATTTGTTGCTAGTTATTTTTCCATAGCAACAAAAGTCGTCGATTAGCAACGACATTATATGTTGTCGTTTCTTTATATGTACAACGAAAGTTGATATGATTTGCAACGATAAACAATGTTGCCTTTTATTTTAGTATTAACAACAATATCCTCTCCGTTGTTATTAAGTTAATTTTTCGTTGCCAAATATTATATTTTTAATGTCATTAGCAACAAAAATTTATTGCTAAATGTATAAAAAATTGTTGCTATATTCATACTTGTTCAATGCTTTGGTAATGAATTATATTATTACCAAATCAAAATTGACATTCTTTTTGTGTACCTGGCTGGTTCAATGTCCCCATAGCAAATAATGGCAAAAATACAAAAAACTAAAATATTATTAACTTAATAAAATCATCCACTATATAATCATTCATTATCTTTACAATTAACCATCTAAAGCTACCACAGTTCTTCAATCAAAGTATATATCTACATATATAGAGAGAGTACACTTCATAATTTCGTCCCTTGTCTTTCGTAAACGTAGCACAAAAATTTAATACCCAATATTGTAAGGCAGGTCGTAAAAGCAGTCTTCCTGCACATATTTAAAAATAATAGCAAGTCAGGAAAATGAAGCAAATAGGTCACCAGAGGCACTTAATGCCAAAATCAATACACAAAGACTGTAATTAACATGTTCTCGTACAACAAAAAGTATCCCATCCATTCAGAAATAATAATATCAACTTGAGCAACTGTAGATCAATTTCTTCAATCTTCCCCTTCAAAACTGTTGTAAGTGTGATATTCAAGCATAGACACAAGAAGGATAAATCAGAAGTGAAGTTGCAACAAGATTGACAAAAACTACAATGTATTAATTGTGGGAAATCCCATACCTGGATGGAGGTAAGAATAGCAGCCACATCATAGATAGGACTCCACTGATTTTGAAGAATGTCCAAGCATATGCTTCCATCGGCATAAACTGGCAAACATTCAAAGCAAAACAGGAACTTAGAGTAGAGCCAATTGAACCCGAACGGTATATAGCATCGATTAGAAACCTATGCTATTCATTACAGAACAATGATAAAATAGTAACAATTATCACAGAACGTCGTTGGGATGACACTAAGGGCCTGCATGATAAAACTGAAGATTAAGCACCGATATATAATTGTGATTTGTGACCAATGGCAAGGTAAAATATGGCATGGATGTCACACAAACATATATACAAGTTTCAAACACTTTCTCATTTGTTCATCTGCAGTCACTTGTATCTGACTTTGTACGCACATTTTACTCGTTAGCAACATTCTTATATGAAATACTGAACAAATAGTTGTTGCTCTCAGAAGATTATAACTATTATTTTAAAAATAATGTAATACTACGAAAAATAATAAAGGAGATGACATATTTCTGCCAGAAAAAAGAAGTGGAGTAGAGAGAGGAGAAGGATGTGTATTAGAAGGTTTCTGCTAAACAACATTGTAATGACTAAAGAGAACAAAACAATAAAAGATCAACATTTCAGGTTAATACGGTCAGATTAAAAAAACATGTTTAGCATGAAGCAGCTGAGAGCATTCTGTGTTCAGCTATAAGTCATTCCCCAATGACTTCAAAATTTTTTCATCCTTCTTGGCCAACTTATTCAAGTATTTTGAGTTTCCATTATAAAACACAATTGATTACCAAATCACCTAATGCACTCAGTTTTAGGACTTGAATTGGTCAAAAAATAGGCTCTTAAGAGCAGGAAAGGTAGCTGGAAAACTCATTGTGTATAACTAACAAACCCTCGACCCAAACAGGGGGATGAATACCCAGGGATTCCATATAAGCCATATAAACCAAAAGCGTTAAATACTAAAACTCGACATTAAACAACAGCGCTTGAAAATGTAAATATGAAATAAGTGTTATTCTTGTTTCCAAGATTCAACTTACTGTTAGGATGGAACATTCGAGAAACGAAACGCACTGTTGGTGGCTTATTTGGATAATCCTCTATAAACTGGAGTGTTAATTTAAACGTGCCTGATGAAGTCAAAAAGATATTCAATGTAGATGAGAACAAGTATGCATACAAATACAAGAATAAGAGTAATATGCATCCAGTATGAATAATCCATTTAACTTGAATACAGAAGAAAACAACTAACATGACTCGCGCACCATCTTATACTTGCTGTTGGTTTTATTGATAGGCTAAAACCTATCAGGGCATATTTCATGTGTTATCAACTTATGCCTACGAAACAGTGTAAATACATGTGCAGAAATACATTCATATAATATTATTTCACAACAATTAAGCTATTTCACACAATCACTCTACTTAATCTGTGTCAAGGTACCACTTTAGTAGCACACAGAGAAACTATACTCTCTCCAGAATGTAACAACCAACTTGATCAGATAGGTCGGCTTACCTATTTACAGCAGGAAGGCTCAAAACCACCTCAAAAAACTTCTCTAAAACGAGTAACAAAGCTGCTTCAGTAAATGCTGGTTTAGCTTCCACAAAACCTTTTGTTACACCTGATACTTCAAGACCTCGTTCATTTGTTATCATGTGTCCTTTTGTTGCAACACTTTTGTTGGGTCATGATATATTTCTCTATCGCCGTAGGTAGATAAATTGAGAACTTACTTATTTAATTATTCTATTGGGCCTTTATTATTAAACTATGAAAGTCATTAGGTACCATCATATATTATTCTATTTTAACTTATAAGACCGGATTGGTTCGATGGATCAATCTTTTGGACATTTTAATATCTATTATTTTGACTTATAATGATGAAAAAGTATGACAATTGACTTGAGAACCCGCCATACATTAATGTGGATGGGATCATAACCCACCGGCGGTAGAAACAGTGACAAAAAGTAGTGGATAAACTACATGCAGTCGGTAGAACCCATCAGATCAAGGGGGTGTGTCAGGTAGTAGTGGGTGGCACGGTAATCCAGGCAAGGAGAGTATAGCTTAGCAAGGAAGTCTTCACAAAGAGGTAGAGGATACACACATTTTATCATATATAATGATATATACACTCGAGAATTAGGATGATCTCTCTCAATACACTGGCATTAGATCCTCCATTTTGTTAACCTTGTGAACACGTTCTTGACTCTCACGCTTGAAGCTATCCCCTCGACGGTAATGTACGTCGAAGCTTGTGGTGTTTATCGTGTTCTATCGCGAGGATCGAGGCGTCTTACGTGATTGGGACGTGGCAGAAGATCTTGGCGTTAACATTGGTGCTAGAAGGAGGGCTCTATTCTAGTGTCATTTAAATTTTCAATCACAATTGTTTAACCTACTTCGGAAGATGATGAGGAGTAGAGATGGTACACCGTAAAGGCGGCGATGGTGTCGGTTCATCATCACCACGCCTCGTATTTCATAGAAGGATCGTTCTGGTCCTTCTAAAAGTGCTCACGAAAGCACGGCCTCTAAACACAACTCAGGAGAACTTCGTCCGAAGATCCATGCTGGAGCCAGACGGAAGTTGGTTTTCAATGCTGATAAGGAGCGTGATCATGATCAAGGGCGGGCGGAAGGCTCACCGACCAGGACTCATCGTCGAAGTGGTCAAGAAGACAGAGCTGCCAAATTGGCGAGGATGGCAGACGAAGCAGATAAGGCTTTGGAGGTTCTGTTAAAACAAAGGGAAGATATAGCCGAACAGATGCTTCGGGTGGCTGAGTTAAGGGACGAAGCATCTAGCCATGTTCAGTCCGAGAGACGGAGTAGGCATAAGGAGATACCCCGGCGAGAGGGTAAGGAACCGGAGCATTCTATGCATGTGTCTAGAGATCGTTCTCGCAGTAGGAGGAGATCGAGGAGCAGAACTCCCTTGGCCTCGAAGAAGACACTGATGGTCGTTGGTTCACCGCATCGCGGCGATGATAGACGAAGAAGCTGGTCGAGAGATATCGTGCCAGAAACCAGAAGAAGAGAGTACCAGCATAATCATTCTCATCATGAGGATGAAATTATACATCAGAGTAGATCAAGAAGTCCCACAAGGGCAGTGGGATCGGCAGGAAGAGGTCGATCCACTCAAAGGCCGAATGTCGCTCAGGAGAAGGAGATCTCATCGCAACCCGAAGGTGTTGATTTTCTGGTGAAGGAGTTGAAAGAACTTCGAAAGCAGCTGGCTGAGGTCCAACAGGTGAAAGACACTCCGGGAAAGAAGGCATCCCCTTTTTCCTCAGATATTCTTAAGGAGAAGGCAGATATCACCAAAAAGTTGCCTCGTATGGAGAGCTATGATGGGTCCGGAGATCCTTATGACCATAGTCAAGCGTTCGACCGGCTGATGGACTATTATGACTTCACTGATGCTGCCAAGTGTCACACTTTTGTCACGACGCTGAGAAAAGATGCAAGACAGTGGATGGGGACTTTACCATCGGATTCGATTTCCTCTTGGACCGAAAGCTTTGTGATAAGTTCCATGCGCTTTGGAAGCAACCAAGAAGGGGAAAGCTTCTGTGTTCTTTAAGACAGATCCGGCAGTTCACCAGTGAATCTTTAGGCCAATATGTAAAGAGGTTTAGAGAAGCGGTTGGTCAGGTGTCCGACCTTAATGATCTCCAAGCTGTGGGTTTGTTCCAGAACGGGCTAGATCTGGTTAAGTCCGAGAAGTTGGTGAAGAAGTTGATGTTTCACCATCCGAAAAGCCTGGCAGAAGCCTTTGATAAGGCAGAAGGCTATATTGTCGTAGAAGAAGCTATGAATAGTCTGAAAAATCCTTCTTTGGGCCAATTAAAGGAGATAGAGGTTCCCAAGACCGAAGTTTATCAGAGAAGAGTGGGGGGATATAATCAAGGGTCAGAAGGTAGTTCGAAGAAGTACAATAACTTCGTGTGGCGGCAAGGCGTTATCGTCCACTGTTTACGCCCCTCAAGGTTAATAAGGTCTACACCCAACTGAACACAGAAAGGTCGGTGATTTTGGATCAGATCAGAAACCAGCCTTTCTTCGAGCCACCTCGTGATAATTATAGGGCGGAGACAAGGCAACCCTCAGAATACCGTGGTTATCATCAAGTCACGCCACGACACTAATGAGTGTTGCAATTTAAAGGATTTCGTGGAGAAGAAGATTAGAGGCGGCTTGCTGATTCAGTATGTGGCCGAGAAGGACCGCCAGGATCAGCAGACTATCAACCGTCTGTTCAGACGGTTCAAGCACCACCATCCAAAATGCTCCAGCACCACACCGCCAAGCACGTCGTAGATGTAATAACCGGTGGAGTGCAGCAGGGAAGTTGGTAGGGAAGAAGAGAAGGGCTTACCTTGATTCGGTTAATGTATGCGTGATGATGCTACCCTCAAGATTGATGACCATTCCGTGAGGCGTCGTCATATCATTTACGGATGCAGATTATCCTTCGGAGCCCATCGAGCCACATGAAGGGGCATTGGTGATCACAACACAAGTGGGCTCGGTGGATGTGAAACGCATGATGATAGACAATGGATCTTCGGTGGACATTCTGTATGCCCATGCTTATCAGAGGATGCATCTTGATGGGCACAAAATGGAGGTCGGGCAGGAGGCTCCTCTATACGGTTTCGGCAACGACCCAGTCAGGGTTGCAGGCACTATTGAACTCCCAGTTATCTTCGGCACAGCCCCTCAGCAGGTAGAGATAACGTGCAAATTCTATGTTGTGCATGTGGATTCGGCTTACAACGCCATACTGGGAAGGCCTACATTGACGGCTCTCCAAGCTGTGACCTCCATCCCTCATTTCAAAATCAAATTCCCCACGGCGCATGGAGTAGGAGAGGTGGCGGGAGACTTAGATCTGGCCCGACGATGTTATCAAAATCTTTGTTATTTCATCCTAAATGGGGGTCGACAAAGCGAAAAAACAATGGCAATTGAGATCGAACCCTTCACCGAGAGCGGCTTTCGGGCCGTTGGTGATCCCTGCAGGGGGGACATAGGAGATTGAGTTGGTCATCGGAAAGCCGGACAAGACAGTGAAGATTGGTTCGGGTCTACCAGAACCTCTTCGGACGAACCTTATGGAACTTTTACGCTGCTATGCAGATATTTTTGCATGGGATCCACAAGACATGTCGGGAGTTAGCCGAAAGGTTGCTGAGCATAAATTGGAG
This sequence comes from Panax quinquefolius, assembly GCA_020205615.1. Classification (NCBI taxonomy): domain Eukaryota; kingdom Viridiplantae; phylum Streptophyta; class Magnoliopsida; order Apiales; family Araliaceae; genus Panax; species Panax quinquefolius. The sequence continues at coordinate 82,821,712 of CM035166.1, forward strand.
ATAGATCCTTCGAAGAAGCCAGTTCGTCAGAAGAGGCGGATCTTTGCGCCAGAGCGACAGAAGATCATTGATGAAGAGGTTGCAAAGCTGCTAGCTGCTGACTTCATCTACAAAATTGATTACCCAGAGTGGATAGCAAATGTGGTGTTGGTGCAGAAGCAGAATGGGAAATGGCGGGTTTGCATTGACTATACCGATCTCAATAAAGCTTGTTCAAAGGACTTTTATCCTCTACCCCATATCGATCAGCTCATCGATGCCACTTCGGGGTATGCATTACTAAGCTTTATGGATGCTTTTTCAGGTTATCATCAAATATCCATGTGCAAAGAGGACATTCCAAAGACCGCGTTCATTACACACCGTTCGGTGTACGCCTATAAAAAGATGACTTTTGGCCTCATAAATGCTGGAGCTACCTACCAAAGAATGATGAACTTCATCTTCGACAGGCAGCTGGGGAGGAACATGGAGGTTATTGTAGATGACATGATCGTGAAGAGTATGCAGATTCAGAAGCATTTGGACGACCTGGAGGAATGCTTTCAGACTGTCCGTTATCATCAATTGAGACTCAATCCGGCCAAATGTACTTTCGGCCTTGGTGCAGGAAAGTTTCTGGGTTATCTAGTCAGTCAGAGGGGCATCGAGGCCAATCCGGAGAAGATCCAGGCCATTCTTGATATGAAGACTCCTCAGTCATTCAAAGACGTCCAACGTCTGACAGGTAGGATTGCGGCTTTGAGGAGGTTCGTCGCCAAATCTGAGGAGAGATGCCTTCCTTTCTTTGACACATTGAAGGGGCCGAAGAATGCGAAGACGTTCCAGTGGACTTTGGAGTGTGAAGACGCCTTCCAAGGCATAAAGACATATTTGTCTTCTGCTCCTTTATTGGTAAAGCCTCGCCTTGTGAGAGACCTTATATTTATACCTTGCAGCAAGTTCATTGGCGGTTGGAGCAGTGTTGGTTCGGGAGATCAGTGGGAAGCAGCATCCGGTCTATTATGTCAGCCACGCCCTACGAGATGCTGAAACCAGGTATCCGAAATTGAGAAATTTGCCTTTGCTTTAATAATTGCTAGTAGAAAGCTTCGGCAATATTTTCAAGGTCGACTCCTGGTTGTCTATACGGATCAGCCATTGAAGAAGGTGATGGGCAAGCCAGAGGTCTTAGGCAGACTAGCGGTGTGGACTATGGAGTTGTCCCAATTTTTTATCGAGTACTATCCCCGAACTGCCTTCAAAGGTCAAGCCTTGGCCGATTTTATGGTGGAATGTTCATTCACCAAGCGAATCTGAGAGTTGCCGAGGGTGGATCGTCTGATCGGGCGATTCGCCTTCAAATAGGTCGAGAATGTTTGGACGTATGCGAGATGATGGATCTTCTACGATGATTGTTAGTAGGGTGAAATTATTTTGACGAGTCCGGGAGGATTCAAGGTTCAAGAGCCATCGAGTTCGGTTTAAGGCAACGAACAACGGTTGGTAAAATGAAGCGGTGTTAGCAGGTATCCGATTGGCAAGGAGTCTAGAAGTCCAGAAGTTGATCATCTATAGTGATTCTCAATTGGTCGTTAAACAGTTGTCGGGAGATTATGAAGCTCGTGGGACCCGGATGATCAAGTATCTGGCGGAGTTAAGAGACCGACTTCAATATTTCGCTTCGTATGAGTTTCAGAGCATAGAGCGTAACGACAATTCTATTGCCGATGCATTGTCGAAGCTGGCCACTGCAGATGCAGATGTTTTCAACGGATCGGTTTATTTGGAAGTTTTGCAGCAGCCGAGTGTTCAGCACGAAGCGGTGATGTGTATCGAGCGATCTAGCTGCTGGATGACCCCCTACATCGAGTATTTGGCAGATGGCGTCCTTCCTTCGGATCAGATGCTGGCAAAGAAGATTAAGTACAAGAGTGCCAATTTTGTTCTTATTGATGGGGATCTCTATCGATTGGCATTTTCCTCACCATTGTTGAAATGTTTGGTTCCGTTCGAAGCTGAGTATGCTCTTCGGGAGGTTCACGAGGGTATTTGCGGTGATCATATGGCCGCCAAGTCTTTGGCTCATAAAGTACTTCGACAAGGATACTATTGCCCTCTGAATTTTCAAAGAAGCTACGAGAATATGTCAAGAAATGTGAAAATGCCACATTTCAATAGTCCGATCCCATTATCACCCACCGGAAGAGCTATATTCGATTTTATCTCCTATACCCTTCATTTATCTGGGGGTGGATATATTGGGACCGTTGCCTAAAGCTAAAGGTCGGTCAACTTTTGTCATAGTTGCTATCGATTACATGACTAAGTGGGTGGAGGCGAAACCACTTCGGTCAATAACGGAACAAGAGTGCCTAAATTTCATAAAAGAGTCTCAGTAGTGTTTAACGCCGGGATCCCTAGGTGTTGATATCGGACAACGGACGCCAGATTAAATGGGTTCAAAATTTGAAGGATTTTAAAGGATCCGGGGATTCAACACAAGAAGACTTCTGTGGCTGATCCACAGTCGAATGGGCAAGTTGAGGTGACCAACAGATGACTGCTTGAATGGAATCAAGCCTTGATGGATGAAGCTAAAGGAGATGGCCAAAAGAATTCTTTGAGCGTGCAAAGGCTTACCGAACTACACCGAGGACCACCACAGGGGATTCACCCTTTCGATTGGCCTATGGTACTGATGCCTTAGTCCCAGTCGAAATTAGATCTCCAAGTCTTCGGGTCAGTCAGTTCAGAGAGATCTACAATGACGAAGGACTGAAAGCTAACCTGGACCTGCTAGAAGAAGTCAGAGAGGTAGCTTTGCTCAAATTGGCTGCTTATCAGCGAAGGGTGGCCAAACATTACAACAAAGGGGTCAAACTTCGTAGATTCGAAGTAGGAGACTTCGTCCTTAGAGAAGCCGAAGCATCTACGCCTCAAAACACAGGAAAGCTAATGCCGAACTGGGAAGGGCCGTATGAAGTGATTGAAGTACCAAAGCCAGGTACTTATCGGTTAAAGGCACTAGATGGTTCCAAGATCAAGAATAAGTGGCATGCTGGCAGGCTTCAGAAATATTTTCAATAAAGATTAAGTCAGTTCACCGGAAGTCTGTACACGATTGTTCATTATCAATAAAAAGTCACTTTTTCATAATTGATCCTGGTCCTATTTGTCCTAAGGTCACAATGGTGTAAGGAGGTATGGTAGGACTCGCTGGCCATTCGATGGCAGCCCATAAAGGTCCTTATGATCCTATATTGATTTTACTAGGGTGGTAAATCAATGGTCACTATTGATCCTGGTCCTATTTGTCCTAAGGTCACAATGGTGTAAGGAGGTATGGTAGGACTCGCTGGCCATTCGATGGCAGCCCATAAAGGTCCTTATGATCCTATATTGATTTTACCAGGATGGTAAATCAATGGTCACTATTGATCCTTATATCTTGGTCCTTATATATTTGTTTTACCCCGAGAGGTAAGCAAGATTTCGATGGTGCAAGGAGGATCGGCTAAGTTCACCTCACACATGACCGATCTCACGCTTCGGTACCGATGAGCATATATTACTTTATTTTGTTTAAATATTGAGTTCAGTTCATTTAATTCATTTAAGTTGAATCCTGTCCGAAAAATTCAATTCACTTCATTTCATAAATTAACTGTTATATGCCATATCTGATTCACTAGTTGGGTTTAGTTTATTGATACTGAATTATTGACAAGAAATTAATCGAGACAGAAGTCATAACCAAGACAGTTGAAGATTCATCAATAAAATAAAACATTCATTCATTCAAGTTAATAATAAACTAGTCACATAAGTACAGAAAGTTTAAAGTAGATAAATTTTTTACATAGAATAAAAACAGGATGAACATTTAGGCCCCGCCTTCATCATCGGAGTTGAGAAATGCTGGGTCCAACTGGGCAGCCGATAGCTTTTCTTTTCCTCGCTCTCGGCAATCTTCGTACCCCTCCGAATATACCTTCAGGATTTCGGTATTAAGTTCGTCCAATCCACAGAATCGCTCGAATCTTCTCAAATCTCTTCACCGAGAGAGGACCCCGTCCTTCAAGATCCTTTATTTTGTGGCAAAGTTTGTGACGTTAGGCCTTATGCCTTCGCTCTTCGTCACGGGCTTCGCCCCGAGCCTCCTCACCAAGTTGGATCACCAAGCTTCGTCATTCAAGAAAACTCCTCATTTTTTGCCTTCAGGAGTAGGTTTTCTTCGACCAAACCGGCGTTCATATCAGTCAAAGCTTGTTGGCTGGCTTCGGACGCAGCCAACCCATCCCTCGTGGCCCTTAACTCGTCGTCAGATGTCTTTAAATCCATCCTAGCCCGATCTAATTCTGTTTGAAGACCGTTGATGGTATGAAAAGTATCTTCACGATCGGCCCTCTCTCGATCCAAGGTTGATTTCAGCATGTTTATCTCCTGCCTCATGAAATCCTCCTCGGCTTCCCCATTTATGTGTCTCGGACGCAATCGTCCGAAGACAGCATTAGCCTGCATATTTTCAAAATATTCAAGTCAACGTCCAAATATCCAAATGAGAACAGAGACATAGAAGATAAAGAAATTATTATTTACCTTAGCCAAATAGCTCATCCCCTCATCGAGCAGATTTTCGTCCGTGTGATCACTGAACCGGTGGTCGTCAGTGTTCCGAACGAAAGCTCCGAAGAGGTCGAAGGGGAAGTTTGCATTGAATCTAGGCCACAAGGTTGGAGATCCCATAGCCTCGACATGGTAACCCTGACCTGAGGGACCGGGTCGTTTGGGGGAAGGTCTTGGCCTTTCGGGAGAAAGAGTTGGCTGTTTAGGAGGGGTAGGGTCCACATGTATGGTTTCAATTGGAGGGGATCTATTTGGGGTGGATCCTTGAGGTGTTGAGGCAGAAGCAGAACTCAGATGACTATCAGGAGTGCACTTCCTCTTCCGGATAGCGTTGGAATCCTTCGTCCCCGTCACAGTCGCCTTCTTCGTCTAATCAGTATCTCTGTGGGGCACGAAGGGTGGGATGATCGAAGACTGAGGCACCCTAAGTTCTTCGGCAGTTAGAGGGGTTATTTTAGTTTTTAATTCTTTGGTCCGGAGGACACTTCTTCGATCAGGACGATGGAGTAAACCTCCTCGTTGAGGATTAGGTACGAGGGTTGGCTTTGTTTCTGGTGTGGATTCGGAAGGGGTGACAAGAGTTGCTGACCTGGGTTTTCTAGTGGCTCTCCTTTTCTGACGAGGATGAAGGGTCTCTTCCGGTACAAGAACCTCTTCAGCCTCTGGTTCTTCTGTTCGGAATTCATCCGTATGAATTTCCGGGGTCGGTTCGGCTTCGGGAGTGGCTTCTGTTGGTAGATTCTCAACAGCTTCCGAAGACTTCCCGGACAAAAAATCTTCGAACTCCTTTATTTCTAAGGAGCTCGGTCTGATCAGAGATACTGCATAAAATAAGCAATCCTATGTTAAATTACACATCATAAAACATTTTCAAAATTTTATATATATGAAATAAACCAGTACTTACACTTATGGTCATATAACCATGCCTGCTTCGAGAGGAGTCCATATTTTCACTCTTCCTTAGGGAAATTGTCAAAAAGTTCCATCATTTCAATTTCCCGTTCTTCAGAAATGTCTCCGAAGTCAGCAGAGATCTTCTCGTCAGTTGCCCAGTTCGGTAAAGAAGAAATCTCGGGACCTTTGACGTAGAACCACTTCTCGTGCCATCCCCTATTGCTCGAAGGAGTGTTCACCAGTGAACGTCTCTCGAACTTTTCTCTAGATTTCGGAGAATGTTTGCTAAGGGCCTTGAACCCCTTCTCCCTGGATTGTACTATTTTGTAGACAGTGAAGAAGAAGTCAAGGGAGGGCTCGATGCCCAACTCATGGCAGAAAGCCACAAAGGCCAGAATGTGAATGTAGGAGTTTGGTATCAACTGGGAGAACCCCACACCTAGGAACCCCAGTATGGTAACTATAAAAATGTGTAGGGGAAAACGAACCCCCTTCTCCAGTAAGGTCACAAGGACGGCCGTCCAACCTTCCGGACGTTGGTACATCTTTTCACCAGATCTGGGAACCCTGACTGCGTGGGTATCCGGAATATGATACCGAGATCGAATCCTCTTTAGTTCAGCCTCAGTCACGATAGAGGGAGTGTTGGCGTGTGAGAAGCGATCCGTACTCCTGTAATATTCAGAGGGGGTTTTTGGAGTTTTTGGTTTGGGGTTTACGCTCGTGGTTCCTTCACGAGGGTTAGGGTTTGGTGGAACCACTGTGATCGGTGTTACCAGTATTGGGGAACTTTGTTCAGAGTTTTGGGAAGCCATTTTTGACGGTTTTCAGAGAAAGATCAGAAAGTTCAGAAGGCGCTCGAATTTCAAATGAACAGGTAAAACTGTCAAATTTGATAAAATTATCCTTTTATACTGACGGTTACACGGTGTTCAAGGCTGGTACATTAAATGTTAGTAATGATTTGGAATTTGAATGGGAAGCGTCCGGTTCCGGGTCCAGATATTTAATAGACAGGGCCTTTCTGATTTGGGCCTTTGATCTCCTCTCATTTCATTTCGTGAAACAATAACCGGGTACATTTCAATTACTTCTTATTATGGATCTTCAGTAAAATATCATGGACCATTTATAGTTTTCTATTAAACATTCTGTTCAACAAAAAACTAGGGGGCAATGTTGGGTCATGATATTTTCTCTCATTGGGCCGGGTAAATTGGGCTTACTTATTTAATTATTCTATTGGGCCTTTATTATTAAACTATGAAAGTCATTGGGCCCAGTCATCATATTATTTCTATTTTAACTTATAAGACCGGGTCGGTTCAGTGGATCAATCCTTTGGACATTTTAATATCTATTATTTTGACTTGTAATGATGAAAAAGTATGACAGTTGACTAGAGAACCTGCCATACATTAATGTGGATGGGATCATAACCGGCCGGCGGTAGAAACAGTGATAAAAAGTAGTGGATAAACTACATGCAGTCGGTAGAACCCATCAGATCAAGGGGGTGTGTCAGGTAGTAGTGGGTGGCACGGTAATCCAGGCAAGGAGAGTATAGCTTAGCAAGGAAGTCTTCACAAAGAGGTAGGTACACACATTTTATCATATATAATGATATATACACTCGAGAATTAGGATGATCTCTCTCAATACACTAGGCATTAGATCCTCCATTTTGTTAACCTCGTGAACACGTTTACTGACTCTCACGCCTGAGCTATCCCCCGACGGAACAGCCGTCAAGCTTGTGGTGTTTATCGTGTTTACTGTGAAGGATTAGGGCGTCTTACGTGATTGGGACATGGCAGAAGATCTTGGCGTTAATAACTTTACTTTTTCAAAAAAGCATCGAAGAAACCAGAAGCCCATACCTAAGGAGAAGTAAAGAGGATTAAATTCAACAATTTCCAGTAAATTCATGAATAACATGCTAAGGCTAAATGATAAATTTGGTCAAACCAAGCTTCAAAAAAATTCAAAACTATAGATGATTACAAGACAACCCATATACAAATGAAGTTCCACATAGATATAATTCAAATTAATCAAACATCAAGGTATAGGTCAAAAACAAATTTCACAAAAGGCCTAAACACACATATTAGTCAACATACTAGTTAGGGTAATAACAGTATACAAATATACAAATGAAGTCCCCCAACTTGTTCTCTTCTTTCTTTTCAGTATATTAACAGGGGCACTTCAAAAATCCTAGCATATCAAAGCATTCTATATAGATAATTTGGTGTGGGAGGTTCTCTTCATTACACTTTAATCTTAGTACAAAATTTGTAGACTTAAACTAGCATGAACTAATTTGGTATGTAAAAATGAATTAAAAATCTCAAATGAACAGCATTCTTTTAAGGAGTCCACCCACACTATAACAAGTGGTTTATGCAATAGAGAACACTCAAAAAGAGCAACTTTCCAGTCTATACAAACATCAGAGACTGGAATTCCCCTAAAGATATCCGAATTGCAGAGGACCATAGAAAAGCAAAACTAAGTGAAGGATGAATAGCTGCCACTGAAAAGTCAAGTGTTACTCTCATTCCTAATACCCCAAATAAAATAAACAAACCTCTACTTATCAGAAGAAAAAATGGTATCTATGAGTCAACCATATCATAAATAGCATTTTTTTAAAAAACTTCTTATTCAGACTTAGCCCTACGGTTCAAGATCTTCACAGCAGAAAAGTCTGTTCATAAGATTCAATCTAACTTGCAAAATAGACAATGCTCATGCATGTCAACAGATCTTTCATTTGATAGCTTCTAATCACAAATACATGTGAATACATGTCATAAAAACAACACACTGATTTGGGGCAACTTATAACTAGGCTTCCTACATTTCACTCATTCTCCCCTATTATTTCATTCACAAGTGGTCTTTTAAGCACACGAAAATACTAATTCAAAATTGTGCAGAAACCTGCAACACCTTTACAGATCATGACTTCTATCCACAAATACATATACAAACACGTGTGTGTGTATCAAGTAAATGCAAAATGAATTTCAGTCATAACATACAGCTATAGCATAATATTTGAAAGATGCTAAAGATGCTCACCAGTACTTTAGCCATTGCAGTAATTCTCAATGGCAATTGCCTTGGAACAATATGGAGTTGTGGGATGACATGCAATGGATTATTATTATCCGCTGGGGGAGATGCAGAATTCTATTAACTCCGAAAAGTATGATTGGGCCTTCGAATTTGAGAATGATAATCCCCGACAAGGTTTTCAATCAAATATTTAATGGCAGAATGATCAGTGTAGACAATTACCTTGGTGCCAATAAGATAAGCTCTAAATTTGTTGAAGGTAAACACCAGTGCAAGTAATTCTTTTTTGGTGGTTGTGTAGTTCAACTGGGCATCTATCAACGTCTTGCTAAAGTAACAGATGGTGTGAAAAATCTTGTCGTGACGTTGTCCCAATACTGCTCCCACTGCGTAATCACTGGCGTCGCACATCAATTCGAACGGTAAAGACCAATTGGGCGCTACAATGATTGGAGCAGAGACCATTTTCTTCTTTAATACCTCAAATGCCTCGATACATGACTGATCCATCTTGAAAAGCACATCTTTCTCTAAGAGTGAACATAGGGGTTTCGATATCTTTGAAAAATCTTTAATGAAGCGTCTGTAGAAACCTGCATGTCCCAAGAAGCTCCGAATGCCTTTTACAGATGATGGAGGAGGCAGTTTCTCAATTGTCTCAATCTTTGCTCTATCCACCTCTAATCCGGATGCGGAAACCTTATGTCCCAGAATAATCCCTTATTGCACCATAAAATGACATTTTTCCCAATTAAGCATCAGGTTAGTCACCACGCACCGCTTTAACACCAAAATCAGATTCTTCAAACACAAGTTGAAACTATCACCGAACACGGAAAAGTCATCCATAAATACCTCTAAGTTCTGTTCGACCATATCGGAGAAGATTGCCATCATACATCATTGAAAGGTTGCGGGCGCATTACATAAACCAAAAGACATACGCCGGAATGCAAACGTACCGTATGGACATGTGAACATGGTCTTTTCTTGATCTTCCGGAGCTATGGCAATTTGATTGTACCCGAAATATCCATCCAACAGACAGTAGAATTGATGTCCCACTAACCTGTCCAACATTTGATCAATGAACAGCAAGGGAAAGTGATCCTTGCGTGTGGCTTTATTCAACTTGCAGTAATCCATACATACTCTCCAGCCTGTAACAATTCTAGTTGGGATGAGCTCATTAGCTTCATTCTTCACCACTGTCATACCCCCTTTCTTCGATACGCACTGTATAGGACTTACCCACGAACTGTCTGAGATTGGGTAAATAATACCGGCATCCAACCATTTTATAATTTCCTTTTTCACCACATCTTTCATAATGGGATTTAACCTTCTTTGCATCTCAATGGTTGGTTTTGACCCCTCTTCCATTAAAATCTTATGCATACAGAAAGATGGGCTAATACCTCGAATATCCGCTATAGTCCACCCAATCGCTGTTTTGAACTCGCGCAGAACCCGTAGCAATTTTTCCTTTTGGGTGTCAGTTAACTCTGTCGAAACAATAACTGGTAGAGTCGAATCTTTCCCCAGATAAGCATACTCAAGATGAGAGGGAAGTGGCTTTAACTCCAACACTGGTGGCTCTTCTATCGAGGGTTTGCACTTTTTACCTTCCTTTTCGGGCCTATCAAGCGTGTCGAATGGTTGATTATTTTTTTTTTGTAGAATGATGATGTGTCTAGCCATTTGATCTCGCTTCAATGTCCTCATCGATTACTATAGTCGTCTATTCCGAACAGCATGGATTCTATCGGATCCTCTGAGTAATTACCGCAAATCTTGTGATTAACTAACTCATCCATTAAATCCACCCGCAAACACTCACCTTTTTCCTTCGAAGAAGACATTGATTTAAACACATTAAAGGTGACCTGTTGATCTTCAACTCACATCGTTAATTCTCCTTTCTGTACGTCGATCAAAGTTCTCCCCATTGCTAAGAATGGTCGCCCGAGAATGATGGGAAGTTCCTTATCTGCTTCACAATCCAAGATAACGAAGTCTGCTGAGAAGATGAATTTATTCACCCTTACTAATACGTCTTCAACGATACCTCGTGGATATGTAACTGATCGGTCCGCCAACAATAAACTGATATTTGTCAGTTTGGTGCCTTGAGCCCAAACCGATCAGAGACCGATAATGGGATCAAATTAATCGCCCCCAAATCACACAAAGGTGCTTCTCCCTAAAATCGATTACCAATGTCGCACGGAATAGTAAAACTACCGGATCTTTCAACTTCGAGGCAACTTGTTTTGGATAATTGCGCCAGCATTCTTCTTGGTTAGCCTGATTGCTTTCAAAATCACCCGCTTCTTTTCTTCGACAACACATCCTTCACGAACTTAGCGTAGCTCGGCATTTGTTCTAAAGCTTCGACAAATGGGATGTTGATATGCAATTTTTTTAAAATATCCAAAAATCTTGAAAACTGCTTATCTAACTTGGATTTCTGAAACCTCTGTGGATACGGTATGTGCGGCATTGTTATAGTTGGTTCCGGTGCATTCTGCTCTACGATTTCCTCTTTATGTTTCCCGGTTTCCACAACTTCATCTATTTCAGTTGTTGCGTTGTCCCCCTTTTCCTTATCCTTAACCGTTTCTTGCAATTCCTTCCCACTGCGTAAAGTTACAGCCTTGCAATGCTTGTTTCTGCCCGGATTTATTTCTGTATCACTCGGGAGCGTTCCTAGTGGATGGTTATTCAATGCATGTGCTATTTGCCCCACTTAATTTTCCAGATTCTTTAACGATGCCCCATGGCTTTGCAAAGTCAGCTCTACTTGATTCAATTTCTTATCTTGTTCCTCGTTCTTTTTTGTCAGAAGCTCTAATGAATTTTTCCAAGGCTTCTTCCAAACTTGATTTCCTCTCTGGTTGTTGAGTCTAATTTTGAAATCTGGAGGTGTTTTGTTGTCTAGGTGGTTGAGTCATGACTTGATTGTTACTCCATGAAAACCCCTTGATGATTTTTCCAACCTGGATTATAAGCATTTTGAGTCTGGATACGGTTGAGTTGAAGCGATTATAGTTTCTTCTTAACCGTGGCTTGATTCGTAATTTATGGCACATTGATCCGTAGCATGACCCCAAAGACACAACTCACAATCCATCGTTACCTCATCGTGGCTTGGCTTGTGGACGCCTATATTTCCATATGCTTAGCTATCATGCGGTCACTTGTGATGTTAATGCTGTCATCGCATCCACTTCATACTTTCCCGATGCTTTCGGATGATTAGACCTCGTCATGGGCCACTGATAGTTGTTGGTGGCCATTGTCTCTAACAATTGATACGCCTCATCAAAACTCTTGGACATGATCTCTCCTCTTGCTGCTGCATCAATACTAGACCTCGTGGACGCGTGCAAACCATCACAAAATATCCCTAATTGCATCCACTACGGAATTCCATGATGAGGGCACTTACGGAGCATATCCTTGAACCTTTCCCACGCCTCATATAATGACTCTGAGTCAAATTATGCGAAAGTGTGAATATCGTTCCGTAGTTTTGCTGACTTCTCTGGTGGGAAGAACTTAGCTAAAATTTTTTGAGCTAAGTCATCCCAAGTGGTGATTGATCCAGGAGGCAAAGAGTGTAACCAGCTTCGTGCTTTATCTTTTAAAGTAAATGGGAACATCCTCAACCTTGTAGCATCTTCCGATACATTGTTAAATTTGAAGGTATCGCAAACTTCCAAGAAACTAAAGATATGCTCATTAGGATCATCTATCGAATTACCCCCAAACTGACATGTATTCTGTAGCATCTGAATTGTTCTCGGTTTTATCTCGAAACTGTTCGCATTGATTGTCGGCCTCTTAATACTCGAGTGTAAATCCGTGACATTCGGCATGGCGTAATCCCTAAGTGATTTCTGTTCGTTCTCTGCCATATTCACGGGTATTTCCTGGTCTGCCAGTTCTTCTTCCAAATGTATAACCTCACTATTGAAACGCAATTTCTGGAACTTCCTTTCGATGTCGTCTGTATACGGAAAAAGTTCCTCTTTAGCTTTCGATCTAGTGTGCATACACGCACAAGAATTCCTACCAATCCAAGAAGAAAAATAAGTAACGTTTAAATTAAAACCGAATTGATTATAACTAATATAAAATTAATATTAATAAAATTCCCCGACAGTGGCGCCAAAAACTTGTTGGTCGATTTCGCAATCAATAATCACGTGCAAGTATACACGGTCAACAAGTAATAAAGTGATAAGAAAAGTATCGTTCCCACAGAGAATTCTAATTAATAAATCCCAACTACTAGCACTATATCAATCCAATTTTATTTAAACAATGATAAATTATGATTTTCTGAAATATGAAAACTAAATTAAATAATTAAAGATATTATTCTAAAATAAGCAAATAAATAAACTCAGATTTGTCTGATTGATTTCCAATAAATAAGGATTAAGACTTCAATATCCCCAATTATGAACTATAAATCAATTATCCAATTATCCCAATTATTATGTCTACTGAATTGTTAATAGGAATTCTCAAATGTCAAAAGTTATATTTAATCCAGATTAATCCTGATTAGGACTTCTATTTAATCCAGATTAATCTTGTTATATTCCTATGCAAAACAAGTGAATTAAACTCTTTCAATTCCAATTCCTTATGCGTTAAATGCGGTGAAAAGATATTTCCATTCAATTCACAAACCTAATTATTCACTATGCAAATAAATAAGTCACACGTTATCAAACCCAGTTCTAACCCTAGATTTCCTCTTTCAATTCTAACAAGGTAATTATTGGCCAAATAATTAATCAATAGATGCAAGGCATGATAAACAATTCACTTCAATATAAATAATTGGAATAAACTGAATAACTAATTTATAGCCATAAAAGGTTCAATTGAAATCTTAATTAAAGAATTAGTTCATAACAGAAATAAAAACCAATAATCGTTTGTAAAACATCCTTAAAGAATTACAAACTGAAAATAAGGAGAAGAAGAAGAAAACTCTTTAGCCAATCCTTAGTCTTCAAGTAATCCTCGTGTAGCCTCCAATGAATGAATGATTGAATGAATCCCCTAATTTCGGCACTTAATCTCTTTTTATATCTTGCCACAATCCCAATCCAATTAGGCTTTAAATCACCTTCAATAATCAAGTCAGGCGAAAAGTCAACGCATGTCCCAGTCAATGCCAGCCAAGGCTCAATATACCTTGCGTTGTGCAGAGTGTAATTTCAAATACCAAATACTGACTTCTCTGAAATTACTATATTGTCATTAAATGCTTGAAACTCCCATAAACGCCACTGCAGCTCCTGAATCTGCAAAACAACAACTAAACACAATAAAAAATGCTTCTAAAGAACTTGAGTATACAATAATTTAAATCCAAATATATCCAATTCATGGGTATATTACCCAATCATCAAATACCCACAAACTTAAATCGTTCCATGTCTTCAAGCAACAAACACAAAATAACACAAAAATTAACTACCATGCAAATGCAAACTATCTATATATTCTTAATTCTAGCAATTCAATAGCTCACGTATATCCATAGGCCTCAGAAAAATCATAAAAACATGCTAATACATCATGTGAAAGCGGATCAATGATATCCCAACAATCAACGAATCTGAATCTGTTATTACTGATATTGTGAGTGTGTGTTCAACAACCATGCTAACCCATGAAAGGCAAAAATATGAAAAATAATAAATTTCTTAGTAAGCATCATACAGTGTAACCTCGAGAACTCATCAAATATACTTGTTTCAACTAAACTCAAACAATCACCCGAATTCAAGAGTCAAAATGGAATACTTATGCTTTTCTTTTTTTTCTTTTTTTTATAACGGGGGCTTTTTACACTTTTCCCGGTTTATTTGCATTTATTTATTTTATTTAAATATACCTAAATGACTGTGCAATGTCTCATCCCATTAGGCTAACAGTGTTACCCCTTAGCGAGCTTTCGACCAACGACTCCCAGATCATGAAAGACCTTAGGGCGCTAGGTGTAAAGACAATCCCCTCGGGCGTACTTGCTCAAGTAAAAACGGCCCCGAAACAAGACTAGTCACCCTGTATACCTTTTTTTTTAGCTTATATATTCCAAATATTTTTCCCTCAAACTCGAGTTTATGTATAAATTCAGTCTTCTCTAGCTATTCAAATTGTCCTTTCATTTCACTAGCAATCATCCTTTAGAACTCTATATCTAACCCTTCAAAACTATCATAGCCAACATGGTCGTTTTTCAAAGTGCTTTCCTATAATATAAGTGTCAAACAGATAAAGATTCAATTCATGTCAAGAAAATCATATCACTGACTCAACAATCCTTACTAGACTTGTTCATGCAATTCTACTTTCATCATTGGCCCCCAAATATACGTACTATCAAAAACTGGAATTACATGCAATCCTAAATGCAACAATAAACTAACAATCACAAACCAAATCCACAAACTACTAACAAACTACAACTTAGAAATAAAAATTAACTACCCCTAAACTAATCTAGAGCAATGTCCTCATGCGAAAAAGAAGGCAAAATAAAACAGAAGACTTCCCTGACGAGCTTATTCCTCGGGTAGAGCATCCTCATCCTCGCTCATCTCTTGATCGGAAGGGGGAAACACTGGCAGAACTGGAGCAGTTGGGAAATGGCTAAGTTGAACGCCTTGGGATGTGATTGGGACTCACAAGGCATTCTGCTCAAAGAAATTGGTCAACTAAAAATTTGAAAATCATGTCTTGACGTTCCGACAAGCGCACATTCTGGGACTCCATATTGTAAAACCAGCCGTCTATCTCCCGCTGGATAGCTTCGGGGACCATACCGCGATGAACTGCTGTAGATGGGCCATAAGTAGGTGGAGCCTAAGGTGGTGGGGCTTGTGTAGGTGTAACTTGGGAAATTATGAAACCCAATCCCCTAGGGTGATTTGCCCTGCCTGTCCACACTTTATAACGGCTGATCAACTTGTGGTCCAACACGGGCATAGGCGTTTGAATCATCTCATCTGATTTCCATTTTACCCCAAACTTAGCACATAAAACGCAGATCAGTGATGGATGTGGTAACCCTCCTGTGGTCCCTCCGCGAGATGCTTGGAGGATAGATTGCTGAATAAGATGGTCGACATCAATCTTTAGGCCTTGTATTATTGAGTATAATACCACAGTCCTTTCTCTGGTTACATGGCTCACATGTGTATCAATTTGGCACAAATGAAGGCATACCATGCCTTTCCATAGAGACTGAGGTGTGACAACGGGAAAGTCATGCTGCCACGCTCATGCACGGTCCATGTGGTGCCCGGTTGACACAGCTCCCGAATAATCTTTTCGTAGTTCGGTCCATCACTCACGAGTCTAGCATATTCATCATTAAGGCCCTCTAATGGTAACACCTATTTATATCCTCCTCGCCGATTTCCACTGTTTTTCCTCTGACAAATACCCCATAATGATCATGCTCGGGCAAGTTGGTGTAGAACTCTTTTACAACTGCAATCACTGCTGGATCGGGCTGCTCGGTGAGTGTGAACCAGTTTTGCTCCGCTATCATCACCGCTATATCCCCGTCTTTGGATTGGTTGGGTCTTAAACCACGTTTGGGGACTAGTGAGCGGGTAGCCATGCGGCTATAGCGTTCTTGAGTCGCGACACTAACAAAACGCCTGCTATCAAATTTTGGAGGTGGAATTGAAGCGGTCCCTGACCATTCGCCTCGTTGACGTTTTGATGCCATGTAGATAATTCTGCAAGTAAAAACATACTCATGTATTAGCTTTGAAAAGAATTCACGATTGTGTAAACTTATGCATAACTTTACCCCCAAATTGTATAATATGTGTGTATTTTGGGTACACGGTTGGGGATGAGGCATGAAAATGGCAATTATATCGATTAGATGCCTGTGCTATTAGAATTCTGGATTTTGAAAGCAACACGCACAATTTGCCCAAAATTTGTGTCATGCAAAGCAACATGCTCCAGTGTATGCAACAATACAGTGTAATCATCCCATCCTCGCAATGAATATGTGCACAATAGATTGATAATATTGCGGTGTCAAGATGGTCCATAAATAATGTGCATGTAGGAGTAATATGTTTGAATTTGCACATGATTATTGACTTAGACAATTTATCAAACACCTAGGAGGCAACTGATAACTTGCTTACAACCATCACTAATTCCCTATCCATTCATGCCATGCCTGTAGCATTCACTAACCTCGTGTGTATAATTACGCCAAACCGCAGTGAATTATCTATGTGCTCTATTGGAATTTCCAGATGAAAAGAATAATTAACGAAAAAAATTGTGATTCACAATAGTTTGAATACAATTTAAGTCATACCTTTGTTACCTTTGAAGAATTGGGAGGAGTAGAATTTCGGCACACAACCAATATTGAACGAAGTAATTGACGCGTGGTAGATGTGTGAAAGAAGTATTATCAAAATTTCAATTACCTTATGATATTTGAGAGTGAGAGAGGCGTATAGGAGAATGGGGGAAGACGTGCTAATTAAAAGGCACAAGAATGGTAACTGCTCGTTCGAGAGTTTGAATGCATGTAGAGTCATTCTAATTGCTATGCAGCCGCCGAGGCGCCGAATGTCGAAATATCTCTGAAACAAGACCGGGCGCTTAGCTGGGTTGTCAAATCGACCTCGGTATGAGGCGCTTGAGTCCCTTAGATATTGAAAGGCCGGGCGCTGGGCTTATCTTGTAGTTTACGCCCTTAATGCCGGGGCGCTGAGTCTCAGATATTGGGAGCGCCGGGCGCTATGCTTCTCGTTGTTCTTCGGCATGCGGCACGGGGCTCTAGATAACCATAGAAGAGGAGCACCGGCGCCATTTTCAATACTGTCTTTGCGCAGTCCTTTGCTCATACATCAGTATGTAAATCTCGTGGTCGTGAAACACGTGGGGAAGGCATGAAAATTAGTATACTAAAGTACTAATAAAAAAACAAATAATAATAATAATAATAACACAAAATAAAACAAATATATATTGAATGAAATAAAAATAAAATCAACGCAATTTTTGGGGTTGCCTCCCTAAAGCGCTTGGTTTATCGTCGTCAGCCCGACTGTGCTATGGTGCTCATTTGGTCATTGGATCGGCGAGGCACATGACCGTAACTTGACGTTCAATGGGTCCACTCCAATAATGTTTCAAACATTGGCCGTTAACCTTGAATGTACGTTTTGAATTCGGTTCCTCAACTTCAATATTTTCGTGTGGAGCGACAAATACAATCACAAATGGTCCGGACCAATTGCGGATTTCATTTCGAAATAAATAAACGTCGTCGAATTGAAAAGCAAAACTTGTTGGCTTTGGTTCAATTTTCGATCGAGAATTTTCTTATCATGCCAAGCTTTGACTTTCTCTTTGTAAAGCTTTATGTTCTCATAGGCATTAAACCCTAATTCATCCATCTCATTTAACCGCAGTAACCTTTTCTCACCCGCCGCTCGGATCAAAGTTTAGTTTACGAATGGCCCAATGTAATCGTGTTCTAGCTCGACCGGAGGTGACACTTATTAGGTTTGTAATATTCTTGAACGCAATCAAATTGCAAAAATTAAGCTTAAGTGTAAAAATCAGAGTTTAAAAATTTACAAACCATAAACCCGGATCACCCTTTATGCACAATTATTAATTAAACGAAAAGATAAAGAATAAAATCATACCCTTGAAGATCGAGCTTCCTCAGGTACAAGTTCACCTCCAATCCTTTTCGCGTTCAACTTGAATCCACCGGGTTTGGTTCCTTCCTTTGATCAACGTTAGCCACCCATGTGTTTGGCCTCTAGAGGTGATCCACCAAGGAAGAATAGGAATTCAAGAAGAAGGGGTATTGGCTCAAACCCTAGTTTTTCCTATCTCTATAGAAAAAGGGCGTACTCTCCAACAAATTGGAATTATGTCGTATGTTGTAAAAGTCAACAACCCCTCACCCATAATAAGACTCCTCTTATTAATAGATGTGGGCAACCCACCTTAACAATTAAGAAATTGGGTTTTATTTAATTAATTAAATTCTTTTAATTAATTAAGCTCCCTAATCTTATTAGGGATAATTAATTAAACTCCTTTAACTAATTTTCCTTCCTAATCTAATTAGGAATAAATGAGAGTACTTATATTAAATTAATTCCTAAACTCTTTTAGAAATTAAAATAATAATAATTGTAATAATATTAATAAGACTCCTCTTATTAATTTATATTTAATATTTCTAAAATATTAAATAATAAATATTAAGCTATTTAATTTATTCTATCACCATAGATTAAATTAAATATACTTAACATATTATTACGATTATGCCATTAACTTCTTAAATAATTATTCTTCCTTTTATGGTGTGACCCTTTAGGTTCTCCATATTAAACCTATTGTGAATAAATCAATTAGAACAATTCTAATCTTATTTAAATAAATAAATTAAACAATTAATTTATTTAAATAAATAATATTTATTCTACAATAGGGATAAGCCTCCCTAGCGATCAACGACTTTCCGGATAATATAGATTTCAACATTAATCATTAAAGAACCTTTGAGTAAATAGTTACTGTGCAATTCAATCCTTCCACCATACAATGTCCCAATTAAATATAAGACATGGAATTACCATCAGTCTTATTTTATTTAATTATATGTATTTCGATCCTTAAATGCACAACACCAAATAATGCAAATTAGAAACTCCTTTCTAATTTCATTCTTTTTAACCAAGGACTTACTGGGTTGTCATTTATCGAATCACATAGGACATTTCTCTTCTTTTATTAGAAGTGGTAGATTCTTTATTGATCATATATTATCTCCATGTACAACTTATTATACCCAAGCATATTATGCCCTTTGATATACCCTAAGGGTCTTAAGGAATAAGTCAAAGTATAACTCATCATACACAAGATACTATGATGATCTCAAGTCCAAGGATTACTTGTACTACTATCACTACAGGAATTCCTATTGACAGCAAATAAAACTCCATTAGTATTCCTTAGCGAGCCACGCTCAAAGTGAACTTATTCTCTAATAAGCACCTACATACTTGCTTTAGTGTCTCCACACAAATGATCATGAGATCAATCATCCTCATCCAATGAGCAAGCAACGTATGTATCAATCTATCCGGATTCACTAATCCCCAATTTAGTAATCCAATGATTGGGAACTATTTTAGTTTTAAGCTTTCTAAGAATTTAGATCTCATTAGAATGATCATCATCATTATTCTAAAAGCATTGCTTAAAACTATGGGTTTATCACATATTATAAAACAAAGATCATGTAGATAATTAAAAGCCTTTAATAAATTAATACTTTTTATTAATAAATGAATAAGATTGTTACAAAGTATATGCTTTATCATCAAACATGATTGGCTTGTGTGCATACTACTTTCAATCTCCCACTTTGCACTAAAAGCCAATCGTCATGGTATCTTATACTCTTCTTCTCTAAGTGACGATTATCCTGCTGTTGGATAAGCTTTAGTTAATGGATATGTAATGTTGTTCTTGAGAGTCCACTATCTCTATAGTGATTTCCCATCTTTCAATGATTCTAATAATCAAATAAAAGTGCCACAACACATGTTTAGATCCAAGATGAGACTTGGGAACTATTCCTAGTTCTGTAATGAATTTTTAATCCAAACAATCAACTTGCAGCTTCATTTATAGCTACTTACTTTGTCTTTATCACTAAACCAAAGAACTCTTTCTTTGTTTGGAACCTTTCCAATTCACTGCACCATCGTTCAAGGTAACGCTTTACCTTAAAGTGGATTTTCTATCGTCTTGGTCTGTCTGAAAAACTTGAGTCTGTTAAGCCCTCTAGTTTTAATTTAGACCCACCATTAATATGATTACTTTCTTAGTGCCAGTTAAGTACTTTAAGATGTTTTTCACTGACTCATAGTAAACTTCTCCAGAATATGACTAATCAACATTAGGTCTCGTACATTTCATTGCATACATGATAGTTACTAATGTGATCTCTCTTTTATGAGTCTATGGGGACTATTAAGAGAGATACACTCCAGGTCTCATCAATATGAGACATCTCTTGGAGTTTGCCATGCTAAATGACTTTAGTATCAAATGAATATACGTTCCTTGGGTTAAGTCGAGCATCCTCTTGAATCTATCTATATAGATTTTATCCCCAATTAAGATACTCTTCCCAAATCATTCATGGAGGAATGTTTAGACAACTCTATCTTTACTGATTGTAGCATTGGTATGTTATTCCTTATCCGTAGTATATCAACATATAATACTAGGAACCTCACAACGCTCCCACTGACCCTTTTGTACACACTAGGTTCATTCTTATTTGTGATAAAATCAAACTCTTTTGATTGCCTCATCAAAACGAATGTTTTATATTTGAGAATCTTGATTCAATCCATTTCTTTGAGTGTCTACAACTTTTACCTCATCGTATGTAACTGGATCATCATCTTCTCGAATGTGTACCTCATTATCATCATTTGTGATGAATCCATACCTCCCAGGTATCTTCGGTACTATTCCAGATTTACGATTTGGTTGTGGTATAATAGGTCTATCTACAGGTTCCTCTTATTTGACTTATAGTGTTTTGTGGTTCTTGAATTTTTCAAGATCTATTATCCTCCCACTAGCCCCTTTTAATGATAAACACCTTTATCTTAGAAGGAAGCGTGTTTCGTAACAAACACCTTTTGCTAAGTAGGATTATAGAACATTTACCTTAAACTTACTTTAGGATGTCCCACAAATCTGTACTTGTCAAATCTTGTCCCAAGCTTATCCTTTGAAACCGTTTCACATAAGTTGGACAACCCCTTATCTTAACATACTTAAGATTAGGAATCCTCCCTGTCCATAACTTTTATGGAGTTTTGGGGCCAGATTTTGAGGTTACCTTTTGTAGATATGTAGCCATTTCTAGGATATGACCTTAGAAGGATACTGGAATGTCGGTAAAATCATTATGGATCGCACCATGTCCAACAAGGTACGAATTTTCCATTCAGATACATCAATCAATTATTGCGTATCAGGATGTGTCCATTATGAGAAAACCATTTGAGATGATCTAGAAATTTATTGCACAAGTATTTATTCCTTGATCCGATCAAAGAATTCTAATACTTTGCCAATTTGTTTCACTTATGAATTCTCTGAACCTTTCAAATAATTCACACTTGTATTTCAGCAAATACACACATTCAACTCTTTGAATGATCATCTCCTTTTCTTATACTAGTTTGTTCAATTTGCAAAATTATTTTCGCATAAGTCAAGTATACAAAATCCATTAAGTAATATTCCAGTTCTATACAAAACATTATTATTATAAATAGAACAACAATTGTTCTTAATTATAATACCAAAAATTTTATTGTCCAACAACAAAATAGAATTAATATTTATTACAAGAACTGAAATACAATAACAACTTATTGACTTAATAGATTTTCCTATAGGAATCTAAACTATAAGTTTCTATGGCTAATGTAGCAACCTTTGCTTCATTTCCCACACATAGGATTACTTATCTATGTTCAGCTTTCTACTTCTGCTTGGTCCCTTCATAAATCTATATTTATGATAACCAAAGTCGATATCCAATATCCAAGTAGAACCTTGACTTAAAGAAAAATTTATTTTAAATCATTAACAAATTTGTATTTATAACCGAAACTTCACTAAGCTTCTTTGGTTAGCCTCTGCAAGATACTTCTCACAGTTTCTTTCCAGTGTCCAGGCTTATTACAGTGGAAGCAAACTCCTTTGCTATCCATATCAGTTTTGTTCTTATTATCCTTTGTTTACGCCTTTCTCTTTACCTTCTTTGAATCGTTCTTCTTTTCAGAAGATCCTTTGGTCCTTACCAGTAAGACTTGATCTTTGGAAAGTGACTCTCAACATTTTTCAATATGTTAAGCAAATCAGCGAGGCTGATATCTAGCTTGTTCATATGAAAAATTCATAACAATTGTGAAAGGAGTCCGGGAGTGAGTGCAAGATCAAATCTTGGCTCAACTCTCCATCCATGACAAAACCAGTTGTCCTAATTGATCAATCAAATTGATTGTGTTAAGAACTTTTTGTCTGTACTATAGTGCCATTGGCCATTCTAGATCGGAAGAGCTCCTTAGATATCTGATATCTATCAGTCCTACTTTCTTCACCATCAACTACTTGATGTGCAGGAGTATAGTAGGAGCATCCATAGTTTCATCTTGGCGTTGAAGCTCATTACTCATGGATGCGAGCATGATGCATTGAGCCAATCAGGCATCATTTTGCCACTTTCTAAAAGTAGCAATCTCTTCCTCAGAGGCATTGTCTGCAACCATTGCAGGGATAGGCGTATTAAGGACATAAGATAGCTTTTCAGCTATGAGAACTATTCTCAAATTCCTTAACCAATCCGCTTTAATTGATTCCTCGTTAATTTAGCATCTAATATGCTTCAGTAGTGATAGTAATTTTAGACATTGTAAAATTTACAGTAAATGAATTTGTAATTAACAACATTTTAACATACATTCTTTTATTAATTACCAAAATAATTTAGGTCTTGTTTTAAATTGGTATCTCCCACTATTTTCTTCAAACTATATTACCCTCACTTATATAGTTCGACAAAATCTAATTAAAGATTTGCTAGTGAGAATAAGGATCCCATTTCAAATGTATATAGCCTTGTGGTGACACAACAAACTATATATAAATAAATAGGTAGACAACTTTTGTCAATTACATCAACTATGCAACTCCTTTTATTTTGCCTCTTAGATTATTTTGATCAAGTGGTGGCACATCCGAATCAAAATTATCCAAGTTAAGTCCGACCTAGCACTCCATATATTCAAAAAAGAAAAATATATCCTTGTAGTGACACAACAAAATAATATTGTTCAATTTTCTTTATAAGCATCAAATGTGATAAATTAACATCTTAAATACTTAATACTTGCCTTGTGGTGACACAACAAACTCATATTAAATATTTAATACTCTATTAATTTTATCATGCTAGAAGACGACGTTCGATATTCCAAATATCTTTGAACGCTTAGGACTTAATATAAAAATTGAGGGGTTTGTTATTAATTTGTCTCATCTTGTTTAGCGCTGCATTTACATATATATATAAAATACGCGTCGTATTAATGAACATGCTGAAGCATGTTTGCATAATATAATATATATATATATATATATATATATATATATAGTATATAGCATGCACATATAGAATACTATATTCTACCCTTTGATTGATTATGGACTTTTATTCTAGTTTGGTTCACTAGAGCCACCAAGTGAACCAAAAGGTCAAATCTGAGGGTGCAAGAAATAATATTTAAATATAACTATTACATTTAAACCCGGGCTCCATTACAAACGGGTCTTCAAGCGATCCTTGCTCCTTGATCTCTAATTTTTCAAAATTAATTCTAACTATTCCTATTACAAAACTATTTAAAATAAATAGAAACCTTGATCGTGATCGAGGGAAGTACATAGGAGAGAGATAGAATTTACATTAAGAAAAATTAGAGAAGACGAGGTACGCAGACCCCATTTAATAAAACCCATACATTCATGCATCCAACTAAAATAAAATCCAATCGCATTGGTCAATAGTCCATAATCAATCCCATTTATTATCATACACATCACCATATGCATCAATAAATAACATTCATCTTATGAATAATAAATATTTAATATATATATTGATATCATTTAATGGACAAATTTAGTTAGTATAAAATCTAATTTTTGAATCAAAATAAACTCCTTTATTTTAATCCAAATTTAAATCAAAATAAAACTATTTTATTTTAATTTATCCAATTTTGAATAAAATAAACTATTTTATTTTAATCAAAATTTTTAATAAAATAAACTCCTTTATTTTAATTAATTATGGAATTCAATTCCATATATATAAAAAAATCTTTAATTAAAATAAACTCTTTTATTTTAATTAATTATGGAATCCAATTCCATGTAAAAAAAATCTTTATTAAAGGAAACACGGATTATCTTTCCAATTCACAAATAAACTCCTTTATTTTGAATAATATGAAATCTTATTCCATATCTAAATAAACTCCTTTATTTAAGGAAATACGGATTTTCTTTCTATTCACAAATAAACTCCTTTATTTTGAATAATATGAAATCTTATTTCATATCTAAATAAACTCCTTTATTTAAGGAAACATATAATCTAATTTCAACTCTAATTAGTTATCATGGAATCCAATTCCAACTCTAATTAGTTAGCATGAAATTTAATTTTAAAATTAAAATAAACTTTATATTTTAATATTAAAATAAACCTTTTATTTTAAAATTAAAATAAACTTTTATTTTAATTATAAAATAATTAAAATATATATATATATATATATATATATTAACCGTATAATATATATATATATATATATATAATATCCGTATATAATAAACTAACCGTGGCCCTTAAAAAAAAGGATTCATTCGGCCAAAAAAAAAAATCCTGTAATCTCCCTTTATTTAGCCAGCCTTGATTTGCGTGCATGCCATCATTAACAATCATTGGCCAATCATGCCAATCATTAACTTATCATGCATCATTAGCCATCATTGGCCAATCATGCCAATCATTAACCAATCTTCTTGATTTCGTCTACTTGGAACTTTTTTTTTTTTTTTTTTTTTCGATGCGTAAGAATATAAGCTATTTAATTTCCATTGCCTTTACGATTTGGCGTGATTCACGATATAAAAAAAATAAAACAGGTTTCGTTTTTTTTTTTTTTTATTAAATTTTATACAATAAAATTATGCCCAATTAAATTGTTCTAAACACATATCAATATAATATCAAATTAAAACAATTAATAATTCGCATAAAGGTTTGGCTCGATGCCACTTTATTAGGTTTGTAATATTCTTGAACGCAATCAAATTACAAAATTAAGCTAAGCGTGTAAAATCGAGTTTAAAAATTTACAAACCATAAACCCGGGATCACCCTTTATGCACAATTATTAATTAAACGCGAAGATAAAGAATAAAATCATACCCTTGAAGATCGAGCTTCCTCGGTCGTATAAGTTCACCTCCAATCCTTTTTCGCGTTCAACTTGAATCCACCGGGTTTGGTTCCTTCCTTTGATCAACGTTAGCCACCCATGTGTTTGGCCTCTAGAGGTGATCCACCAAGGAAGAATAGGAATTCAAGAAGAAGGGGTATTGGATCAAACCCTAGTTTTTCCTATCTCTATAGAAAAAGGGCGTACTCTCCAACAAATTGGAATTATGTCGTATGTTATAAAAGTCAACAACCCCTCACCCATAATAAGACTCCTCTTATTAATAGATGTGGGCAACCCACCTTAACAATTAAGGAATTGGGTTTTATTTAATTAATTAAATTCTTTTAATTAATTAAGCTCCCTAATCTTATTAGGGATAATTAATTAAACTCCTTTAACTAATTTTTCTTCCTAATCCAATTAGGAATAAATGAGAATACTTATATTAAATTAATTCCTAAACTCTTTTAGAAATTAAAATAATAATAATTGTAATAATATTAATAAGACTCCTCTTATTAATTTATATTTAATATTTCTAAAATATTAAATAATAAATATTAAGCTATTTAATTTATTCTATCACCATAGATTAAATTAAATATACATAACATATTATTACGATTATGCCATTAACTTCTTAAATAATTATTCTTCCTTTTATGGTGTGACCCTTTAGGTTCTCCATATTAAACCTAGTTGTGAATAAATCAATTAGAACAATTCTAATCTTATTTAAATAAATAAATTAAACAATTAATTTATTTAAATAAATAATATTTATTCTACAATAGGGATAAGCCTTCCTAGCGATCAACGACTTTCCAGATAATATAGATTTCAACATTAATCATTAAAGAACCTTTGAGTAAATAGTTACCGTACAATTCAATCCTTCCACCATACAATGTCCCAATTAAATATAAGACATGGAATTCTTGTCAAAGTCTTATTTTATTTAATTATATGTATTTCGATCCTTAAATGCACAACACCAAATAATGCAAATTAGAAACTCCTTTCTAATTTCATTCTGCCTTGGCCAAGGACTACTGGGTTGTCATTTATCGAATCACATAGGACATTTCTCTTCTTTTATTAGAAGTGGTAGATTCTTTATTGATCATACATTATCTCCATGTACAACTTATTATACCCAAGCATATTATGCCCTTTGATATACCCTAAGGGTCTTAAGGAATAAGTCAAAGTATAACTCATCATACACAAGATACTATGATGATCTCAAGTCCAAGGATTACTTGTACTACTATCACTACAGAAATTCCTATTGACAGGCAAATAAAACTCCATTAGGTATTCCTTAGCGAGCCACGTTCAAATGAACTTATTCTCTAATAAGCACCTACATACTTGCTTTAGTGTCTCCACACAAATGATCGTGAGATCAATCATCCTCATCCAATGAGCAAGCAACGTATGTATCAATCTATCCGGATTCACTAATCCCCAATTTAGTAATCCAATGATTGGGAACTATTTTAGTTTTAAGCTTTCTAAGAATTTAGATCTCATTAGAATGATCATCATCATTATTCTAAAAGCATTGCTTAAAACTATGGGTTTATCACATATTATAAAACAGCATCATGTAGATAATTAAAAGCCTTTAATAAATTAATACTTTTTATTAATAAATGAATAAGATTGTTACAAAGTATATGCTTTATCATCAAACATGATTGGCTTGTGTGCATACTACTTTCAGACACGCCTTTCCAAATACCATTCTGTACGGTGACATGCCGATTGGATTTTTGTACTCTGTTCGATAGGCCCATAGAGTATCGTCAAGATGCAATTCCCAATCTTTTCGTGACGGATTTACCACCTTTTTGAGAATTCGCTTAACCTCCTTATTCGACACCTCCGCTTGGCCATTGGTTTGTGGATGGTACGCATCTGCAATTTTGCGACGAACCCCATACTTTACAAGCAATTTTGTGAACTGCTTGTTACAGAAGTGAGTCCCCTCATCACTTATTATCGCTCTCGGTGTCCCAAATCGGGTGAAGATGTTTGTCTTTAAAAATCAGAGGACAACATTGGCATCATTCATGGGTAACACTGCGGCTTCTACCCATTTGGAAACATAATCGACCGCCAACAAAATGTATTGATTATTACAGGAAGATGGAAACGGTCCCATAAAATCGATTCCCCACACGTCGAATAGTTAAACCTCCAGAATTGTGTTGAGTGGCATTTCATTGCGCTTGGAGATATTACCTACGCGTTGGCATCGATCGTATTTCAGCACAAAGAGATAAGCATCTTTGAATAAAGAAGGCCAGAAAAATCCCGATTGTAGTTCTTTTGCTGCTGTTCGATCACCGGAATAATGTCCTCCATAATCGGAGGAGTGGCAAAGGCCTAATATACTATCCATTTCTTCATGAGGCACACAACGTCTTATCATTTGATCTGCACAGGCCTTAAACAGAAATGGTTCATCCCAATAGTACTACTTCACATCGTGGAGAAACTTCTTTCGTTGTTGTGAGGTCAAATCCGGAGGTAACACTTTGGCAACCACGTAATTCACATAGTCAGCATACCAAGGCAATATTGTGGTTACTCGGAGCGATTGTTCATCCGGAATTTTTCATTGATCGAGATGTTGTCTTCTTTACGTACCTCTGCATTTTCCAACCGAGAAAGATGATCCGCCACTTTGATTTCGTACCCTTCTCGTCCGGATCTCCAAATCGAATTCTTGTAACAACAAGACCTTTGTATTAAATCGCGGTTTTGCATCCTTCTTCTCAATCGGATATTTAATGGCGGAATGATCGGTGTGAGACAATTACCTTGGTGCCAATAAGATAAGCTCAATTTTTCAAGGCAAACACCACTACTGAGTAATTTTTTTTCGGTGGTTGTGTAGTTCAACTGGGCATCTGTCAACGTCTTGCTAGAGTAATTGATGGTGTGAAAAATCTTGTCGTGACGTTGTCCCAATACTGCTCCCACTGCGTAATCACTGGCGTCGCACATCAATTCGAACGGTAAAGACCAATCGGGCGCTGATGATTGGAGCGAGACCAATTTCTTCTTTAATACCTCAAATGCCTCGATACATGACTGATCCATCTTGAAAAGTACATCTTTCTCTAAGAGTGAACATAGGGGTTTTGAAATCTTTGAAAATCTTTAATGAAGCGTCTGTAGAAACCCGCGTGTCCCAAAAGCTCAAATGCCTTTTACGGATGATGGAGGAGGCGGTTTCTCAATTGTCTCAATCTTTGCTCTATCGACCTCTAATCCGGATCGAAAACCTTATGTCCCGAGAATAATCCTTCTTGCACCATAAATGACATTTTTCCCGATTAAGCACCGGAGTTAGTCTCCACGCACCGCTTTAACACCAAAATCGATTCTTCAAAATGTAAGTCGAAACTATCACCGAACACGGAGAAGTCATCCATAAATACCTCTAAGTTACGTTCGACCATATCGGAGAAGATTGCCATCATACATCGTTTGAAAGGTTGTTGGCGATTATATAAAAACCAAAAGACATACGCGGCGGAATGCAAACGTAGCGTATGGACATGTGAACGTGGTCTTTTCTTGATCTTCCTGAGCTATGGCAATTTGATTGTACCTGAATATCCATCTAGCGAGATAGTAGAATTGATGTCCCGCTAACTTTGTCCAACATCGATCGATGAGCGGCAAGGAAAGTGATCCTGCGTGTGGCTTTATTCAACTTGTGGTAATCCATACATACTCTCCAGCCTATAACAGTTCTAGTCGGGATGAGCTCATAAGCTTCATTCTTCACCACCATCATACCCCTTTTCTTGATGCGCGACTGCATGGACTTACCCACTTAACCGTCTATGCGAGATTGGGTAAATAATACCGGCATCCAACCATTTTATAATTTCCTTTTTCACCGCATCTTTCATAATGGGATTTAACCTTCTTTGCATCTCAATGGTTGGTTTTGACCCCTCTTCCATTAAAATCTTATGCATACAGAAAGATGAGCTAATACCTCGAATATCCGCTATAGTCCACCCAATCACTGTTTTGAACTCGCGCAGAACCCGTAGCAATTTTTCCTTTTGGGTGTCAGTTAACTCTGTCGAAACAATAACTGGTAGAGTCGAATCTTTCCCCAGATAAGCATACTCAAGATGAGAGGGAAGTGGCTTTAACTCCAACACTGGTGGCTCTTCTATTGAGGGTTTGCACTTTTTACCTTCCTTTTCGGGCCTATCAAGCAAGTCGAATGGTTGATTATTTTTTATAGAATGATGATGTGTCTAGCCATTTGATCTGCTCAATGTCCTCATCAATACTATAGTCGTCTATTCCGAATAACATGGATTCTATCTGAGTAATTACCGCAAATCTTGTGATTAACTAACTCATCCATTAAATCCACCCACAAACACTCACCTTTTTCCTTTGGATAAGACATTAATTTAAACACATTAAAGGTGACCTGTTGATCTTCAACTCGTATCGTCAATTCTCCTTTCTGTACGTCAATCAAAGTTTTCCCCGTTGCTAAGAATGGTGGCCTGAAACAAATGATGGGAAGTTCTTTATCCGCTTCATAATCCAAGATAACGAAGTCTGCGCTGGAAGATGAATTTATCCACCCTTACTAATCGTCTTCAATGATACCTCGTGGATATATGGCGATCGGTCCATGCCAATAATAAAGCGATATTTGTCGGTTTTAGTGCCTTGAAACCAAACCGACCGTAGACCGATAATGACATCAAATTAATATCGCCCCCAAATCACATGAAGGTACTCTCCGGCCCGATTACCAATGTCGCATTTTAATAGTAAAACTACACCGGATCTTTCAACTTCGGATGCAACTTGTTCTGGATAATTGCGCTGCATTCTTCGGTTAGCGCGACTATTTCAAAATCACCCAGTTTCCTTTTCTTGGACAACACATCCTTCATGAACTTAGCGTAGCTCGACATTTGTTCTAAAGCTTCGGCAAATGGGATGTTGATATGCAATTTTTTGAAAATATCCAAAAATCTTGAAAACTACTTATCTAACTTGAATTTCTGAAACCTCTGCGGATACGGTATGGGCGGCATTGTTATAGTTGATTCCGGTGCATTCTGCTCTACAATTTCCTCTTTATCTTTCCCAGTTTCCACAACTTCTTCTATTTCAGCTGTTGTGTTGTCCCCCTTTTCCTTATCCTTAACTATTTCTTGCAATTCCTTCCCATTGCATAAAGTTACAGCCTTGCAATGCTTGTTTCTGCTCGGATTAATTTCTGTATCACACGGGAGCGTTCCTAGTGGACGGTTATTCAATGCATGTGCTATTTTCCCCACTTGATTTTCCAGATTCTTTAACGATGCCCCATGGCTTTGCAAAGTCAGCTCTACTTGATTCAATTTCTTATCTTTTTCCTCGTTCTTTTTGTCAGAAGCTCTAATGAATTTTTCCAAGGCTTCTTCCAAAATTTATTTCCTCTCTGGTTGTTGAGTCTGATTTTGAAATCCGGAGGTGTTTTGTTGTCTAGGTGGTTGAGCTGCAGCTTGATTGTTACTCCATGAAAACCCCGGATGATTTTTCCAACCTGGAATATAAGCATTTTGAGTCGGATACAGTTGAGTTGAACGATTATAGTTTCCTACGAACTGTGCTGATTCAGAATTTATGGCACATTGATCCGTAGCATGACCCCCAGAACACAACTCACAAACCATCACTACCTGCTGTGTGGCTTGTGGACGCCATATTTCCATATGCTTAGCTATTGCGGTCACTTGTCTTTATTAATGCTATCATCGCGTCCACTTCATACTTTTCTCGATGCTTTAGGATGATTAGACCTCGTCATGGGCCAATGATAGTTGTTGGTGGCCATTGTCTCTAACAATTGATCGCCTCATCAAAACTCTTGGACATGATCGCTCCTCCTGCTGCTTTGCATCAATACTAGACCTCGTGGACGGCGTGCAAACCATCACAAAATATCCCTAATTGCATCCAATCATGAAATTCCATGATGAGGGCACTTACAGAGCATATCGTTGAACCTTTCCCACGCCTCATATAACGACTTTGAGTCAAATTATGCGAAAGTGTGAATATCGTTCGTAGTTTTGCCGATTACTGGTGGGAAGAACTTATCTAAAATTTTTGAGCTAAGTCATCCCAAGTGGTGATTGAGCCAGAGGCAAAGAGTGTAACCAACTTTCGTGCTTTATCTTTTAAAGTAAACGAGAACTCCCTCAACCTTGTAGTATCTTCCGATACATTGCTAAATTTGTAGGTATCTCAAACTTCCAAGAAACTCAAATATGCTCATTAGGATCATCTATCGAATTACCCCCAAACTGACATGTATTCTGTAGTATCTGAATTGTTCCCAGTTTTATCTTGAAACTGTTCGCATTGATTGTCGGCCTCTTAATACTCGACTGTAAATCCGTGACATTCGGCATGGCGTAATCCCTAAGTGATTTCTGTTCGTTCTCTGCCATATTCACGAGTATTTCCTGGTCTGCCAGTTCTTCTTCCAAATATATAACCACACTATTCAAACGCAATTTCTGGAAATTCCTTTTGATGTCGTCTGTATACGGAAAAAGTTCCTCTTTAGCTTTTCGATCTAGTGTGCATACACGCACGAAATTCTCGCTTGATCCAAGAAGAAAAATAAGTAACGTTTAAATTAAGACCGAATTGATTATAACTAATATGAAATTAATATTAATATAAATTCCCGTGATGCTAAAAAACTTGTTGGTCGATTTATGATCAATAATCATGCCAAGTATATCACTATCAACAAGTAATAAAGTGATAAGAAAAGTATCGTTCCCACAGAGAATTCTAATTAATAAATTCCAACTACTAGCACTATATCAATCCAATTTTATTTAAACAATGATAAATTATGATTATCTGAAATATGAAAACTAAATTAAACAATTAAAGATATTATTCTAAAATAAGCAAATTAATAAACTTCAGATTTGGTGATTGATTTCGATAAATAAGGATTAAGACTTCAATATCCCCAATTATGAACTATAAATCAATTATCCAATTATCCCAATTATTATGTCTACTAAATTGTTAATAGGAATTCTCAAATGTCAAAAGTCCTTTTCCAAGTAATCAGCTGACTTCTATTTAATCCAGATTAATCTTGTTATATTCCTATGCAAAACAAGTGAATTAAACTCTTTCAATTCCAATTCCTTATGCGTTACATGCGGTGAAAAGATATTTCCATTCAATTCACAAACCTAATTATTCACTATGCAAATAAATAAGTCACACGTTATCAAACCCAGTTCTAACCCTAGAATTCCTCTTTCAATTCCTTCTAGAGTAACAAGGTAATTATTTGCCAAATAATTAATCAATAGAGGCAAGGCATGATAAACAATTCACTTAAACATAAATAATTGGAATAAACTGAATAACTAATTTATAGCCATAAAAGGTTCAATTGAAATCTTAATTAAAGAATTAGTTCATAACAGAAATAAAAACCAATAATCGTTTGTAAAACATCCTTAAAGAATTACAAATTGAAAATAAGGAGAAGAAGAAGAAAACTCTTTAGCCAATCCTTAGTCTTCAAGTAATCCTTGTGTAGCCTCCAATGAATGAATGATTGAATGAATCCCCTAATTTCAGCACTTAATCTCTTTTTATATCTTGCCACAATCCCAATCCAATTAGGCTTTAAATCACCTTCAATAATCAAGTCAGCCGAAAAGTCAACGCGCGTCCCAGTCAATGCTAGCCGAGGCTCAGCGCCCCGGCGCTGGACTTCTCTGAAATTACCATATTGCCATTAAATGCCTAAAACTCCCAAAAACGCCCCTGCAGCTCCTGAATCTGCAAAACAACAACTAAACACAATAAAAATGCTTCTAAAGAACTTGAGTATACAATAATTTAAGTCCAAATATATCCAATTCATGGGTATATTACCCAATCATCATATACCAATCTAGAGGCGTTAATACCCGAGAGAATTATATAAATGTTGTCGTAGTAAGACCTTTGTTTCACAATCCGATCGAGTACCAATGGTGCAATGCAACTACGGTGCAACCGGCCACTCATGATGATGTCGAAAGGCGTTTGCAAAGGGCGCGATCATCGCTTGGTTTCATGGCGAGTTCTTGCGGCTGCGAACGCCTATAATAGACGCTTCTGTAGCCACCGACTCAAATTGGAAGGTGGCGAGAGGATCGGAGTACGAGTTGTCGTTCATGGCCATTCACCGTGGCAGAATCGGATCCCGATTCTCCAGATGTAGAAGTTCTACACCATCATGCGTGTGTCATTGGAGCTTAAATGGTGGCGGCGAAGAAGTTGAAAGACGAGAAAAAGGAGCGCGGCGGAGGATGTGAAAGAAGGAAGAGATGCGGTAGGAGGAATAGATCGAGAAAGCATGCGAGATAGGAGAGAAAATGTAGATCTAAACCTTCTTTTAATTTCAAATTTTTATCTTCGGCGTTTTTATTTTTTGCTACGTATTTTTTACATATATAATTTTTTTTTTAAAAAAAACATAATCTATTTAAAACTAAAAATTGCCCTTATAAATACATAACATTTTTCATATGTATCTACAACGTTTTGTTAAAAAACGTTGTAAAAAAAACACAAAGGTGATAAATACAGAAGGACTGAAGATACTACAAATTTCTTCATTTCTTTTTGTTGTGCTTTTAGTCTAGACTACAATTCATTAAAACTAGTGTCCAGACTACAATTCAAATTTTTAAGTAAATTGCTCACACGCATTTAACCAAACACCTTACAGGAATTAATGAAATTCAATCAAAGCTACCTACTTTACTAAAGAAAAACTCCACATAGATGTTATAATCATACCCAAATCAGTCTATCATGACATGCATTAGGTAATCACTTTTCTTCCTCAAATTCACCATATGACTTTAATTGATAAGAATAAAAGCATGTGTAAAGTCATGGTTAATACTTAAATTGAAACCCAAATGATGCACTTAAAGGTGTTAACGGTACAAATTCACTCGATAATTTTAATAAACACATTGTGGGCATTCAAAAATTTACTATGTTTTGCCTATGAGATTCATGCTTTAAGTCTGGAATTGTACATACTAACACCAAATCGCATCAGCGAGCAAACCAACACAAACAATATTGACCAATTAATTGAATAATACCATAGATGCCTTGAACACTTAAACAAATGTGTGTTGTCATACACTGGTTGGAGAGAAACAAACGAAGAAATAGAGAAAGTGGTGTTCGGTTCTGTGTTAGTTAGATGCATCAAGCCCCTTGGGTTGAGAATTAAGTTTTAATCTGATCGCTGGGATTAAAAAAGAATTGAAAAGAGATTCTGAGAAGATCGGTTCCAACAGGCGACTTCCGATTCTCGAGTTCGAGATCCGGATTACGGCTTCGGGTTTGGGTTGGGATGAGAGACTTGTGATTGATTCGAGTTCGAGTTGAGTGTTCGACTTGAGTCTAGCTTGGGCTAGGGCTAATGTCGCTAAGTAGTGACTATTAGTCATATTATTATTTTAAGTGATGTTGTTAGATTATTCTAAGAACCAAGAATAGCCCAAAAGTGAAACCGTATAAGTTAATGAAAAGTATAATATTTGGACATAATCGAAATATTAAAAATAACCAATTTTAAAAAATTAGGGTAAATTATTTCTGTTCGATTCAGGTAATTTGGTTATACCTGTTTTTTGCTCGATCTAACAGGATGAGACTTGAGAGATCGAGATGAGAGATGTCGGATGAGGATCGAGATAAAGGGTCAATGAAGAATTGAAGATGTCAGATAGGATGATATATATATATATATATATATATATATATATATATATATATATAATATGATAAATATGTATATATAGTTTATTAGTACCGGCTCCACCCTTTATTTTAAAACAAGAAGTATTAAAAAAGATATAGTAAGGTATATAGTGACTTTAAAGTAAAATCATTGTAGCTTCAGTTGGTTTGAGCATTTGTTTAAAGAGTGGGGAGGTTAAGAGTTCGATTCTCGGAAAAAGCATTGTTTTGTTAAACAAATAATAATATAATATAATAAAATAAAAATAAATATGTATATATAGTTTATTAGTACCAGCTCCACCCTTTATTTCTCTCTCTATATGTGTATATATATATATAATATAATATAATATAATAAAAATAAATATGTGTATATAGTTTATTAGTACTAGCTCCACCCTTTATTTTAAAACAAGAAATATTAAAAAAAAGATATAGTAAGGTATATAGTGACTTTAAAGTAAAAATCATTGTAGCTCAGTTGGTTTGAGCATTTATTTAAAGAGTGAGGGAGGTTAAGAGTTCGATTCTCAAAAAAAGCATTGTTTTGTTAAAAAAAAATTCGCGGTCTGGCCCGACCCGGCCCAACCCAAGCCACGGACCTCATATTTTCAGCCAAAAAAAACCAGGCCATTTTGGTCCGGCCAATTTGGCTGGAAGGCCAACTAAAGTCTTAGGTCAGTTTGTCGAGATATAAAATTACTCATTTGCCCCTCATTTTATTATTAGTACTACTATTATTATTATTAGTTATTATTATTATTATTATTATTATTATTATTATTATTATTATTATTATTATTATTATTATTATTATTATTATTATTATTATTATTAGTACTATTAATATTATAATTATTATTATTATTAGTCTTCATTATTATTATTATTATTATTATTAGTACTATTATTATTATTATTATTATTATTATTATTATTATTATTATTATTATTAATATGATTAATATTATTAATATTATTATTATTATTATTATTATTATTAGTACTACTATTATTATTATTATTATTATTATTATTATTATTATTATTATTATTATTATTACTATTATTATTATTATTACTACTACTATTATTATTATTACAATTATTATTTGTTATTATTATTATTAATATTATTATTATTAATAATATTATTATTAATATTATTAATATTATTTTATTATTATTATTATTAGTACTACTACTACTACTATTATTATTATTCTTTTATTATTATTATTATTATTATTATTATTATTACTATTATTATTATTATTATTATTATTATTATTATTATTATTATTATTATTATTATTATTATTATTATTATTATTATTATTATTATTATTATTATTATTATTATTATTATTACTATTATACTATTATTATTATTATTATTATTATTATTGTTGTTATTGTTATTGTTGTTGTTGTTGTTGTTGTTGTTGTTGTTATTATTACTACTTATTATTATTATTATTATTATTATTATTATTATTATTATTATTATTATTATTATTATTATTATTATTATTATTATTATTATTATTATTATTATTATTATTATTATTATCTTAATTTAAGTTAACGTGTTAATAGTTGTTGCAAAAGTTGTATAAAATATCAATAAAAATAAAAATTATTACTTAATGAATGTGGTCCATATTAGGCAATCTAAATATAGCAACAAAATTTTTTCGTTGCCCACGATGAGGAGAAATCAAAGTGGTTAGAAATTTTAGCTAATTTTAACTAATTTTGTTTCCAAATTTTGCAACTACCTTTGAATTTAAGTTGCAAAAAGTGAAAGCGACACAATGCTGCACCGAAGGACATGTTTCATTGCTAAACATACACTTTTAGCAACGACTTATAAAATCGTTACACGAAAAATCGTTACTAAAAAGCCTATTTTTAGCAACAAAAAATCAAGTGGTAGAAAAATTTTGCAGCTAATTTCTAACGAAATTTTTTCCTTACAATGAATTAGCAACGAAAATTTGCAGCGACTTATGAATTTTGTTGCAAAAAGTGAAAGCGACATTAACTGCAGAACGAAGGACAAATTTTGTTGCTAAACATATACTTTTAGCAACGACTTATAAAGTCGTTGCCCAAAAATCGTTCTTAATGGGCCATTTTTTGTAGTGAGTAAATCAAATCTATTTGACATATAAGCTATATAAAAGCATTAACATAGAGTGAGGATACCATAATATAACATGAATACGAAACAAACACAAATCATCAACAACTTACAAGATCCGTGTCCTCCTCCTCATCCGAGCCTCTTGGGCACGATCTGGTTTTCCAGAATTGAAAGTCATAAATCTTTCACCAACTATGTTTGACCAACCATAACTTTTAATGCGAACATGCTATGGGTTTGATTCGAGTTCTAGAGGAAAGACCCCATAACATACTTCACGATCAAACACTTAAACAACAAAAGCGGTAATAGAGATAGAGATCTAAGGCCCAGCGACATTCGTTGTCCGAATACAAAATATAATTTTTCCAGATTTTATAAAACTTCAACCAGAGCCTCTAGATGTTATGGATCTAACATCTAGCAAACCCGGATCATCATTATACACCATATACACTACAACAAAAGGCTTATCATCGTGAGCTTTATCAAATGACATGGCGGTCATTAATCGATAATCGTCATAAAAACTGGTCTACGGGATGCAGGATCAATGACCACTATTAGCGACAGAGATATCTCCGATAGCTATGAGCGAAAAAATGACAAATTCGGTTATTTGAAATGAGTCGACATGGTCCAGGGCCAAAGGTGACGTGGTCCAATCAATCGCGACCATTATCATGCCCGCAGCATGATCGGCAATCTATTGCCGTCATTAATAACGTTCGACGCATCTGATCATTGATCTGAAAAAAACAATTCTGACGATTTTTAACATTTTTGCGGAATTCCCAAAACTGTACACATTTTCTCTTGCTTTATCCCAACACACATACACACCAAGATAAACAACATACAAAACAATATAAACATCCATCGTCCACCAACACATACACGAAACTAGTATATAAACCTTTAAAAACCAATATGATTTGAATAAATATAATAACATTTCAAAACTTGTTTAAGTAATATATATACAAACATCCAAATAATGAATATACAAGTACAAGGTTATGTCAAGCGTCATCCCTCCTTGATCACCACAGAATTAACAAAATAATAAAACAAGTTACAAATATAATAAATATGTTGATCTTTGGTATATATTACGACAATACATACAACAAATTGATTTTATACCTCGTTGCCATCCCCATGTCATCTGCTGCTGCCTTTGCCGCTTTTATTTAACTAACTCCTCGGGATCAAGAGCCCCAGGTGCCGCCGGTATCTTGGAAGATTTAGATCTTGACATATAGCTCTCACACGGTCAAATAGGGGTATGAACAATTTGGATGACTCGATGGCTGTGGAAGGTGGCAGGTGAGTCGCTGAGCCATCGAAGGATGGGCGTCGTCGTTGTCCTTGACCTTTAATGTAGTTCTTCTTCTAATGAGGCGCCCTCTCCACTCTTGATCAATAAAGCGGGACGTGGAGTGCCTTCGGGATAATATTTCATTCAATAAGCGTTTATAAGTATCCTGTCATCATGTTAACACTTAAATAGTTAAAAATAATATTTTGTAGTATTAATAAACAAGATCAAGGTTGTTAAAACTTATTACCACTATCTTGGATAGCCTCGAGCGGAACCATCACGGGTGGCCGTGTACATCCAAATGCCAATGGATAAGGTGACCTTGAGGCCGAGACTCCCTATCTGAAAAATAGCCTGCAATATTACTAAGTAAAATGGGATATTTTCTACAATTCATGATTGTAAACATATTAAAACTTGTAAATACGTGCAGGCGTTGATATGCTTATAGCTGCGTAATCTACGCCGCTTGTATGTTCCTTTAGCCTTTTAGCCATCGGATACACAAGCTACTGTTGGTGGCGGCGATCTTTAAATCTTTTCACCCGACTCTGACTCTCCATTGGGCACACATCTCGGCCCATATGGTTTGGGTGCACCACGAGAGCTATGCTCGTGCATATAATCCTCTCCTCACACGGATGGTCGATCTCGGCATTGTGAATGGCTTTTGTCGTTCTTTATTCAAGTTGTCCTTAGTGCGAATAGCGCCTTTTGCCCGAGAATAATATACAGAATCACTGAAACTGCAGCGTCCTCCCATCTATACCGTTTTCGCAAATAAAAAACAATAATAACATTACTAAATAATTATCCTTTGAATTCTCCCCTATAATATAGATTAGCCGGATGTACACGGCATGCATATAAGGACATTTCTAGGCACCCAAGACACAAACCAAGAGAAATATACAAATTTTCAATACAATAAGACCAAAAACAAGACATTACCAATATAATATCAATCAAAACATTACCAATATACAATAAATGGAATCTTAAATGCTTTTATATAAATGATATATGCGGACGACGTGCGTCGTCTTTATTAGGAGGAGGCGAATCGAATAAGATTAGATCATCGGGATTAATAGGGCCTTGGGCACATTATTAGGCCCCCTACCCCAGCGCTTTTCTGTGGCCTTGAAAACCATCTGTATATTACAAGTTTCAAGATGTTATTAGGAGTCATATTTGATTACATGTATATATGACAATAAACACGGCGATTGATATAAACATGTATATATATGAATATAAAATAATGATAAACAAAAGTTGCATTTAAATAGTTTAGTACATAAACATGATAAAGTTGATATAAACATGTATATATATGAATATAAAATGACAATAAACAAAAGTTGCATTTAAATAGTTTAGTACATAAACATGATGTTGATATAAATACATATATATATATGAATATAAAATGATGATAAACAAAAGTTGCATTTAAATAGTTTAGTACATAAACATATGTGATGATATAAAAACATGTATTGCTAAACATACATTTCATGAGTTTAAGTGTCAATATGCGATTCGAAATCATCTTGTATCGTGTTCGCGATTCATAACCATCATCTACTTGATTCTATGTCGATTCGATCGATAACTCTTCCTCCTCGATGATCAATGTCATCGACACAAGTATTATTTCAGGATCTAATTCATATGGTTCATCTCCACCATCTAATCTGGATTACTTCATTGTCGTCCTCCACATTTATTATGATCGATTATGAAGCATCTCGCATCTTGGTAAATCTCCCCATCAACTAATTCTACGACTACACGCGGGAGTATAAATTCTGACTTGCCAATCAGTGGCGATCTATCCCTTTTCCTAACAGGACTAAGAGTGTAGTATACTTGTCTTTGTTTGAGTTGATAAAACAAATGCGGTTCGTTGGAGTGCGCAGACCTATGGAGGTCAATATCGACGATTCCATGTCCGTTAACACGTATCCTTTTTTCTCGAGTCAAACCAACAAAGACTTGAACAAGTGAATATGACCCTTGTCACGTGCCCTCAGTCGATAACTCTACGATTTCCTCCAACTCCCCATAAAAGGCACGACCAAGCTCATTGTAACAATCTCCTTGGACACACACTCCGAGTTAGTTGTTCTTTTACTGCGCCCGTATGCCTTTGTGTGAAATTCACAACCATTTATTTTGTAACCATTACGGTGACTTGATCCTTATGCGGTCCCATAGCTAGGACTTGTACATTAGCTTTAATCGTTGATCCTCGATCAAGCCTAAAAACTCCATCTTATTAAATGAAGTCATAGTTAATATATGGATTAACATTTAAGCATACTTTCAATGTTAACGAATGAATGCAAATTAATGCGTATATGAAACTTTATATTATATCGTGTTATTTTATTTTAATTTGTTTTAAATTTATTTTATTGTTAATCGTCGTGGTATTTCATTCATTCTAGCTTTATATCACATATATTTGGTTGGTATTCGGATGCATTGAAATGTTTCTTCTTAAGAAAACTATCTCCATCCAAGGCTTCACGCCAAGAATTGAAGAGTCCATCTAAGGCCCAGCCTAACATGTTTTAAGATTATACCCCTCACGGTCCTTTTATAATCTTTTACATGTTTTGGGATAGTCACAACTTGGTTAAGCAATTTATAGCTTTCTATAACATTTTATAGCTTTATTCTTGTATACATAAGTGTTAAATACCCTTGTTTTTTCATTATAGCCAAAATAGTCTCTTTATTAACCAAAGTGTCTAGTTACCTTCTCTCGTTACACTA